>NW_026846588.1:273888453-274044616 GCF_025583915.1 Anolis sagrei ordinatus | reverse complement strand
TGGCAGAATGGGGTTGGATTGGATGGCCCATGAGGTCTCTTCCAACTCTTTGATTCTTTGATTCTATGATTCCATCCATAGTCTGAGGTCCTTCTGGTTGCCTGAGTATCTGGGCAAGTGTGCCATTGGCTTTCAGATTTCAGTTGGCACCCAAACACTTGGCAACCCTACTTTGGTATGACCTTGAGATGCAGACTGTCCTTTGGCTACCCTTAAGGTGCCACCTCTTCCCGTCTGCTGAGGCTGCCTTCCAATTCCTTGCATCCTCAGAGACCAAATCAGACTGCTAGAAATATTCTCGTCCCCCCCCCCCCCCCCGCCAACCATTGCATCATTTATGTTGCATCTGTCTACATTAACACAAAAGTAGACTAGGAAGAGGCCATGTCCTTAACCCCCGTCAAGGGAAAGAGGGGCAGGAATTGGCACGGGGTCTTTGACCTGCAGCCTGTCTGCTTTCACTTGAACTGGAGCCAGGAAATATGTCTCACAAACAAGGTCTAGCGAGGCTGTTCCAATCACTCCAATAACACGGGCAATTGCCCTGCCCTGATCATGCATGGAAAGCATGCCAAAGACACACTTATATTTTCATCCTATGTCCAGGAAGGTCAAAGCTTGAAGTTAGTTACTAATAACTAGTTGTTGTAAGCTTTTTCCTGCAATACAAAATTTATTTATTTATCGTACCAGGAGCAAACCAAACAGTTGTATTGCATTTTTTAACAAACAAATAAACAAACCACAAAGTTTGCAAGCTTGGTAGTTGATTAAATGTCCTTTGACCAGTATCTGGCCACTTGGAGTGCCTCTGGTGTCCATTGTGCATGTAGCAGGGCTCAGGTTGCATTGCAGCAGGTGGTCTGTAATTTGCTCTTCTCCACACTCGCATGTTGTGGACTCCACTTTGTAGCCCCATTTCTGAAGGTTGGCTCTGCATCTCGTGGTGCCAGAGCGCAGTCTGTTCAGCACCTTCCAAGTCGCTCAGTTTTCTGTGTGTCTCTCATTTAGTATCAGCCATTGATTGAGGTTCTGGGTTTGAGCCTGCCACTTTTGGACTCTAACTTGCTAATCCAAAAACCCATTTAATATAGAGTTCTCAAATAGAGAACATAACATATATTAAACTGATAAGAACAGGTACTACACTTGATCTTAGCCAAAAGGCCGAGAAGCAATAAGGTGTTCCAGCAAGTGTCTCTGGTCTCTCATTTGGTATCAGCCATTGATTGAGGTTCTGGGTTTGAGCCTGCCACTTTTGGACTCTCGCTTGCTGAGGTGTTCCAGCGAGTGTCTCTGTAGATCTTAAAAAACTATTTCTTGATTTAAGTCATTGACGTGCTGGCTGATACCCAAACAAGGGATGAGCTGGAGATGTCTCTGCCTTGGTCCTTTCACTATTGGCTGCTCCTTCCCGGCGGATGTCAGGTGGTGCAATACTGGCTAAGCAGTGTAATTTCTCCAGCGTGGTAGGGCGCAGACACCCCATGATAATGCGGCATGCCAACTGAAAATACTGGTAGGGTTTTGGGGAAAATTGGGTAAGGATGATTTATTGATTTATTTGGTGTAAGAAAGCATTGCATAATTATAATAAGTATGAAATTGATAAAATTGAGGAAACAAAATCAGCTCAATAATTTTAGACCCAAAACGGGCAACAGCGACCGCATTGTCTGTATATCTATCTATCTATCTATCTATCTATCTATCTATCTATCTATCTATCTATATATATATACATACATACATATAATATTAATAATGTAGTAATTTTATAATACTTATAATCATATTATAATGTAGTACAATATAATACTAATTATAATACAATATAATAATATATTGTCATTTTATTGATGTTTTTAATATATATGTGATAATAATTTTATAATATTTATAATCATATTATAATGTAGTACAATATAATACTTTTATAATTCTATAATACTATTACTATTATAATGTAATACAATATAATACTAATTATAATACAATATAATAATATATTTAGTATTATATTGTATTACATTATAATAGTATTATATTGTACTACATTATAAGAGTATTATATATATATATATATATATATTAAAAACAGCAATAAAAATTACAATATATTATTATATTGTATTATTATTAGTATTATATTGTACTACATTATAATATTATGATAAATATAATATTAATATTATATATATATTTAAAAACAGCAATAAAATGACATAATAATACAATAAAGTAATATATTGTCATTTTATTGCTGTTCTTAATATATATAATATTAATATCATAATGCTTATAATAATATTATAATGTAGTACAATATAATATTACTAATAATACAATATAATAATATACTGTCATTTTATTGCTGTTTTTAAATATGTATAATTTATAATATAATTATAATGTAGTACAATATAATACTATTATAATGTAATACAATATGATACTAATAATAATACAATACAAGTAATACATTGTCATTTTTATTGTTGTTTTTAATATATATATGATATTAATATTATATTTATAATAATATTATAATGTAATCTATATAAATAAAAATATAATGTTCATTTGTGATACCATCAGAACTCAAAAAGCACTGGGGGAATTGACACCAAATTTGGACACAAAACACCTAACAGTCCAATGTATGTCCTCCACTCAAAAAAATTGATTTTGTCATTTGGGAATTGTCGTTGCTGGGATTTATAGTTTACCTACAATCAAAGGGCATTCTGAACTCCACCAATAATGGAATTCAACCAGGACTTCCATGATGGAATTGGGCCAATTGGCACACACTCCCATGACCAACAGAAAAACTGGAAGGGTTTGGTGGGCATTGACCTTAAGTTTGGGAGTTGTAGTTCACTTACATCCAGAGAGCACTGTGGATTCAAACAATGATGGATCTGGACCAATTATGTTCTAGGTTGTACCGTCAACAGTGATGGATCTTGGAACCACAACTGGCCCGGAATTCATTCTCATATGCCCAATATATGAAACACCCGATGGGATGTGTAAGGAAATAGACCTTTGACATTTGGGAGTTTGCTCTATTGTTTGCAGTTGTGGGAGTTCCTGTTATATAGTTCATAACTCCAATCAATAGTTCAGTTCTGAACTTCGCACCAACTGATGTGGAAGTCACCAATCAATATGTCGGTGGTCAAATGACGCGACTCTCCATGACCCATTGCGAACAAAGACTAAATACTTAAGGCTGCCTCCGTCTCAGCATCAAGAAAATGATCTTCCGAGCCCGCTCACTTTGCAAAAACGAGCCGGATCCGCATAAGTGCTTATAGCCATCCAGTCCAACTCCCTTCACCAGGCAAGAAAATAATCAAAGCCCTCCTGATAAAGAGCCATCCAGCCATAGATATAGATAGATAGATATTATTCACACACACAGAGATATAGTATCATAGATTTGAAAGGGACCCCTAAAGAAGAACAATTATATGTCGCATGTTCCAGAGTGGGCAAACCAGACACTTTCCACATCAACACTGACAAAGAAACAGCAAGACGTACTGTTTACCCACAAGCATAAAGAAATTACATATATTAGAAACCAACACTTTCTCATTACTTTATTTTCCAGATCAACAGACTGGGCCACAGCAACACGTGGCAGGGGACAGCTAGTATATATATAGAGAAAAGCACAATCAAAGCACTGTTTTTAATAAATATATATATATATTTATAATATTCATATTATAATGTTTATAATAATATTATAATGTAATACAATATAATACTAATAATAATACAATAAAATAATATATTGTCATTTTTATTGCTGTTTTTAATAAATATATATATATTTATAATATTCATATTATAATGTTTATAATAATATTATAATGTAATACAATATAATAGTAATAATAATACAATAAAATAATATATTGTCATTTTTATTGCTGTTTTTAATAAATATATATATATTTATAATATTCATATTATAATGTTTATAATAATATTATAATGTAATACAATATAATACTAATAATAATACAATAAAATAATATATTGTCATTTTTATTGCTGTTTTTAATAAATATATATATATTTATAATATTCATATTATAATGTTTATAATAATATTATAATGTAATACAATATAATAGTAATAATAATACAATAAAATAATATATTGTCATTTTTATTGCTGTTTTTAATAAATATATATATATTTATAATATTCATATTATAATGTTTATAATAATATTATAATGTAATACAATATAATACTAATAATAATACAATAAAATAATATATTGTCATTTTTATTGCTGTTTTTAATAAATATATATATATTTATAATATTCATATTATAATGTTTATAATAATATTATAATGTAATACAATATAATAGTAATAATAATACAATAAAATAATATATTGTCATTTTTATTGCTGTTTTTAATAAATATATATATATTTATAATATTCATATTATAATGTTTATAATAATATTATAATGTAATATATTGTCATTTTTATTGCTGTTTTTAATAAATATATATATATTTATAATATTCATATTATAATGTTTATAATAATATTATAATGTAATACAATATAATAGTAATAATAATACAATAAAATAATATATTGTCATTTTTATTGCTGTTTTTAATAAATATATATATATTTATAATATTCATATTATAATGTTTATAATAATATTATAATGTAATACAATATAATAGTAATAATAATACAATAAAATATATATTGTCATTTATTTATAATATATATATATATATTATATAAATAAATGACAATATATATTTTATTGTATTATTATTACTATTATATTGTATTACATTATAATATTATATATATATATATAGATAGATAGATAGATAGATAGATATAATTAGTATGGCAAGAGTGTTTACTCTTTGCTTGGCTGGCAGACAGGAGAGGCAGCAGCATCACAATGGCCCCGCCCCTAGCCCCGCCCCTAGCCCCGCCCACCGGCCAGGTACTATAAATACCTCCAGCCTCTCTCTCCTGCAGCCAGTGTCGCCGCAGGCGTCGAAGGGAGAAGACGAGGACGTGGGGTCCTAGTGCGCGCCGGCTTCGTTCTCCGCCTCCCGATTATGGCTCGGATCTGGAGGCCGGTGAGGCTCCTGCGACTCTGAAGCCATGAAGACCATCATCGCTGCCTATTCCGGCGTCCTGCGAGGTAGACCCGCTTCTGATGCGGTTTCTGATTGGAAAAGAGCATCCCTATGAGCAGCATCAGGGAAGAAGGGGGTCCAATGGGCCAAAAAAGGACCTTTTTGGGGGAGGAAATGCAGCAGTTTTGAATTGGGCTGAATTCAGATCCATTGTGACCTTTTTACCCTTTTGAAAAACAATATTTTATTATCTATCTGTTATCTCTATATCTATATAATATAATATAATAATATATTGCCATTTTATTGCTGTTTTTAAATAAATATATATATTTATAATATTCATATTATAATGTTTATAATAATATTAGAATGTAATACAATATAATACTAATAATAATACAATATAATAATATATTGTCATTTTATTGCTGTTTTTAATATAATATAATATAATATAATAGTTAATATAACTATATAATATAATATAATAGTTAATATAAAATATTAACTATTTTTATTATCTATTTGTTATGTCTATATCTCTTTAAAATATTAATTATATTTTATTATCTATCTATTATCTATATATCTCTGTATCTTTATATTTTTATATCTATATATTTATTTATTTATTTATTTAATACACTTGTATACCGCTAATATCTCAGCCTAAATCGGCGACTCATTGCGGTTTACAGCAATTAAAAGCAATGTACAATTTAAAACAACAACACGTAAACAATACAAATTATTGGGCCACCAATAATAATACCATGCTTCTCGTCACAAAAATCACAGTCCAGAGTTCGTCATCCATAGTTAACCAGTCCTTAGTCTATAAATTCAATAGTAACAAACTAATTGAATGCTTGTTTACACAACCATGTTTTTAATCTCTTCCGAAAGACCATCAGCGAAGAGGCTGATCGTATCTCTATAGGGAGGGTGTTCCAAAGCCGAGGGGCCACCACAGAGAAGGCCCTGTCTCTCGTTCCCGCCAGCCGCACTTGGGAAGCCGGTGGGATAGAGAGCAGGGACTCTCCAGAAGATCTTAGGGTCCTGGTGGGCTGATAGGCTGAGATACGTACGGATAGATAAGTTGGGCCAGAACCGTTTAGGGCTTTAAAGGCCAAAACCAGCACTTTGAATTGAGCCCGGTAGCATATCGGCAGCCAGTGGAGCTGGTGCAGCAGAGGAGTTGTGTGCTCCCTGCACCCCGCTCCTGTTAGTACCATGGCTGCCGCCCGTTGGACTAGTTGGAGCTTCCGGACTGTCTTCAAAGGCAACCCCACGTAGAGAGCGTTGCAGTAATCAAGGTTTTACTATATAATGGTTTTACTGACTAAATAAATACTTTGTGTCTTAGTCCAGATATAAAGAAATGTTATAATATAATATAATAATGATACAAATAGATACAATAATTCAATATAATGATACAAATAGATACACTAATTTAAGTATAATATTATAATATAATATATTATCTATCTTGTATATTTATTTGTGTATATATACAAAATAGTTTTAATGACTACATAAATGGTTTGTGCTTCAGTCGAGATATAAATAAATGTTATAGTAATATAATATATAATATAATAACAATATAATGTGCACATAAATACAATAATTAAGTATAATAATATAATATAATAATATAGTATCTATCTTGTATATTTATGTATATATACAAAATGGTTTTACTGGCTAAATAAATGGTTTGTGCTTCAGTTGAGATAAATAAATGTTATAGTAATATAATATATAATATAATAACAATATAATAAATGTGCACATAAATACAATAATAATGTATAATAATATAATATAATAATCTCATATAATATAATAATCTCATGTATGCTTTGTCCTGCAGTCAAGATGTAAATAAATATTATATTATAATACAATATTATAATATAACAATATAATAAACATGCAAATAATATAATATTATAATATAACAATATAATAAACATGCAAATAATATAATATTATAATATAACAATATAATAAACATGCAAATAAATATAATAATATAGTATCTATCTCATGTATGTCAAGATGTAAATAAATATTATAATATAATATAATATTATAATATAACAATATAATAAACATTCCAATAAATATTATAATTAAGTACAATAATATAATATAGTTTCTAATCAATGCTTTGCTGTTCAGTCAAGATGTAAATAAATATAATATTATAATAATAAAATATAACAATATAATAAACATGCAAATAAATATAATAATTAAGTACAATAATATAATATAGTATCTATCTCATGCATGCTTTTCCTTCAGTCAAGATGTAAATAAATATTATAATGTAATATAAAATAGTATTATAATATAATAAACATGCAAATAAATATAATAATTAAGTACAATAATATAATAATATAATATAGTTTCTAATGTATGCTTTGTCATTCAGTCAAGATGTAAATAAATATTATAATATAATATAAAATAATATAATATAATAAACATGCAAATAAATATAATAATTAAGTACAATAATATAATATAATATAATAATATAGTATCTATCTCATGTATGCTTTGTCGTTCAGTCAAGATGTAAATAAATATTAAAATATAATATAAAATAATATTATAATATAACAATATAATAAACATGCAAATAAATATAATAGTTAAGTACAATAATATAATAATAACATAATATAGTATCTATCTCATGTATGCTTTTCCATCAGTCAAGATGTAAATAAATATTAAAATATAATATAAAATATTATAATATAACAATATAATAAACATGCAAATAAATATAAGTACAATAATATAATATAATAATATAGTATCTATCTCATGTATGCTTTGTCGTTCAGTCAAGATGTAAATAAATATTAAAATATAATATAAAATAATATTATAATATAACAATATAATAAACATGCAAATAAATATAATAGTTAAGTACAATAATATAATAATAACATAATATAGTATCTATCTCATGTATGCTTTTCCATCAGTCAAGATGTAAATAAATATTAAAATATAATATAAAATAATATTATAATATAATAATTAAATACAATAATATAATAATATAATATAGTATCTATCTCATGTAGGCTTTGTCCTTCAGTCAAGATGTAAATAAATATTATAATATAATAACAATAAAAGTATTATCTAATATAGTGTCGATATATCACTATATAATGGTTTGACTGGATAAATAAATGTTTTGCATCTCAGTTGCATTCTCTCCTGACGTTTCACCTGCATCTATGGCAAGCATCCTCAGAGGTAGTGAGGTCTGTTGGAACTAGGAAAAAGGGTTTATATATCTGTGGAATGACGAGGGTGGGACAAAGAACTCTTGTTCAACTGAACAGACAAGAGTCCTTTGTCCCACCCTGGTCTTTCCACAGATATATAAACCCATTTTCCTAGTTCCAACAGAACTCAGTACCTCTGAGGATGCTTGCCATAGATGCAGGCAAAACGTCAGGAGAGAATGCCTCTAAAACATGGCCATATAGCCCGAAAAAACCTACAACAACCCAGTGATTCCGGCCATGAAAGCCTTCGACAATACAATAATAGAAATATTATTATACCCAGCTGGTGCTAAAGACCCATTGAGAAGCTACAGACTGTCTCTGATAGAAAGCTATACAATGATGCATCTCTCTATTGCATAGCAAAAGTATTTCCTTTGCAAGGAATGCTGGCAAAGGATTGCAATGAATACTTGGAAAAACTACATATCCCAATTATTTCTCCCTTTCATTCTCTGACTCAGCTGGTTTAATCTTTGCTGTTTTCTTAATTTTCTATTTTCTTTGAATTTTTTGATATTGCAAAACCATGTTGTTTGTGTATTAGTCCAGCATCAGGCATATGTTGGGATATTCAGTCTCAACTGAGATTTCTCTGCACTTGTATCCGGGGAGTGTAACGCTGGGTTTCACATTTATGCAGTATTTATCAACTGATATTAGCTTGTTTCGCCCGGCTCAGGCTTCAGTTGCATTCTTACAGCAGCTTTAAAAAATCAGATTAAGCATAGCTGCAGAGGATAGATGATCAGCGGTTAATCCCTGGCAGAATGGCATTTGTCATTGCAGGCTATCTGCTTTGAAGAGCACATGCTTTTGAGGACTAGTGCATTATTTTAATATTTTAAATATCATCTGTGTCGTGGGATCGTCATAGTAACTTCATAGTAACTTCATAGTAACTTCATAGTAACTTCATAGTATTTATTTATTTGTCGTGTCAGGGCACCCAGTCAATTATATTACATTTCTAACCGAACAAAGCAAACAGACAAAATACAGAATTTGTGAGTTTGGCAGTTGATTAAATGTCCCTTGACAAGTATCTGGCCACTTGGAGTGCTTCTGGTGTTGCTGCAAGAAGGTCCTCCGTTGTGCATGTGGCAGGGCTCAGGTTGCATTGCAGCAGGTGGTTTGCTCCTCTCCACACTCGCATGTCGAGAATTCCACTTTGTAGCCCCATTTTTGAGGTCATAGTAAATGCATAGTAACTTTGTAGTAAATGCATAGTAAATACATAGTAAATGCCATCTGGTTCATAGTATGTTCATAGTAACTTCATAGTAAATACATAGTAAATACATAGTAAATGCCATCTGGTTCATAGTATGTTCATAGTATTCTCCATAGTAACTCCATAGTAACTTTTATTTATTTAATTTAATTTAATTACAATATTTATATATTCCATCCTTCTCATCCTGCAGGGGACTCAGGGTGGATCAAAATGCACATATACATGGTGAACATTCAATACCATAGACACACAGCATATATAGACAGAGACACAGAGGCTGTTTAGCTTTCCAGCTTCATGAGGGTATGCTTTTTGAATTCCGGCCACCGGGGGAGCTGTCACTTCACCATCTACTTGTGACACTGATGGAGTACTTCCTCATTCTTTTGCACTGCTGCTGGGGAGTTTTATGGTGTTGTAAATTAGTTAAATTAGCCTCCCTACATAAGCAGTACCTAAATTTCGTACTTGAAAGTTGCAACTGTCTTTCGGGCTGCAAAGGTTGACAGCAAGCTAGACAAATGGCCGGAAGCTCTCTCTGACCCGGGCTTGCTTCAAACTCATGACCTCTCGGTCAGTAGTGATTTTAATGCAGCTGACTCCCAACCAGTTGCACCATAACCCAATCCTAGTAATGTCATAGTAACTTCATAGTAACTTCATAGTAACTTCATCTTTATATTGCTTTTGGTATTCTGCTTTTTTCAAAGGTTAACAGTTGAAACAAATGCAGGTTGGCTGACACTTATTTAGAAATTCAGAATGCTCCAAAATTTATCCCAGTGGGGGCTAAGATAGTGGCACCTCTTCCCCTTGATGAATCTGTATGTACAAATTCCTTTGATGCTCGAAATTAGTAAATGTATAGTCTAAAAACTTACCTTCAGGTTATAGGTAGGTTTTATAGGTACAAAACATTCATTTATGTGTCTATAATAAAGCATAAACTTTGGGATTAGACTTGAGTCCCATCTCTAAGATATTGCATTATGTACTTGCAGATTTCCCACAATGCAAAACACTTCCAGTCCCAAGCTTTTTGTTGTATTTCCTCAACTGTATCCACAATAACTATGCTAAGCATTTAAGATAAGGAATCCTCAGCCTATATAGTTAAAAATTCATAGCATGCAAAAGTGAAAAAGCAATTGAACTGCCTTCAAACTGAAAGCAGTTGCAAATCTTGGCTTCCTGGAGTCGTCCAGCTGGCTTGGAGTTACCGATCGGTCAGCCTGATCCAGTTGGTGACCTCAAGTTCTTCAACTGGAATGGTTTTGCTGTGCAACTGTTAAGTGTTTGAATGGTGACATCTACTCTCTGGTGGGACTACAAGGTTTGTCTAAGAGTAATTGGTTGGTTGATGAGATTTGGAGTCCCACCAGTGACAACTAAAGCCTAAGAACATCAGTTGTGAGACTCCTAATTTAGTGACGAGGCACTAACTGGCCTAAGGGGATACTAGGAAGGCCAATGTTCTTGAGATCTAGACTCCAAAAGTGACAACTTCTAGACTTGAGATTTCATCCACCAACATGGTCAGATGATGGGAGACATGCCTTAACAACACCAGTTGCTCTACTACTGGGACATGTGGTTGGTCATGGGATGTTTCTCTTCATTTAGATTTGGACAGGACTCATGCAACATTCCATGTTGGACTACAGCTTCCAGCATAACTCACTGTGTGGGTGTTGCAACATTATGAAGCCGTTCAGCAGTGGAACTCTCTGCACCGGAGTGTGGTGGAGGCTCCTTCTTTGGAGGCTTTTAAACAGAGGCTGGATGGCCATCTGTCAGGGGTGATATTCCTGCTTCTTGGCAGGGGGTTGGACTGGTTGGCCCATGAGGTCTCTTCCAACGCTTTGATTCTATGATTCTATGAAGCCATGCGATTCATAGAGTTGGAAGAGATCTCTTGGGCCATCCAGTCCAAGCCCATTCTGCCAAGAAGCAGGAAAATCACATTCAAAGCACCCCCAACAGGTGGCCATCCAGCCTCAGTTTTAATGTCTCCAAAGAAGGAGCCTCCACCACACTCCAGGGCAGAGAGTTCCACTGCTGAATGGCTCTCACAGTCAGGAAGTTCTTCCTCATGTTCAGGTGGAATCTCCTTTCCTGTAGTTTGAAGCCATTGCTCCATTGCATCCTAATCTCCAGGGTAGCAGAAAGGAAGCCTCCTCCCTATGACTTCCCCTCACATCATGATCCATGGCCTTCATCATGTCTTCTCTCAGCCTTCTCCTCTGCAGGCTAAGCATGCCCAGCTCTTTCAGCTGCTCCTCATAGCTTGTTCTCTAGACCCTTGATCCTTTGAGTTGCCCTCCTCTGGACACATTCTAGCTTGTCAACATCTCCCTTCAATTGTGGCCCCCAGAATTGGACACAGCGTGATTCCAGGTAAAGTGGTCTGTCCAAGGCAGAATAGAGCATGGGGAGCATGACTTCTCTGGACCTAGGCACTAGAGGCCATCCAGCCTCTGTTTAAAAGCCTCCAAAGAAAGAGTCTCCACCACACTCCAGGGCAGAGAGTTCCACTGCTGAACAGCTCTCACCGTCAGGAAGTTTTTAGAATCATAGAATCAAAGAGTTGGAAGAGACCTCATGGGCCATCCAGTACAACCCCTTCCAAGAAGCAGGAATATTGCATTCAAATCACCCCTGACAGATGGCCATCCATGCTCTGTTTAAAAGCCTCCAAAGAAGGAGTCTCCACCACACTCCGGGGCAGAGAGTGCCACTGTTGAACAGCTCTCACAGTTAGGAAGTTCTTCCTCATGTTCAGGTGAAATTTCTTTTCTTGTACTTTGAAGCCATTACTCCATTGCGTCCTAGTCTCCAGGGCAGCAAAAAACAAGCTTGCTCCTGTCTCCCTGTGACTTCCTCTCACATACTTATACATGGCTATCATGTCTCCTCTCGGAAAACGGAATGTTGGTGGACAGGAAAAGAGATTTAAAGATGGCCTCAAAGCCAACTTTAAAATCTCTGGCATAGACACTGAGAACTGGGAAGCCCTGTCCCTTGAGCGCTCCAGCTGGAGGTCAGCTGTGACCAGCAGTGCTGCAGAATTCGAGGAGGCACGAGTGGAGGGTGAAAGAGAGAAATGTGCCAGGAGGAAGGCGCGTCAAGCCAACCCCGACTGGGGCTGTCTTCCACCTGGAAACCAATGCCTTCACTGTGGGAGAAGATGCGGGTCAAGAATAGGTGGAATAGCAGCCACCTACGAATCCACAAGGAAACCCATCATGGAAGACCATCTTACTCGTCCAACGAGGGATCGCCTAAGTCAGTCAGTCAATCAGTCTCCTCTCAGCCTTCTCTTCTTCAGGCTAAACATGCCCAGCTCTTTAAGCCGCTCTTCATAGGTCTTGTTCTCCAGACCCTTGATCATTTTAGTCCGCCCTCCTCTGGACACATTCCAGTTTGTCAATATCTTCTTCATGTTCAGGTGGAATCTCCTTTCCTGGAGGATTCCCCTTAGAGGCATTACTTTCTGCCTGGTTGTGTGATCAGAACTTGGAGGAGTTCCCTGTTGGGACCACATCTTCCAGAATCCCACAACCAGCAAGACCTTGGCCATGTTTGCTAGTGGATTCTGGAAGCTGTAGTCTCCAAAATTAGGTTTGTATAATCCTGCAGGACAGCGAGGAACTTGTAGCATTCCAGTTATTGTTGAATTATTGCTTCCATAACTTCTTCCTAGGGATGATGGGGTTTGGAGTGCTGCCTAACAGTAGCTGGAAAGTCACAGCTTCCTCCATAAAGGAAATATAAATCTGAAACTGGTTGTTTTCCTTTTCAGTTTTGCTGTGTCAGCTGAGGTCACCCGTAGGGTGCTTTCCATGCAAGTGGAAATCTTCTCCAAATGGTTGCATAACAAAGGGTTTGATGTATGTATACACTGAAGGACGTCTCTTCTGAATTCAGGGTGGCTTTTCCTTGTGTTACGCTCCATAGGGTTATAGGCATTTAATTTATTTTTGTGTCCTCCAAGAAGATGATAGATGGAAGGTGCTTCGTGTTTTAATTGCCTGGCTTATTGCAGAGAGGTTCTCTTGTTGCCAAATGTTTCTTTTAATGCCAAGTATTTATCTGGTGCCACTGATAGTACTTTTGCATCCAGTTTTTTAATTTATTGATACATTTTAATCAGTGTCACACTGAAAATTTAAATTGCAAGAAACAGGCAGACAATATTTTGCATCCAGTTTCAATCTAGCGTACAGATAATAGTCAGCCCTATTGAAATGAATGGCTGAAGTTGTGCTGGAAGATTTAGAAAATGCTTAGAGGGGCAATTTCTAGTGTTTCTAGGTTTTCTAGAGTTGCTCTGTGGTCAATTTTGGGCAAAAGTGTGCTATAGAATTATATTGAAGTATCTAGGACAGTGGTTCCCAACCTTTTTTTTGACCAGGGACTAGTCATGGGCCCGAAATTTGTCCTATTCATTTGATTCATGCTTCCATTTTGTTCTGTCCATTTGGATGGCACTGAATGGAAAAGCCCCTCCTGGAACGAAAACACAATCAATACGAAAGGTAGGCAGGAGCGGGTACTGTCTCCAAGTCTGCTTTTCGAATCGATTGCCTGGGGCATGACAGGGCCTGCAACTGAGTGCCAAGTAAGGAGTGCGCTCAGCTGCAGGCTTTGTGAGGCCCGGGTGCATAGGCCCAAAGGCTGACCCTGTGGGCCTGGATGCTTTGGGTCTAGGGGTAAAGCCCCCCCCCCACCAAATAATGTGCCAAAATAAAATGGATCTTTTGACCCCAAAAACAAAAAAACAAATAACTGACCTTCCAATTTTGGGAGGCTCAGACAAATGTCATGGATGTAGTGTATCTGGATTTAAGGAAGCCCTTCCTTCAACAATGTCCCCCATGACCTCCTGGCAAACAAACTAGTCCAATGTGGGCTAGCCAAAACTATGATCTGCAATTGGTTAAGTGAATGAACCCAGAGGGTGATTCTCCCCAATGTTTCCTCTTCATCCTGGAAAGAAGTGACGAGTGGAGTGCCATCAGCAGGGTTCCGTCTTGGACCCGGTTCCGTTCAGGATCTTCATTAATGACGCAAATGAAGGGTTAGGAGACATGATCATCAAGTTCCCAGATGGAACCAAACTGGGAGGGATAGCCAATACCCCAAAAGCAGGAGCAGAATTCAAAACGACCCCTCTATTCTGCCTTGGTCAGACCACACTTGGAATCACACTGTGTCCAATACTGGACACCGCAATTGAAGGGAGATGTTAACAAGCTGGAATGTGTGCAGAGGAGGATGACTCAAGGGATCAAGGGTCTGGAGAGCCCTGTGAGGAGCGGTTTAAAGAGTTGGTCATGTTTAACCTGCAGAGGAGAAGGCTGAGAAGAGACATGATGAGGGCCATGGATCAAGGGGTTGGGGGGAAGTCATAAGGAGGAGGGAGCAGGCTTGTTTTCTGCTGCCCTGGAGACACAATGGAACAATGGCTTCAAACTGTAGTAAAGGAGATTCCACCTGAACATGAGGAAGAATATCCTAACTTAGAATTATAGTTGGAAAAGATCACAAGGGCCATCCAGTCCAACCCCTTTCCAGCCATTTAGCACCAGTTATTGGGCACTGTTGCCCAAAAGACTGGTTAGATTGGATGGCCCACGAAGTCTCTTCCAACTCTGATTCTATTATTGAAAACATGGACCGACAGTGTCCGCATGGGGCTCAGTATGTGGCATTAATGTTATCACATAGTCTGTGTACAGCTGCTGTTTTTTCCATGGATGAGTCAGTGTCCTTCCAATAACATTCAGAGGGCTTTCAAACTGGTCATTCCTGCTGGACATCTAGGTGTCTTTGCTTATTCTTCCATGGCCTTCAAGGGCTCTTTGTCCTCAGGACTGATAAACGTTGAATGAATGTGATGCACAAGGGATTGAGGTAGTGAAGAGTGCATGGACTGCAAGTAAGCAGAGGTTATATATGAATTACAGTTGTCCCTCAACATGTGTTGGTTAGACTTTTGGGGATTTGGTTGTTCACTGATTTGAAGGAAATGTTCTATCTTGGAATTGCTAGGCTCTTCTAGGGAAACTCTAAGCTGGATCTGGGCAAACTTGGGCCAAAACATCTGGAGGGCTGAAGTTTGGCCATACCTGCTTTAGGCCCTCCAGTATGATTGCAGCAGATGTTGTCCATAGAATTGCACTGCAGGGTCTAGAACAGTGTTTCTCAACTTTCCTAATGCCGCGACCCCTTAATCCAGTTCCTCATGTTGTGGTGACCCCCAACCATAACATTATTTTCTTTGCTACTTCATAACTGCCATTTTGCTACTGTTGTGAATTGTAATGTAAATATCTGATATGCAGGATGTATTTTCATTTACTGGCCCAAATTTGGCACAAATACCCGATACGTCCAAATTTGAATACTGGTGGGGTTTGGGGAATTGATTTTGTCATTTGGAAGTTGTAGCTGCTGAGATTTATAGTTCACCCACAGATCCTTCATTTCCAACTTATAGCGACTCCAATGTTGTTGGGGTTCAGCCTGCGTGTGAACCTGAACCTGAGTCTCTGATTGTATTTCCTGATGCAACTGAACAAGCTACTGAACATGTATTTTTCCCTGATGGTTTGAAAACTGTTGATTCTGAGGTCAGTGGCTTGGAAAGTGAAACTGCACAGCCTGATGAGAATGTTTCAGATTCAGGCGGTGATAGCTCTCCAGAGGAGCTAGCACCTGCCTTTTTTTAATGAGGATAGAAAAGGACAGATTTGGAAAAACAGGAGTGAATCGCAGAGTCTGCAAAGGTCAAGCAGATTAAAGGAAAGGGAGGCACAGGCTTCAAAGTCTGGAGGCGTGTCCCGAAACAGTTTCTTTAGTTTAAAATGTCTCTCCCCAGGCCGTCTCGTTAGATCAAGCATCGTTTAGACTGAGGCAATACCTTGGCAGATTTCCCATTTCCCATGGCCTGCATTCCCAGAGGCTTCTAGTTTCCAAGTACGATTAGTGAAATGCTAACAGGTTCCAGGTTTTTCTGGTATTGCTTTTGGAATTTTGATCCTGTTCTGAGATATTCCTGACTGCTGAGTTTTACTGTGGCTTTTTGACTTTGCATTTTCCTCTATTTTGTAACCTTTTTTCATCAATAAAAAAAGATTTTTTCCCCCCTACAGTCAAGTGTGGTGGATTTAACTTATGGACTCGTTTTCTGATCTGGGTTGCAACAAATGTGCATGTATTTTCTTGGCCAGATGTGTTCAGAAGGGATTTGTCAATGCCTTCCTCTGAGGCTGAGAGAGCGTGACCTGCCAAAGTTCATCCACTGGGCATCTGGGGCTGAATTGCAATTCAAACCATGGTGTCCAGAGTCGTAGTCCGAGCAAGTCACACTTTCTCAGCCTCAGAGAAAGGCAACTGCCTCTGAATAGATCTGCCCAACGAAATCCCATGATAGGATTGCCATAGGGTCTCCGTACATGAGAACTATGGTAACTTGAAAGTATGCAACAGTAGCAGTGATAATTCATATCGGGTACAGTAGTGACAAATAAACTGGCATGAAACTGCTGCCATTGTGTAATGTGGATGTGTTCCTTTTTGTTTGTTTATTTCTGGAGGCAAGGTGAACATGAGTACCTCCATTGGATGTTCATAAGTAGTTCAAGGTTCTGATGTTTTTCTCTGCCCCAGGTCATGGATATTTTTCTCTCCTTCGTGCGAAGCTGTGTAGTTTGACCGATTGCACATCCATTATTGAGACTGTGGGTGCATCTATATTTATTTATTTATTTACAGTATTTATATTCCACCCTTCTCATCCCGTAGGGGACTCAGGGTGGATCACAATGCACCTATACATGGCAAACCTTCAATGCCATTTAGACATACAACATATATAGACAGACACAGAGGCATTTAACATTTTAGCTTTTCTGTCTTCATGAGGGTATGGTCAATTCTGGCCACAGGGGGAGCTGTTGCTTCACCGTCTACTTGTGACACCGAGTCCTTGGACGAAGTACTTCCTCATTCTTCCACAAGCTGCTGGAAGATTTTATGGCATCATAAATAAGTTAAATTAACCTCCCCGCATAAAGCGGTACCTAAATTTCCTAATTGACAGATTGACAGATGCAACTGTCTTTCAGGCTGCATAGGTCGACTGCAATCTAGACTATTAATGGTTGGGAGCTCACTTTGTGTTGGATTTTTATTATGTTACTTTGCATTGTTTATTTTCTTTTCTTATTTTATGTATTTTGTCGTGATATAATTTTTCTGTTTTATGTCTTAATTATGTTGTATTAGTTTTGGGCTCAGCCTCATGTTAGCCACCCTGAGTCCCCTTCGGGGAGATGGTGGTGAGTTATAAATAAAGATTATTATTATTATTATTATTATTATTATTATTATTATTATTAGCCATCCTCTGCCATGTGTTGCTGTGGCCCACATGGGGGTTCTGTGTAGAGTTTGGTCCGATCCATCATTGTTTGAGTCCACAGTGATCTCTGGATGTAGGTGAACTACAACTCCAAAACCAAAGGACACTGCCCACCAAACTCTTTCAGTATTTTCTTTTGGTCATGGGAGAACTATGTGCCAAGTTCGGTTCAATTCCATTGTTGGTGGGATTCAGAATGCTCTTTGATGGTAGGTGAAGTATAAATCCCAGCAACTACAACTCCCAAATGACAAAACCATTTTTTTTGAGTGAAGGACATAGATTCGGTTCCTAGGTGTCTGGTGTCCAAATTTGGTGTCAATTCATCCAGTGGTTTTTAAGTTCTGTTAATCCCACAAACGAACATTACATTTTTATTTATATAGGTTATTATTATTATTACTCCGACCCGTGCTGGCTTTGAACTCATGACCTCTCGGTCAGTAGTGGTTTAATGCAGCTGGCGACTAACTGTGCCATAGCCCAGCCTATACCAGGCGTGGGCAAGCTTCAGCCCTCCAGGTGTTTTGGACTTCAACTCTTACAATTCCTAATAGCTGGTACACGTGTTTGGTGGGGACGAGAGACAGGGCCTTCTCTATGGTGGCCCCCCAGCTATGGAACTCTCTCCCCAGCAATATTAGGTCTGCCCCCTCCCTCCTGTCCTTCAGGAAGCAGCTATAATCCTGGCTTTGGAGTCAGGCATTCACAGATTGATGGATGATCTGGTATAGACTAAGAGTTAATGGGCAACATTTGGATTGTTTGGATGATGTTTTTAACTTGATGAATTGTTTTTATATGTATTTTAGAACTTATTTATTGTGTATGTTGTTTTTATGATTTTATTTATTGAGCACTGAATTTTTGCTGTTAGCCATTCTGAGTCCAGCCACAGAGGTTGTTCTGGTATGGCTGTACCAGGAGCTCCAACTTTATTTGCTTTGTATTCAATGTTTGTTTGCAGTCCTAGGTTTCAGGGACTCTGCAGATAGGTGGCTTCCTTTGGTTGCAGTCATAGGGCAAGTCACCTGTCCATCATCGTTAAGTTTTGGTCTCACCCCTTGCTCAGGGCAATTGGGAAGGGAAGGGAGCCATTTTAGTCAGTCTCAGCAAGGAAAGCTAATGTACAGGACGTGTGCGAGCTTCCCCTGTACAAAAGCTTTAACCCTTAAGACTTTCCGGGGTGAAACAGTCTTAAGAGTATCCAAGACTTTCCGGGGGCAAACCGTCTTAAGAGTCTCCAAAGATTTCCAGGGAAACAGCCCTAAAGACCAAAGAACTCCAGCTGGAGAACATCTAAGCCTTTACTGGTAGGTCCACTCGGTGCTTCGAGACGCAGTTTGGCCCTGTAGCGGAGTCCACATCAGTAAGGGTTAGATTACAGTCAGCCTGGGAGAAGTTAAAAAGGGGATAAGAAGAAGTTATTGAAGACAGTTGCCTGTCCTTCGTGGGCAAGATTAGGAAGTCACCACTTACATAAAAGCCTGGAATCATTTGTTTAGCTTTACTGAAGACAAGAGAAGTTTCTGTTTGATTGTTCATTAATAAAAGACTTTGTTATACTTCACAAGCCATCTAAAGGTAATTTGTGGTGGAAAACCTCTGAGAACTTCTCCTTGGGCTTCCCGCTGGGCAAAGGTTGCACGTCCTGTTCTAAAGGAAATTCTTTACAGGCCCAGCTCGCAACAGAACAGAGGTAGAGAAGAATGGGATATAAAAGTTCAAAATAAATAAATAAGTTGACCAGAGTTATGTTGGAAGACACAAAGATTCCCACAGATGTGTTTTAATAGTATAGCTTGAAAGAGAGTTTATCAAGATGGAACTAACCAGAGCTAGGAACAGTTTGCTATGCTGCTTGCAGGGGAGAGCCTGGGAAATATAGTTCCTCAAGGCAAACTTGTCTAAGCTCTTGAGCTAAACATCGCTGCCACCTACTCATCACCTTGTTTGGAAAGGTAGAGGATTTGGCTTTTAATGCACCTCCTTCAAGCCTCTTTTGCAATCTCCCTCTTTCCAGGAAAGTTTAATCCTTGGCTTTTTCCTCATCTAAGGGACCTGAGGCAACGTTTACATTGAATTTTCTGCTTCCCTTGCATCTCCAATCCAGACTATGCCCATAGACCAGTTTTTCTCAACCTTCCTGATGCTGCAACAGCTCATGTTGTGGAGACCCCCAACCATAACATTATTTTTGTTGCTACTTCACAACTGTAATTTTGCTCCTGTTCTGAATCGTTATGTAAATCTCTGATGTGCAGGATGTATTTTCATTCACTGGCCCAAATTTGGCACAGATACCCACCCAATACACCCAAATTGGAATACTGGTGGGGTTTGGAGGAGATTGATTTTGTCATTTGGGAGTTGTAGTTGCTGGGATTTATAGTTAACCTACAATCAAAGAGCATTCTGAACTCCACCAATGATGGAATTAAACCAAACTTAGCACATTGAACTCCCATGACCAACAGAAATACTGTTTGGTGGACATTGACCTTGAGCTTGGGAGTTGTAGTTCACCTACATCCAGAGAGCATTGTGGATTCAAACAATGATGGATCTGGACCAAACTTGGCACAAATACTCAATATGGCCAAATCTGAGCACCGGTGGAGTTTGAGAGAAATAGACCTTGACATTTGGGAGTTGTAGTTGCTGGGATTTATAGTTCACCTACAATCAAAGAGCATTCTAAAACTCCCATGACCAACAGAAAATACTGTTTGGTGGACACTGACCTTGAGATTTGGAGTTGTAGTTCACCTACATCCAGAGAGTATTGTGGACTCAAATAATGATGGATCTGGACCAAACTTGGCACGAATATTCAATCTGCCCAAATGTAAACACTGGTGGAGTTTGGGGGAAGTAGACCTTGACATTTGGGAGTTGGAGTTGCTGGGATGTGTAGTTCACCTACAATCAAAGAGCATTCTGAACTCCACCAGTGATGGAATTGAACCAAACTTGGCACACTGAACTCCCATGACCAACAGAAGATATTGGAATGGTTTGGTGGGCATTGACCTTGAGTTTGGGAGTTGTAGTTCACCTACATCCAGAGAGCATTGTGAACTCAGACAATGATGAATCTGGACCAAACTTGGCACAAATACTCAATATGCCCAAATGTAAGCACTGGTGGAGTTTGGGGGAAATAGACCTTGAGATTTGGGAGTTGTATTTACTGGTAGGCTTGGGAGGAGATTGATTTTGTCATTTGGGAGTTGTAGTTGCTGGGATGTATAGTTCACCTACAATCAAAGAGCATTCTGAACTATCCCAATGATGTAATTGAGCCAAACTTTCCACACAAAAACCCCCATGACCAACAGAAAATGCTGTGTTTTCTTACGGTCTTTGGCGACTCTTCTGACACCCCCTCGTGAACCCCCCCCCCCAGGTATCCCGACCCCCAGGTTGAGAAATGTTGCCATAGACAAAGCATCACTTACAGTCTTCTTGGGGCAGGCACTCTAATGATGTTACTTTGGAAACCACAATTCATTTTGTATTGTGGTTTCAATGCTGTGAAATTGTGCTTTTGGAGCTGGTTCGGACTGCAACGCGCAGCCGAATTCCGCCCATCAGAGCAACTTAAACTTTTGCGGAGCTTTCCTTGGCAAAATGCTGGAATGTCCCAAGGCAGCGGAAACAAGGAGTTTTCTGTTAAGCTCCATAAACCCTCCGTATTTGCAGCCCCTCCTTAGAGTTCCTATATTGCACATGGCAAACTGTATGTGTGCGCATGGAAACAGACCAGCTCGCTGTGCTCAGGAGTCATAAAAAATAATCATCACTTTGAGATCTGTGAAAGGCACAAAAGAAAATGATTAATAGTATCCTTTGCCTATCTACGCTCCCTTTGCAACTGGAACGTCTTAAAGATTAAGTTGTAAAAATAGCCCTTTATCCAGGTCAGGGGGACTTAAGGGCTAAGACTTCCTTTCACCTCTGGTGTTTTGAAAAGGAAAACAGTCTCCTTTTTGGGGGTTGTGAGTAGAGACAAGTGGATCTCCAAAGATGGTTGGTAGTTGCATATCTTCCTGCTTTATTTATATTATACAGGCAAGTTACAAACAAGAGTTTGGGTTGTTGTGAGTTTTCCAGGCTGTATGGCCATGTTCCAGAAGCATTCTCTTCTGACGTTTCGCCCACATCTATGGCAGGCATCCTCAGAGGTTATGGGATCTGTTGGAAACTAGGCAAGTGAGGTTTGTATATCTATGGAATAATGTCCAGGGTGGGAGAAAGAACTCTTGTCTGTTTGAGGCAAGTGTGAATGTTACAATTGACCAATTAGCATTGAATGGCCTTGCTAACACCTCCCAACAAAGGATTCCTCCAGGCAGGAAGCAGCCAGGCTTTCAGGAGGAAACCATGAAAATGAACAAAATATGGCTACCAGTAGTAAAATAAAAACCCCAAAACCAGGACAGTAAATAAAGCACAACAGAGGAATTCCAGGCAGGAAACAATCAGGGCCAGTATACACCTCCCAACAAAGGATCCCCCAGGCAGGAAGCAGCCAGGCTTTCAGGAGGAAACCATGAAAATGAACAAAATATGGCTACCAGTAGTAAAATAAAACCTCCAAAACCAGGACTGTAAATACAGAGCAACAGGGGAATTCCAGGCAGGAAACAATCAGGGCCATTTAACAACTCACAAGAAAGGAGTCACCCAGACAGGAAACAGGCTGGCTTTGAAGCTGCAAGGCTATTCAATGCTAATCAAGGTGGCCAACTGTAACATTTACACTTGCCTCCAGCAGACGGATTCTTTCTCCCACCCTTGACATTCCACAGATCTGTTGGAAACTAGGCAAGTGGGGTTTATGTTCAGCAGTGGAACTCTCTGCCCCAGAGTGTGGTGGAGGCTCCTTCTTTGGAGGCTTTTAAACAGAGGCTGGATGGCCATCTGTCGGGGGTGCTTTGAATGCAATTTTCCTACTTCTTGGTAGAATGGGGTTGGACAGGATGACCCATGAGGTCTCGTCCAACTCTTTGATTCTATGATTCTAGGACCCCAGAGGCCCATGTTTTTGGGTACATCCCCTCCATGTGTTTTGGACTTGAACTCCCACCATTCCTAACAGCTTCAGGCCCCTTCCTTTCCACCCTTATCCAAACCTGTTCTATACTAAACAAATAATGCAGTTCCAAACTACATTAGAAAGTGAAGCTACGTGGTGGTTAGAGAAAGACGCTCTGCACCTGTACAGGAAATAACTTGTTTTGATATGTCTGTATGTGTTTTAGTTAAGCTGGGAATACGACTCTCCAGTCCTTATGGCTACCATCTGATAGTTGCATGTTGTAAACAGATGGCAATAATACATATTATGCTCTCGGATGCTTCTCTGGGGATGATGAGAAAATTCCCTTGGGCGACTTGCAGACAATGAAGCCAGGCTGGTTTGGGAAGATCTGATCTGAGCAAGGACAAAACAGCACATCACAATTGGTTTCTCCCAAGTCATGAGGTTGCTTTGGCATCAAGCTGAAGAGTTTTGGTGATAATCAAGGCTCTCTACATTCATAAAATCCTAGAGTTGGAAGAGACCTGGTGGGCCATCCAGTCCAACCCCATTCTGCCAAGAAGCAGGAAAATTGCACTCAAAGCACCCCCAACAGATGGTCATGCAGCCTTTGTTTCAAAGCCTCCAAAGAAGGAGCCTCCACCACATTCCGGTGCAGAGGGTTCCATTGCTGAACAGCTCTCACAGTCAGGAAATCCTTCCTAATGTTGAGATGGAATCTCCTTTCCTGTAGTTTAAAGCCATTGTTCCATGTCTTAGTCTCCAGGACAGCAGAAAACAAGCTTACTTCCTCCTCCCTATGACTTCCTCTCACATACTTATACATAGAATCATAGAATTATAGAATCATAGAGTTGGAAGAGACCTCATGGGCCATCCAGTCCAACCCCATTCTGCCAAGAAGCAGGAAAATTGCAATCAAAACACCCCTGACAGATGGCCATCCAGTCTCTGTTTCAAAGCCTCCAAAAAAGGAGCCTCCACCACATTCCAAGGCAGAGAGTTCCACTACTGAACAGCTCTCAGTCAGGAAGTTCTTTCTAATGTTCAGATGGAATATCCTTTCTTGTAGTCTGAAGCCATTGTTCTGCATCCTAGTCTCCAGGGCAGCAGAAAACAAGCTTGCTCCCTCCTCCCTATGACTTCCCCTCACATCTTAATCCATAGCCCTCATCATGTCTCCTCTTAGCTTTCTCTTCTTCACGCTAAACATGCCCAGCTCCTTAAGCCGCTCCTCATAGGGCTTGTTCTCCAGACCCTTGATCATTTTAGTTGCCCTCCTCTGGACACATTCCAGTTTGTCAATTTCTCTCTTGAATTGTGGTGCCCAGAATTGGACACAATATTCCAGGTGTGGTCTAACCAAAGCGGAATAGAGCATGGGGAGCATGACTTCCCTAGATCTAGACACTATGCTCCTATTGATGCAGGCCAAAATCCCATTGGCTTTTTTTGCCGCCACATCACATTGTTGGCTCATGTTTAACTTGTTGTCCACGAGGACTCCAAGATCTTTTTCACATGTACTGCTCTCGAGCCAGGCATCGTCCCTCATTCTGTATCTTTGCATTTTGTTTTTTCTGCCTAAGTGGAGTATTTTGCATTTGTCCCTGTTGAACTTCATTTTGTTAGTTCTGGCCCATCATCTCTCTAATCTGTCAAGATCGTTTTGAATCCTGCTCCTGTCCTCTGGAGTATTGGCTCTCCCTCCCAATTTGGTGTCGTCTGCAAACTTGATGATCATGTCTTCTAGCCCTTCATCTAAGCCATTAATCAAGATCTTGAACAGGACCGGGCCCAGGACGGAACCCTGCTGATGGCACTCCACTCGTCCCTTCTTTCCATGATGAAAAGGAAGCATTGGGGAGAATCACCCTCTGGGTTCGTTCGCTTAACCAATTACATATCCACCTCACCGTAGCTTTGCCTAGCCCACATTTGACTAATTTGTTTGTAGAATTAAATAATGGGATTTGTAATTTGGTGAGGCATCGGCACTGTCTGACAGAGGAAGCTGAAGACCTTGTAAAACTACAACTCCCAGGATTGCAGAGCACTGAGCCATGGCATTTAAAGTGAGGTCAAACTGCATTCATTCGAAAGTGATGCTGCATCCATTGAACTCTCCAAGGTGCTGAATCTGACAGCTCTTTCAGCATTTGGATCAAACGTTTTATTGTAAACGTTTATGGTTGGAGTCACTAGGTTGTTGTTTTTTGGGTTATATGGCTGTGTTCTAGAAGCATTATCTCCTGACATTTCATCTGCATCTATGGCAGGCATCCTCAGAGGTTACCATAGATCCAGCGTACCTGTCCGAATGTATCTCCTTCTACGACCCACCTTGGAGTTTAATATCTTCTGGGGAGGCCCTGCTCTCGGCCCTGCCTCTGTATCAAACATGTTTGGCGGGAACGAGGGACAGGGCCTTCTCGGTGGTGGCCCCCCACCTGTGGAATTCACTTTCTGGGGAAATTAGGTCATCGTCATCCCTCCTCACCTTTAGAAAGAAGGTAAGAAGGTAGATGTGGCACCAGGCCTTCAGGCAGTTAGGCAGAAAGGACAATTGACAATGTTGACAATGACTTGGAAAATGGATTATTGATAAGTTAGATAATGGCCACCAGACTGGTAATATCTCAGTGGACTGTAAGTATATTGTTTTAATGTTTTATGTCTTAATGTTTTATGCTTTTAACTGTTATAATTATTGTTTTTTGTGTTTTATTATGTGGCATCAAATAGTTGCCAATTGGCAGCCACCCTGAGCCCCACCAAGGGTTGAGACGGGCAGGGTAAAAGTGTTTGAAATAAAAATAAATAAATAGATGCAGGCAAAACATTAGGAGAGAATGCTTCTAGAACATGGCCATAGAGCCCAAAAAACAACCCAAAAGTTTTATCATTTTGTTTTCTTACAGTCACAATAATAACCCTCGGGATAGGTGCCATTTTAATGCTGTGTTTCTCTTGAAAGTAATGCCAAATTGAATTCCTTTTACGTTCATTTTTACGCAAGCTTGTTTACTGCTTCCATGGAACAATGGCTTCAAACTACAAGAGAGGAGATTCCATCTGAACATGAGGAAGAACTTCCTGGCTGTGAGAGCTGTTCAGCAGTGGAACTCTCTGCCCCGGAGTGTGGTGGAGGCTCCTTCTTTGGAAGCTTTTAAACAGAGGCTGGATGGCCATCTGTCAGGGGTGATTTGAATGCAATATTCCTCCTTCTTGGCAAAATGGGGTTGGACTGGATGGCCCAGGAGGTCTCTTCCAACTCTTTGATTC
Source organism: Anolis sagrei ordinatus (assembly GCF_025583915.1). Taxonomy (NCBI): domain Eukaryota; kingdom Metazoa; phylum Chordata; class Lepidosauria; order Squamata; family Anolidae; genus Anolis; species Anolis sagrei. The sequence goes on along the minus strand of NW_026846588.1, from coordinate 274,018,128 downwards.
TATGATTCTATATCAACATACAGATGTGCTTGCCTAATTCCTTTTAAATTCAGTGTTTGTATTATAGAATTAGGGTGCTATTCACTTCTCTAGAAGTGTGCAATTTAAGCAGCGTAGATAACAGCACTTTTGTCCTTTTTGAGCTGTTTTTGGAAAGAGAATCTTCCTTTTGAGAATGCTACAATTAGTGTTATTTTGCAGGGGGTTTCATTTTGCAGGTGATGCTATCACTCAGATGATATAATGACCTCTCACACAGAATGGATTTTTCCCTCCACACTGAATGGCAGGAATGTAGTAGGATCTGCATAGAAAAAGCAATAGCACCATTCCTGTTAGTGGAATCACCATTCTGCTTCAAGCTATGGGTGAAGAGGAATGCCGTTGTGCTTGGCAAAATAACATTCTTGTATTTTTTGTGTGAAAACATCCTTTTTCATGCTGTCATCCCCGTTGTGTTAGACCTTAACTGAATTGTTTTTAAGTGTCATGTATAATGAAAGTCATGCTAGGTAAAAATGCAGCACCTTTCCCCATTTTTTCCCCACTTTCATGGGGGTGCTATGCCCCTAATATCAGCAAACGTGGAAGGATGACTGTACAGAAAAGTGGAGCTGAACCTGCAGACGTTTGAACAAGTGAGCCTCTGTTGTGATCTGAAATGGTGCAGCTGGTCAAAGATCTGCTAGTAGCTTTGTGAGAACTGGCTTGGGAACAGGCTTCAGAGTGATGCAAGTGTCTCCTAAGTGTTTGCACAAGACAGGAGGAAGTCTTCAGAGTAGGGTCGGAGGCCATCTCAGGACTTTTTTTAGTCTTCTTTGCTTGTCTCTGAAGAAGTGGTTGAGGAAGCAATAAAACTTGGAGCTCACGTCAATATTTGCTCTCCCAAACACAAAGTGTTTGCAGGCTGGAAGTGGTGCAGGCCTTTGAGTGGCAAAGAAGTGCAAGGGGAAGATGTGGCTGTGTTCCAGCGATCCTCAAAGCCACCAGAGATGAGAGGACCTTCTGTCCTGTTGAGCCCAACCTTCTTACACATTAGCAATGCCATAAATTATTCTCCAGGAAATAATGGACTTCTTAGACTCATAGAGTTGGAAGGGCATGGCAACCACCCTGCCATGCGGGAACATAAAATAAAAGCCATCCTGACAGATGACCATCCAGGTACTGGGTTGTTGTAGGTTTTTTCAGGCTATATGACCATGTTCTAGAGGCATTCTCTCCTGACATTTCGCCTGCGTCTGTGGCAAGCATCCTCAGAGGTAGTGCATCCAGGTACTGCTTAAAAGCCTCCAAAGAAGGAGACCCCATCAGACTCCCAAGTAGCGCATTCGACCGTTGAACAGCTTTTACCAACAGGTGGTTCTTCCTAATGTTTTGGTGGAATCTTTTCCCTTAACATTTGAACCCATTGCCTCATAATGTCCTAGTCTTTAGAGTAGAAATTTGTGCAATTTCCAATGTTTTCATAGAATCATACAGTGAAGAGGTATTGACTGGTCTAAGGGGATACTAGGAAGGCCAATGTTCTTGGGATCTAGACTCCAAAAGTGGCAACTTCTAGACTTGAGATTTCATCAACCAACATGGTCAGATGATGGGAGACATACCTTAACACCAGTTGCTCTACTACTGTGACATGTGGTTGGTCATGGGATGCTTCTCTTCATTTAGATTTGGATGGGACTCATGCAACCTTCTATGTTGGACTGCAGCTTCCAGCATATCTCACTGTGTGGGTGTTGCAACATTATGAAGCTGTATGGTTCATAGAGTTGGAAGAGACCTCTTGAGCCATCCGGTCCAACCCCCTGCTAAGAAGCAGGAAAATCCCATTCAAATCACCCCCGAAAGATGGCCATCCAGTCTCTGTTTAAAAGCCTCCAAAGAAAGAGTCTCCACCACACTCTGGGGCAGAGAGTTCCACTGCTGAACAATTCTCGCAGTGAGAAAGTTCTTCCTCATGTTCAAATGGAATCTTCTTTCTTGTAGTTTGAAGCCATTGCTCCACGTCCTATTCTCCAGGGTTGCAGAAAACAAGAGTGCTCCCTCCTCCCTATGACTTCCTCTCACATACTTATATCATGTCTCCTCTCAGCCTCCTCTTCTTCAGGCTAAACATGCCCAGCTCTTTAAGCCGCTCCTCATAGGGCTTGTTCTCCAGACCCTTGATCATTTTAGTTGCCCTCTGGGCACATTCCAGCTTGTCAACATCTCCGTTCAATTGTGGTGCCCAAAATTGGACACAGTACTCCAGATGTGATCTAACCAAAGCACAATAGGGGGGTAGCATGACCTCCCTAGATCTAGACAGTATAGAACTATATGCTATAGCTTTGGAAGACATTAGACTCCATCTCCCATCATTTCTCTCCATTGGCCATGTGCACAAGAGTCCATGAGAGTTGTGGTCCACTCACTGCCCCTGTTCTGTGTAAGACTATTTGGTGTCAATACCAAGTAGAGTGCAGCATAGCTAGTCCAATAAGAGCTTGTGGAGCAAAACTACTCAGGATGCTTTTGTAAGGTTAAAGAAGGAGATCTTGTATTTATTATTCCATGAAATCCATCTTGAGATAAGAAAAGAAAGACAAAAGAAGATTACTTCAATTTCAGTAGGTGAACCCTTAAGGATGTAAGTCTTTTGAGGTAGGATTCTCATTGATGCTCCCTTCCTAGGCAAAGGAGTAAGTAAGTACCTCTTGCAAGAAGAGGAAAATTATCTTAGCAGACCTCAAAAAGACTTGAGTGTGTAGATCTAAGAAGGACACAGAGAGGAGAAATAACATGTTAGGTATTTTCTCTGCAGCTCTCACCCATCACTGTATATCACTACTGATGCCACTTCGCATTCTGCAAGATGAAATGTGGGCAAAAGTGTGCATTATTTAGCATTGAGCATGACTTATATTGAGAAAGCTAGCATGGTATAGTGCAGTGGTTCTCAACCTTCCTAATGCCGTGACCCCTTCATACAGTCCCTCATGTTGTGGTGACCCCCAACCATAACATTGTTTTTGTTGCTACTTCATAACAGTCATTTTACTACTGTGACAAATCATAATGTAAATATCAGATATGCAAGATGTATTTTCATTCACTGGACCAAACTGGGCACAAATACCCAATGCAACTACATGTAAATGCTAGTGGGGTTGGGGGAGGATTGATTTTGTAATTTGGGAGTTGTAGTTGCTGGGATTTATAGTTCACCTATAATCAAAGAGCATTCTGAACTCCACCAGCGATGGATTTGAACATAATTTGCCACACAGAACTCCCATGGCCAACGGAAAACACTGGAAAGGTTTGGTGGGTATTGACCTTGAGTTTGGGAGTTGTAGTTCACCTATATCCAGAGAGCAGTGTGGACTCACGCAATGGTGGATCTGGACCAAACTTGGCACAAATACTCAATATGCGCAAATGTGAACACTGGTGGAGCCTGGGGAAGATAGACCTTGACTTTTGGGAGTTGTAGTTGCTGGGATTTATAGCTCATTACAATCAAAGAACATTCTGAATTCCACCAATGATAGAATTGGCTCAAACTTCCCACATGGAATCCCCATGACCATCAGAAAATGCTGTGTTTTCTGATGGTCTTTGGCGACCCCTCTGACAACCCTTCACGACCCCCTCAGGGGTCCCAACCCCCAGGTTGAGAAACACTGGTATAGTGGCTTGAGCATCATACTATAAATGCTAAAGGAGTTGGGCATTGGATTAAGACCCTGCAAGACCTCAAGTTGACTTGAGGCCACTCGACAACTAAATACGCCATAGTGTTGCAAGGGGTGTGCTGCAATGTTTTGCATTTTGCATAGTCCTCCTCTGCATGAACGATATGCCAGGGCTGAAATGCAGAGCTGGAAGGGTTGGCTTGGAAACAGCCAAGTGCATGATGCCGGTTTGTGTGGTGAAGGCGCTGCAAAAATGTAAGGCAGCAGAGCCTGTTGCTAGGAAGCAAAGACTTGTGCCAGATACGCCGTGTAGCATTGACAGCATCTTGCACACCGCCAATTGAGGATTAAGGTGGGTGAGGATTCTGCATTCGTTGCAAAATAGAGCCCCCCTTTTTACTTGTTTGGGAGCTATTCTTCAAATTCTACAGCACTGCTGGCTACAGCTGACCTCCAACAGAGACTGGATGGCCATCTGTCAGGGGTGATTTGAATGCAATATTCCTGCTTCTTGGCAGAATGGGGTTGGACTGGATGGCCCATGAGGTCTCTTCCAACTCTATGATTCTATGAAGGTGGTCAGTTGAAACATTCCCACCTAGCTCCAGCAGACAAGCGTCCTTTGTCCCACCCTGGTCATTCCACAGATATATAAACCCTTTTTCCTAGTTCTAACAGACCTCACAACCTCTGAGGATGCTTGCCATAGATGCAGGCGAAACGTCAGGAGATAATGCCTCTAGAACATGGCCATATAGCCCGAAAAAAACTACAACAACCCAGTGATTCCAGCCATGAAAGCCTTCGACAATACAAGTATGGCATAGTTTAGTAGAAATACATGTTCAGTTTGAGGGAGATGCATGTGGATAGCAGCTTCCTTTTTCCTCCCTTGGGTTTGTTTTCCCTGCTTTGAGTGCAGCGTCAAGTGTGGCGTCATATTAGAAATCTGAGGAACCTAGAAATTGGAGAACCAGCTACTTTGTGTCTGCCTTGCAACATCTAATGGGTTTGTTTTCTTTTTAAACTATCCAAAAAATGATTAATGAGACCAGACTTGTGGGAACTAAGCTGAAAATTAAACAAAGTGTTTGTGAATGTCAATAAGTGGGGTTTTCAGCCATGAAACATGCATCTTGGAGTCGTCAGATGTTCTTGATGGCTTTTAAAACATTTAACCATGGTTTGATCTGGATTGTGTGTTGGATCCAAGACCTGTCTTGTGACTCCTTCTAGTTCAACACAACCTCAGTTTAGTGTCGCCATGGTCTTAGGCAGATATGCCAAATGTGTACATAGCGAAATATCTTGGAGATGGGGCCCAAATCTAAACATGAAATTTTGTTGTTATTGAAAACATTGTGTATAAACTTACTATCAGGCTATGTGTGTAAGGACTATATAAACACTATCATCTATATCAGTGGTTCTCAACGTGGGGGTCGGGACCCCTGGAGGGGTCACAAGGGAGTGTCAGAGGGGTCACTCAAGACCATGAGAAAGCACAGTAGTTTCTGTTAGTCATGGAGGTTGTATGTGGGAAGTTTGGCCCAATTCTATCGTTGGCAGGGTTCAGAATGCTCTTCGATTGCAAATGAACTATTTTTTTTTTGTCGTGTCAGGGCAGCCAGTCAATTATATTACATTTCTAACAGAACAAAGCAAACAAACAGACAAAATACAAAATTTGTGAGTTTGGTAGTTGATTAAATGTCCTTTGACAAGTATCTGGCCACTTGGAGTGCCTCTGGGGTTGCTGCAAAAAGGTCCTCCCTTGTGCCTGTGGCTCAGGTTGCATTGCAGGTTGCATTGCAGCAGGTGGTCAGTGGTTTGCTCTTCTCCACACTCGGATGTCATGGATTCCACTTTATGGCCCCATTTCTGAAGGTTGGCTCTGCATCTCGTGGTGCCAGAACGCAGTCTGTTCAGCGACTTCCAAGTCGCCCAGTCCTCTGTGTGCCCAGGGGGGAGTCTCTCATCTGGTATCAGTCATTGGTTGAGGTTCTGGGTTTGAGCCTGCCACTTTTGGATTCTCGCTTGCTGAGGTGTTCCAGCGAGTGTCTCTGTAGATCTTAGAAAACTATTTCTAGATTTAAGTCATTGACGGGCTGGCTGATACCCAAACAGGGGATGAGCTGGAGATGTCTCTGCCTTGGTCCTTTCACTATTGGCTGCTACTTCCTGGCGGATGTCAGGTGGTGCAATACCGGCTAAGCAGTGTAATTTCTCCAGTGAGATAGGGCGCAGATATCCCATGATAATGCGCCATGTCTCCTTAAGAGCCACATCCACTGTTTTAGTGTGGTGAGATGGTGAGAAGTGACCAGCAAGTGAACTATAAATCCCAGCAACTACAACTCTCAAAATATCAAGGTCTGTTTTCCCCAAACTCCACCAGTGTTCACATTTGGGCAGTGAGTATTCAGTCCTGATCCATCATTCTTTGAGTGCTCTCTGGATGTAGGCGAACTACAACTCCCAAACTCAAGGTCAATGCCCACCAAACCTTTGGCCATGGGAGTTCTGTGTGCCAAGTTTGGCTCAATTTCATCATTGGTGGAGTTCAAAATGCTCTTCGACTGCAGGTGATCTGTAAATCCCAGCAACTACAACTCCCAAATGACAAAATCAATCCCCCGCACAACCCCACCAGTATTCAAATTTGGGCGTATTGGGCATTTGTGCCATATTTGGTCCAGTGAATGAAAATACATCCTGCATTTCAGATATTTACATTATGATTGATAACAGTAGCAAAATGACAGTTGTGAAGTAGCAAGGAAAATAATTTTATGATTGTGGGTCACCACAACATGGGGAACTGTATTAAGGGGTCATGGCATTAGGAAGGTTGAGAAACACTGACCTATATCTCACGTTGTTGGTGTCAGAAGGGACCGCTACCCCCCTGCTTTCATCCCTTCTCTTTCTTTTCTTCCTTCCCTCTTTCCCTTCCTCTCATACTTTCCCCCCTTTCTTTTCCCTCCTTCCCTCCCTTTTTCTTTCAGCTCTTCCCTTCTTTTCTTCTCCTTTTCTTCCCCTTTCTTTTTTCCTCCTTCCCTCCCTTCATAGTAAAAGTAAAGGTAAAGATTTCCACTTGACATTAAGTCTAGTCATGTCTGACTTTGGGGGGTGCTGCTCATCTCCATTTCTAATCCGAAGAGCCGGCGTTGTCCGTGGACGCCTCCAAGGTCATGCAGCTGGCATGGTGCATGGAGCGCCCTTCCTTTCCTGCCAAAGCAGTACCTATTAATCTACTCACATTTGCAAGTTTTCGAACTGCTAGTTTGACAGAAGCTAGGACTAATGAAGGGAGCTCGACCCATTTGCAGATGTGAACTACTGATCTTCTGATCAGCAAGCTCTGCAGCTTAGCAGTTTAACCAGCTGCACCACTTCAGCCCCAAATACACCATCATCATTATTATTATTACTATTATTATATCCCCAAGCCCTAGGTAAAGGTAAAGGTTTTCCCCTGACAATAAGTCAAGTCATGTCTGACCCTGGGGGTTGGTGCTCATCTCCATTTCTAGGCCGAAGAGCCGGCATGGTCCATAGACACCTCCAAGGTCATGTGGCTGGCATGACTGCATGGAGTGCCGTTAACTTCCCGCCGAAGCAGTACCTATTGATCTACTCACATTTGCATGCTTTCAAACTGCTAGGTTGGCTGAAGATGGGGCTGACAGCGGAAGCTCACCCTGCTTCCCAGATTCGAACCACTGATCTTTTGGTCAGCAAGTCCAGCAGCTCAGCAGTTTAATTCATTGTACCATATCCCTTCATATTTTTTCTCCAGTGACCTCATGGAGGCCACTTCACTTAGTAATAGTCAATCATACAATCATAGAGTTCGAAGAGACATCATGAGCCATCCAGTCCAACCCCGAGCCAAGAAACAGGATAATTGCATTCAAAGCACCCCAGATAGCCATCCAGCTTCTCTTTAAAAGCCTCCAAAGAAGGAGCCTCCACCACACTCCGGGGCAGAGAGTTCCACTGCTGAACAGCTCTCACAGCCAGGAAGTTCTTCCTAATGTTCAGGTGGAATCTCCTTTCTTGTAGTTTGAAGCCCTTGTTCCATTTTATCCCAGCCTCAAGCACAGCAGAAAACAAGCTTCACCACACTGCGGGGCAGAAAGTTCCACTGCTGAACAGCTCTCACAGCCAGGAAGTTCTTTCTCATGTTCAGGTGGAATCTCCTTTCCTTTAGTTTGAAGCCTTTGTTTCATTGCGTTCTAGTCTGCAGGGCAGCAGAAAACAAGCTTGCTCCCTCCTCCCTGTGGCTTCCTCTCACATATTTATACATGGCTATCATGTCTCCTCTCAGCCTTCTCTTTTTCAGGCTAAACATGCCCAGCTCTTTAAGCCACTCCTCATAGGGCTTGTTCTCCAGACCCTTGATCATTTTAGTCACCCTCCTCTGGACACATTCCAGCTTGTCAATATCTCTCTTGAATTGTGGTGCCCAGAATTGGACACAATATTCCAGGTGTGGTCTAACCAAAGCAGAATAGAGCATGGGTAGCATGACTTCCCCGGATCTAGGCACTAGGCTCCTATTGATGCAGGCCAAAATTTCATTGGCTTTTTTTGCCACCGCATGACATAGAGTGACATTACTAATTTTGTGGTACGAACATAGAAACAAGCCAACATAGATACATCCTTGACTTGGAGAGCGAGAGGGAAATGAATTTCATGATTTAGACTTAAGTCCCACCTCTGAGATGCCTCCTTATGTGTGTATATGGAGATACAAGTATTCCAAAATACAAAACCCTTCTGATCCTAAGCATTTGAGATATGAGATAATCTCCTGTATATCTATTGAAGTAATTTGACGTTCTGCAACTGAAGAATGCAAAAGCCAGGGAGTTGGACTAGGTGGCCCATGTGGTCTCTTCCAACTCTATTATTCTATGATTGTAGAACTCCAAATATTTTGCTTGCACTATTTTTAAAATTCTGTTAATTACATTACTGTATTGTGTGTGTGTGCGCCAATCTCAACACACATACACATTGGAATTGATTTTTATTTTTTATTTATTTATTTACTATATTTATACAGTGCCTCTCTCAGCACGAAGGTGACTTGTGGTGGTTTACAATCGGCAATCAATACCCCAACATAAAATATAGTTTAAAACATTAATATATAATATAGACCATATAAAAGTAGTAGAAACAATAAAAACCATAAAACACAAGTCCTCAGCGTCTGAGTACTAAAATCATTTTCCTGTCACATCGTTCAGTCGTTCCATAGATCTAAATTAGTCTTTTACACTGCATTTGCAAATGCTTGCTCAAAAAGCCAGGTTTTAACTCTTTTTTGAAATGTTAGGAGGGAGAGGGCCGATCTGATATCCCTAGGTAGGGTGTTCCATAGCCGAGGGGCCACCACTGAGAAGGCCCTGTCTCTCATTCCCACCAATCGCATCTGCGAAGAAGGTGGGACCGAGAGCAGGGCCTCCCCAGATGAGCTTAAGCTCCTAACTGTTCATAGGGAGAGATACATTCAGACAGGTAAGCTGGGCCGGAACTATTTATGGCAGTGGTTCTCAACCTTCCTAATGCTGTGACCCCTTAATACAGTCCCTCATGTTGTGGTGACCCCCAACCATAATATTGTTTTCGTTGCTACTTCATAACAGGCATTTCACTACTGTTATGAATCATAATGTGAATATCAGATATGCAAGACTTATTTTCATTCACTGGAGCAAACTGGGCACAAATACCCAATACAACCATGTAAATGCTAGTGGGGTTAAGGGAGGATTGATTTTGTAATTTGGGAGTTGTAGTTGCTGGGATTTATAGTTCACCTACAATCAAAGAGCATTCTGAACTCCACCAATGGTGGAAATGAACCAAACTTGGCACACAAAACTTCCACGAGTAACAGAAAATACTGGAAGTATATGGTGGGCATTGGCCTTGAATTTTGGAGTTGTAGTTCACCTACATCCAGAGATCATTGTGGACTCAAACAATGATGGCTCTGGACCAAACTTGGCACGAATACTCAATATGTCCAAATGTGAACACTGGTAGAGTTTAGAGAAAATAGACCTTGACACTTGGGAGTTGTAGTTGTTGGGATGTATAGTTCACCTATAATCAAAGAGCATTCTGAAACCCATCAACGATAGAATGGCAAAACTTCCCACACAGAACCTTCATGACTAACAGAAGATACTGTGTTTTCTGATGGTCTTTGGTGACCCCTCTGACAACCCCTCATGACCCCCCAGGGGTCCTGATCCCCAGGTTGAGAAACACTGGTTTAGGGCTTCAAAGGCTAAAGCACTTTGAATTGTGCCCAATAGCAAACTGGCCGCCAGTGGAGTTGGCACAACAGAGGAGTCGTGTGTTCCCTGAGCGTTGCTCCTGTTAGTAACCTGGCTGCCGCCCGTTGGACCATTTGAAGCTTCCGAACAGTCTTCAAAGGCAGCCCCACGTAGAGTGTGTTGCAGTAGTCTATACAGGATGTAACCAGAGCGTGTACTGTACCCGATATGAGATATTCATATTGGGTACAACATTTCCCAAGCAAAAGGCGACATCAGCTCAGATTCCCTGTAAAAACTGTAGAGCCTGCTTCCAAATTCTGTAAGACTGATAGTTCCTAAAGTAACTTCATCTGCTGCTGTTGATCTCCCTTTTGGATCTGGTTGGCAGCTTTGCCAACCATATCCGAAGGGAAGTGGAGAGATGACCATGATAATCCTCTCCGAAATATCTGAGAAGTGCTTTTGTGACATATTGCAAGCAAAGCAAATTGCAAGCGGAAGCCAAGCATAGCAGATGGGTTCAGGATGACGGACTTTGCCAAGGTGACTCTGGGAGTGGGTCAGTGGCTGTGAAGGGATGCCAAAACTACCCACCAAAAAAAGCCAATGGGATTTTGGCCTGCATCAATAGGAGCATAGTGTCTAGGTCCAGGGAAGTAATGCTACCCCTCTATTCCGCTTTGGTTAGACCACACCTGGAATATTGTGTCCAATTCTGGGCACCACAATTCAAGAGAGATATTGACAAGCTGGAATGTGTCCAGAGGAGGGCGACTAAAATGATAAGGGTCTGGAGAACAAGCCCTATGAGGAGCGGCTTAAGGAGCTGGGCATGTTTAGCCTGAAGAAGAGAAGGCTGAGAGGAGATATGATAGCCATGTATAAATATGTGAGAGGAATCCACAGGGAGGAGGGAGCAAGCTTGTTTTCTGCTTCCTTGGAGACTAGGGCAAGGAACAATGGCTTCAAACTACAAGAGAGGAGATTCCATCTGAACATGTGGAAGAACTTCCTGACTGGGAGAGCCGTTCAGCAGTGGAACTCTCTGCCCCGGAGTGTGGTGGAGGCTCCTTCTTTGGAAGCTTTTAAACAGAGGCTGGATGGCCATCTGTCAGGGGTGATTTGAATGCAATGTTCCTGCTTTTTGGCAGAATGGGGTTGGACTGGATGGCCCATGAGGTCTCTTCCAACTCTTTGATTCTATGAAAGGAAAATTGAATTATAAAAGTTCTAGACCTGGAACAAATTGACATGTAGATTAAAATGATGACATCAAAACTTCAGGAATTTATGAAGCTTTGCAGAGTTTGGAGACAACTTCAGCACCCTTTTGGGAGTGTGGGTGGGATTGTGCTCTGGCCCATGTGCAGATATTGCTCATTCTTGACTTACTGGTTCTTGACCCATTATATCTCAAGGCTGCCTTCACAAACATTTGCTGTGTTTGTGTTGCACCAGAAGAATAAACAAAACTAGCCTTCCAAGTCTCTCGAAATTTCCGGCGGTCTTCGGGAGTCTGTCAATGTGTAACTTTTGCACTGCTTGTAAACAAGGGCTGTGTTTAGCTTTTTATTAAAAAACGTGCCCATCGATCTCTGTCAAAGTCCATCAGCTAGCAAAGCCAGATAGGCAGTGTGTCTTCTCGTAACCTTAAGAAAGGAAAAAGTTGGCTTTTTATGTTTTGCTGATGTGCCCAGAGATTTTTTCGTGGGTCATCACGGATGAGGGATTTTGGAGTGAATTCACCATTCCCTCCTGGAACACTTGCAAATCATTAATCTTGCTGTTTTGATCCCATTTTGGTCCAAAGTGGCTTGACTGTTTCTTTTATAAACACAAGGAAACTGGAGTCATGTCTACGTGGAGTTTGCCTTGGGGTTGCCAGGTCTTGCAGTGCAACATGGATGCTCCTTTTTTGGTCAGAGGTTTTCATAGTCAGCTCTGGGTGAGAGATGGGTTTTGAGTTCAGAATTGTCCCAGATTTGAGGTGACTTGGACCAAACCCTGAGAGCAAGAGATGGCCAATGATGATATCATCAGGAACTGACCACAGTTGCTTAAAGGTTGTCATTCTAGCATGCACACATAGACATACAGGGATGGATGGATGGATGGATGGATGGATGGATGGATGGATGGATGGATAGATAGATAGATAGATAGATAGATAGATAGATAGATAGATAGATAGATAGATAGATAGATATTTGCTATTTGGAAATCAAGAAATCTTAAGAGGTTGTTCCCCAATCAAAGTGAAATGAGTGGATTCTTCCCTATCACTTAGGAAGGAGGGAATTGGACATTTATTCTTGCCTCCTTGCTTCTACCTAGAAGATGGATGTAGAGCAGAGGATTGCTGTTGTTGTTGTTGTTGTTTCTTGTTGTTGTTCAAAACTTGACCTCTGAACTAGGTTAATCACAGTGTTCAGAGCAGAGGCTTTGCATACCTGGGTCCTCGTAGTGTTGTTACTGTTGTTGTTGTTGTTGATGTTGTTTAGATGCTTACTTTGCTTACTTACTTAGGCGATCCCTTATTGTCCGAGTAAGATTGTCCTCCAAGTTCAGTGTCCTGGTGGTGGATATGTAGGTGGCTATGGAGCCCTATTCTTGACCGACACGTTCTCCTGCAGTGAGGGCATCGGTTTCCAGGTGGAAGGCAGTCTCAGTCAGGGTTGGCTAGACGTGCCTTCCTCTTGGCACATTTCTCTCTTTCACCCTCCATTCATGCCTTTTCAAATTCTACAGCACTGCTGGTCACATCTGACCTCCAACTGGAGTGCTCAAGGGCCAGGGCTTCCCAGTTCTCAGTGTCTATGCCAGAGATTTTAAGGTTGGCTTTGAGCCCATCTTTAAATCTCTTTTCCTGTCCACCAACATTCTGTTTTCCATTCTTGAGTTCGGAATAGAGCAACTGCTTTGGGAGATGGTAATTGGGCATTTGGACAATGTGGCCGGTCCAGCAAAGTTGATGGCGGAGGACCATCACCTCAAAGCTGCTGGTCTTTGCTTCTTCCAGCATGCTGACATTTGTCCACCTGCCTTCTCAAGAGATTTGCAGGGGTTTTTCCAGAGGCAGCACTGATGAATAATTCCAGGAGTTGCATGTTACGTCTGTAGATAGTCCACATCTCGCAGGCATATAGGAGGATTGGAAGAATAGTGGCTTTATAAACAAGCACCTTGGTATCCTTACGGATGTCCCGGTCCTCAAACACTCTGTGCTTCGTTTAGAAAAATTTTGCACTTGCAGAGCTCAGGCAGTGTTGTATTTCAGTCTCACTGTTGACTTTTGTGGAGAGGGGGCTGCCAAGGGAGTGGAAATGGTCAACATTTTCTAATGTTACAGTAACTGATGATCAAACGACTTCTACGACACCGAATTGCCTTGGAGGACCTAGCAAATGTCTGGAGAGGACAACTCTGTAGGCACTACTGGGTTCTCCAATGTCATCCAAAACATCCATCCAAAACTTGCCATGGAATCTTAGATTCAGAAAATGCCCAAATGTGACCTATTTTGTCAGACCTGGATAAATGGAACTAGGGCTATTTGTCCTGCGAATATGGGGGGGGGGGGGTGTCATGTCAGGAGTGACTTGAGAAACTGCAAGTCGCTTCTGGTGAGAGAATTGGCCATCTGCAAGGACATTGCCCAGGGGACGTCCGGATGAATTGATATTTTTATCATCCTTGTGGGAGGCTTCTCTCATGTCCCCGCATGAGGAGCTGGAGCTGATAAAGGGAGCTCATCCAACTCTCCCCAGATTCAAACCTGCGACCTGTCAGTCTTTAGTCCTGCCGGCACAGGGGTTTAACCCACTGCGCCTCTGGGGGCTCTAATATGAGGTCATATTATAGATTTTAGGGAAAGTCTTTGAATTTGTAGGAAGCTGCTGTTGTCTTACATGAGCCGAAGAGTCAGACACTTACTCATATCTACAGTAAAGGGCTTAGCAAATACCTAGAAAGGTGTTTTTTCTAGGAAACTCTAGATGTCTAGTGTAATTTTGTGATATGTTTTCATTAGAAGTCATTTATTTCAATAGCGGTAAGTCTTGGAATGTATCTGACAGAGGCTGGATGGCCATCTGTCAGGGGTGATTTGAATGCAATATTCCTGCTTCTTGGCAGGGGGTTGGACTGGATGGCCCATGAGGTCTCTTCCAACTCTATGATTCTATGAATATTAAAATGGACTTACACTGCTCAGATTGTTAAAAGCATGTACACCATTGGACCTATCTAGGTCCTGCTTGCATTCTTCATGTCAAAGGCTAAAGAGGGAATATATGTCTATGGTTTGTGTGTTTACTCCTGCACATCGAATGTTAAAAGATGGCAATACAAATGTATGCTGCTCTGTCTTTATGATATTCGGGAGCACTTTCTGAATGGGTCCAGATAATAACCCCAGGCTTCTCCCTCTCTCTTTCTCTAGGCACTGGGTCTAGCATCCTCTCTGCTCTTCAGGATCTGTCCTGGCTGTCCAAGTCCAAGGTCGAGAAGCAACTGCAGGTGATCTCGGTGCTGCAATGGGTGCTGTCCTTCCTCGTCATGGGTAAGGAAGACAGTTGGGGCTCTCTGTAGTAGTTAGAACTGGTTTAAGGTGTCTCCACATTTGCCATTGAGGGGCTGCCCATGTAAACTTAGTACTGTTTGGACTTTGCCCTTCCAGTGCTATTATGTGCATCTCTTTTCAGCAAAGTAAATAGTGTTGTTGTAGGTTTTTTTTTTTCGGGCTATATGGACATGTTCTAGAGGCATTCTCTCCTGACGTATCACCTGCATCTATGGCAAGCATCCTCAGAGGTTGTGAGGTCTCACAACCTCCGGGGCAGAGAGTTCCACTGCTGAACGGCTTTCACAGTCAGGAAGTTCTTCCTCATGTTCAGGTGGAATCTCCTTTCCTGTAGTTTGAAGCCATTGTTCCGCATCCTTGTCTCCAGGGCAGCAGAATACAAGCCCCCTCCTCCCTATGACTTCCTCTCACATACTTATACAGGGGGAGGATGGGATTTGCATACTTTCAATTGCTTCGGCTCCCACAGACCACTGTGATGCCCCCATGAATGATGAGCCTGGCAGTTTGGTGAGGGGCCCAAACACGGATGATGGGATTTGCAGGATCTTCATCCAATATACCTCCCACACACCACTGTGAAACCCACAAATGACAAAACTGAACCAGACTTGGCACACAGAACTCTCCATGACCCACTTTACGTCCTGGTGTGATTTGGAGGAGGCAGGACCATGGATGATGGAACTTACAGTACCTTCACTCTCTTCCAGAGACCACTGTGACCCACACCAAGACCAAACATGGCACACAGAGTCCCCATGCTCCACCCTACATCCTGGTATGGGCTGTGGGATGATGGACCATGGACAATGGGACTTTCAGTACCTTCACTCACTTCCTGAGACCACTGCAACTCACACCAACGACTGATCAAGATCAAACTTGGCACACAAGTCCCCCATGACCCATTCTACATCCTGGTATGGTTTGAAAGAGGATGGACCATGAGATTTACATATGAGAGTTGTAGTTCACCTGCACCCACTGAAACCAGTTGACATTGGATCTAGAGTAAGTTTGGAGCACAGACAAACAATGCCTTTCTCAAATAACTTAGGCATCGCCAGGTCCCCAAGCTAGTATATAATATAAAAAGTTAGCGGGATTTACATATGGGGGTTGTAGTTCACCCGCACCCACTGAACCCAGTCGACATTGGATCTAGACTAAACTTGGAGTACAGACAAACAATGCCTTTCTCAAATAACCCAGTCACTGCCAGGTCCCCAAGCTAGTATATAATATAAAAGGTTAGCTAATAGGGCTATGAAATTCTGGGAGTTACAATTTGGTGAGGCACCAAATTTTTGACAGAGAAGGCTAACCACCTTGCGAAACTACAACTCCCATGATCCCATAGCATTGAACCATGGCGGTTCAAGTGGTGTCAAACTGCATTAATTATACCATAAAGGATCCAATGTTCAAACCATTACATAACCCCTAAATTACCAGTGCTAAAGTTTAGGAAGAGGTACTGGTTGCCAGAATCCCTTCAGGTCCAAAAACTTGGCACACAGAACTCCCATGACAAACATCTTGATGTGCATAACCAAGAAGCTAGCCATGCTCATCTAATTGTGCAAAGAGTGCTCCTTCCTGCAAAAAGTTTTGAAAAATCCTCTGTATTGATTAACGACCTCCCTTCTGCCTCCGGGAGGCACGTCCTTGGAGCCAGTGGGTGAAACACTTGAGCTCCTTTTCAATTGGATTAGAAACTGCCTCGTAAGCAGGTAGCGCTAGATAGATAAATAGCGGGATGTTTTTGCAAATGCCAGGAGGGCAAACATGGTTGTTGCTGACCTAGTATGACAACCTGAGGACACCCAGCGGTGTGCTTATCTGTAGTTGGGAGTTTCCTTTTCTGGAAGCTTTCAAACAGAGGCTGGATGTGGCCATCTGCCAGGAGGGCTTTGATGGTGCCTTCCTTCATGACAGAATGGGGTTGGACGGCATGGCCCTTGGGATCCTCCTCAAATGCTTCGGATTCTCTGATTCTAAATGTGCGTCCTACGGTTTATCTGTCATCACTCTATTAATGCCGTCATCTTCCTTGTGCCATTTTTAGTGCAGAAAGTATTCTTGGTTTTCGGAGGAAAGTCTCCATAGCAACTAAAATGTTTTTTCAGAAAGCCTGTAGTAAAGCCAGCTATGTAAGATTGTCAAGATCCCATATCCCATTAAGCCACTTTCAATCTGTTATGGTCATTGGGTTGTTGTAGGTTTTTTTGGGCTATATGGTCATGTTCTAGAGGCATTTTCTCCTGACGTTTCGCCTGCATCTATGGCAAGCATCCTCAGAGTTGTGAGGTCTGTTGGAACTAGGAAAATGGGTTTATATATCTGTGGAAAGACAAGGGTGGGACAAAGAACTCTTGTCTGCAGGAACTAGGTGTGAATGTTTCAAATGACCACCTTGATTAGCATTTGATGGCCTGGCAGTTCCTGGAGCAATCTTTTGTTGAGAGGTGATTAGATGTCCCTGAGAACACAGAAATGCTGGACCACTCTCACAACCACCATGTCAGACTACACAGAGAAGCCATTGAAATCCACAAGCATGTGGACAATTTCAACAGAAAGGAGGAAACCATGAAAATGAACAAAATCTGGCTACCAGTATTAAAAAACTCTAAAATTAAAACAGCAAAACAACAGACAAAGGACTCTTCACACCTAGCTCCAGCAGACAAGAGTCCTTTGTCCCACCCTGGTCTTTCCATAGATATATAAACCCATTTTCCTACTTCCAACAGACCTCACTACTTCTGAGGATGCTTGCCATAGATGCAGGCAAAACGTCAGGAGAGAATGCCTCTAGACAATGGCCATATAGCCCGAAAAAACCTACAACAACCTAGGTGTGAATGTTTCAACTGACCACCTTGATTAGCATTTGATGGACTGACAGTGCCTGGAGCAATCTTTTGTTGAGAGGTGATTAGATGCCCTTGTTTGTTTCCTCTCTGTTGTTGCGCTGTTGTCATTTAAAAGTTTTTAAATACTGATAGCCAGATTATGTTCATTTTCATGGTTTCCTCCTTTCTGTTGACATTGTCCACATGCTTGTGTGTTATGGTCATGTTTTCCTGTGAAGCTGTTGCCCTCTTTGACTATTTTGAATTACAGGGAGAGTTCGTACTGAATCGTTGAGTTAAAGTTGATTTGCATTAATTCTACAGTTCAGGGCCTGCTTTGCTTGTATGGTTTATGATGCTTGCATCTCATGAATATGGGTCTACCTAAAGCAGAGGAACATCCATTCCGAGTTTGGGTTTGAAGTGCGTACTTATCATATCAGAAGCCAACCAAGGGTGCAATTGTAATGTATTTATCTTTATTAATGACTTAGATGAAGAGCTAGAAGGCATGATCATCAGGTTTGCAGATGACACCAAATTGGGAGGGAGAGCCAATACTCCAGAGGACAGGAGCAGGATTCAAAACGATCTTGACAGATTAGAGAGATGGGCCAAAACTAACAAAATGAAGTTCAACAGTGACAAATGCAAGATACTCCACTTTGGCAGGAAAAATGAAATGCAAAGATACAGAATGGGGGACAATGCCTGGCTTAAGAGCAGTATACGTGGAAAAGATCTTGGAGTCCTCGTGGACAACAAGTTAAACATGAGCCAACAATGTGATGTGGCGGCAAAAAAAGCCCATGGGATTTTGGCCTGCATCAATAGTGTCTGGATCTAGGGAAGTCATGCTCCCCATGCTCTATTCCACCTTGGTTAGACCACACCTGGAATATTGTGTCCAATTCTGGGCACCACAATTCAAGAGAGATATTGACAAGCTGGAATGTGTCCAGAGGAGGGCGACTCAAATGATCAAGGGTCTGGAGAAAGAGCCCTATGAAGAGTGGCTTAAAGAGCTGGGCATGTTTAGCCTGAAGAAGAGAAGGCTGAGATATGATAGCCATGTATAAATATGTGAGAGGAAGCCACAGGGAGGAGGGAGCAAGCTTGTTTTCTGCTTCCCTGGAGACTAGGACGCAATGGAACAATGGCTTCAAACTACAAGAGAGGAGATTCCACCTGAACATGAGGAAGAACTTCCTGACTGTGAGAGCTGTTCAGCAGTGGAACTCTCTGCCCCGGAGTGTGGTGGAGGCTCCTTCTTTGGAAGCTTTTAAACAGAGGCTGGATGGCCATCTGTCAGGGGTGATTTGAATGCAATATTCCTGCTTCTTGGCAGGGGTTGGACTGGATGGCCCATGAGGTCTCTTCCAACTCTTTGATTCTATTCTATGATTGCTTCTGTATCAGGATGCTCCAAGTAACTTGGGAGCTTTTCTTGGCCGGAGCTGCATGGAAGGCTTAGGTGCCGATGTGATGTCCCTTAAGCCGTAAACAACGAAATCCGATTGAGCTCAGGGTGGAGGGGGAAATCCTTAAAGCAAGGTTCAAAAGGCAAATAATACGTGTGTGTGCCTCTGTGTGTGCATTTGTATGCCCAAACAAATCCCTTCTTAACAAAACGAGTTAATTCGCCTTCTTTCCCTTTCTTTTTTCTCCGACTCCAGGTGTGGCTTGCACGGTCATCCTCATGTACATCCTGTGCACAGACTGCTGGGTCATTGCGGCGGTCTATCTGGTGTGGCTGGTGTTTGATTGGAACACTCCCAAAAAGGGTAAGATGGGGCACAAAGACCCTGATTCACAACCTTGTGAGGATATCAGGTTATGCAGTGTTCCCTCGCTACTTCGCGGTTCGCTTTTCGCGGACTCGCTGTTTCGCGGGTTTTTGCCTCCCAGTTTATGAATGGTTGCCATTGTCCAGGATGGGGTTCCAATCCCACCTCCTGGCAACGATGGAGTGTGGAAGGGGGCTCATGAGAGAGGCAGCCCAATCAAGAGAGATTACAAAGCAAGCAGAGATAGCTAGCAAAAAAAAAAAATCTCCTCATTTCTGCCTCACTCTTGGAACTCGATATACGCGGGTTGAATGAAAAGTAATGCCTGCACTTTTGTAACACCTCAACAGATGGCAGTATTGGTATGCAGCAGGTACTGGCTTGTTCAGTAGACACTCCTCTACAGTTCCATTTTGACGGGAAGCCTTAGCATTGAACGGTTGTGTTGTTAAAGTGCAAAGTATGGAACCCTGCGCAGATGGTCGGTCAATGCGACTTAAGCAACATGTAGCCATTGAATTCTTGACAGCAGAAGGTGTCATCCCAAAGGAGATTCATCAGAGAATGCAAGCTGTTTATGGTTATTGTGTTGATGTGAGTATTCTGGCCCAGACAGTTCTGGCCCAGTTTACCTGTCCAAACGTATCTCCTGCTATGAACCATCTCGCAGCTTAAGATCGCCAGGAGAGGCCTGCTGGTACTGAAAGTAAGGAAAACGAGAAATAATAAAATATATGGGGACAGCTTATTAAAACTTGCTACAAAATAAATTTAGTTCTCACAACAGCATTATAAGATTCCAAGATAGCTCAAATATTTAATGTTGACTCTTTTGTTTACCAGTATTGTTATTCCCAATTATGCCACACAGAGATTATGTTTAGTTGTTGGCTTTCACTGCTACATATAGATAAAATGTATAACTAATAAAATTAATACTGTAGAAAGAAAGAAAAAGATCGCCAGGAGAGGCCCTGCTCTCAATCCCGTGACTCTCTCAAATGCGGTTGATGGGGACGAGAGACAGGGCCTTCTCAGCAATGGCCCCCCATCTGTGGAACTCCCTCCCTAAGGACATCAGGCTGGCCACCTCCCTCCTGTCCTTCAGGACACAACTGAAGACCTGGCTGTGGGACCAGGCGTTCGACTAGAGGTATTGACCAGAGGACAATGGCAGCTTGGAAAGGAAACTTGAACATTACAACATTATGACATTGGATTTGCTTGGCTGGATCTTGGTTTTAGTGGCATATTAGTTGACTGTTAAATTATTTTTTTGAGGATTTTTATAATGTTTTAATCAAGCTTTACTGTTTTTAATTGAATGTATATGTTGACAGCATCGCTTATGCTTATGTAAAGTTGCTTTGAGTCCCCTTGTGGGAGAAGGGTGGGGTAGAAATGAAGTATTGTGCATCGTTGGGTGAGTAAGTTTAAAGATGTTGAGGTGGGAACGTCTGACTTGCGTGACAAACAAAGAGTTGGACGTCCTGTGACAGCAACCACTGAGTTTCACAAACAAAAGGTTGACAGATTAATTCAGGAAGATCGTCTTATCACTCAGAGAGAAATTTCAAGCATAATCGGCATTTCACAAGAACGTGTGGGTCACATTATTGCTTTGCTTGGCTATCGGAAGATCTGTGAACGATGGGTACCCAGGATGCTGATGCTGGTTGTGGAAACAGAGTGTCGACTTCTTCTGTGATGGCTTCATGAAACGTGTTCATCGTTGGCAGAAATGTATCCAGTTGTCTGGTGATTATGTGGAAAAGGGAATAGTGGTAGTTAAAGAGCATATTCTAAGGATTATTTCTACATTTGATTTATTAAAATATTCCCATCCAAACCCAAGTAACGAAGGTGGAGACATTACTTTTCATTTGACCCTCGTGTGTCTATAAATATAGCGTCCCTACTTCATGGATTTTCCCTTTTCGCGGGTGGTCCTGGGACCTCTTGGGGGTGTCTTTGAACCTTGTTTCTGATTCCTCTTGAGGTTACACTGCAACATTTTTCTGAACTTGTCATTAGTAATATCTGTCTGTCCTTACCTGGTATCTACTTAAAACCTGTGCTGTGGGAAGCAATGACCTAAATACTATGGTAATCTGTGCTAGAGTGAACCCATTGAATGGATAGATGAATGAATGATGAGACAACACTTACATAAATTCCACTGATTTAATGAGTTTGCTCTAGTTGGAACCATACGTTAAGGCCAGTGAATTCCTTAATGGTGTCAAGCAGACTTCACACTCTGTTTGGCACTTGGAAGATATTTTGGAGCGTAGGTGTCTCTACACTATAGAACTAATGCAGTTTGACACCACTTTAAATACCAAGGCTGGGTAATATGGAATCCTGGGTGTTGTAGGTTTGCAAGGATTTTCACTTTTTCTGTCGAAGGATGCTGGTACCTCACCAAACTATAACTCCCAGCATTCTTTAGCTTTGAGATTTGGTAGTGCAAGTGGTATCAAAATGCATTAATTTTGCAGCATAGATGCATCCTTTTGATACCCATCAGCATTTGGCACCTTCTAATCACCCCTCAACAAAAGTTTGCTCTAGGCACTGTCCGGCCATTATATGCTAATCAAGGTGGTCAGTTGAAACATTCACACCTAGCTCCAGCAGACAAGAGTCCTTTGTCCCACCCTGGTCATTCCACAGATATATAAACCCTTTTTCCTAGTTCCAACAGACGTCACTACCTCTGAGGATGCTTGCCATAGATGCAGGCGAAACATCAGGAGAGAATGCCTCTAGACCATGGCCATATAGCCCAAAAAAACCTACAACAACCCAATTGGCACCATGTTCCACGATTGGGATTTATGGAATCATAGAGATGGAAGAGAGCCCAAGGACCATCCAGTCCTACCCTCTTCTGCCAGGCAGGAAAAACAATTGGTGGTGCAATGGGTTAAACCCTTGTGCCAGCTGGACTGCTGACCTGAAGGTTGGTAGTTCGAATCCATAAGACAGGGTGGGCTCCCATCTGTCAGCTCCAGCTTCTCGTGCAGGGACATGAGGGAAGCCTCCCGCAGGATGGTAAAAACATCCCACTGGAGACGTGGTGGCACAACGCATCAAACCTTGTGCCAGCTGGATTGTTGAACTGAAGGTTGGTGGTTTGAATCCGTAAGACAGGGTGAGCTCCCATCTGTCAGCTTCTCATGCAGGAACATGAGAGAAGCCTATCACAGGATGGTAAAAACATCCTCTGGATAATGTCTCTGCAGATGGCCAATTTTCTCACACCAGAAGCAACTTGCAGTTTCTCAAACTGCTTCTGACACGAAAAAAGCCCTCCTTACAGATGGCCATCTGGCCTCTGCTTTAAAAACCTCCAGAGAATGAAAAGCAGCATATTCATTGTTGAACCGCTCTTACCATCAGTGATGTTTATGTAGTTGTAATCTAAACAAACAGGGATCAGATATAGCTGCATGTGGCTCCCAAGGCTATTTTCGATGTCCTTTTCCAGCTTCTTTGAATGGGTGAATTGCCTCCTGTGGAAGCCTTGGTGTACTAGCGTATTCTGTACTTCTCTTTTGGGGATTCCCTTCCCTTTTTCTGACATGCTCTTGTTTCCCTGACAGGAGGAAGAAGATCTCAGTGGGTCAGAAACTGGGCCGTGTGGCGATACTTCCGGGATTACTTCCCAGTCCGAGTGAGTATGGCAATGTATTCTTCAACTGCAGCATATTCCCTAAAATGACTTTGTCTGAATATGTTGGATTGAGCCAAAAGGATGGTTCCCAAAGGTCCTCTTTCTCCATTTTGGGGAGAAGTTGTTAGGGAAAGTAAAGGGAAAGGTCTTCCCCTGACATTAAGTCAAGTCGTGTCCGACTCTGGGAGTTGGTGCTCATCTCCATTTCTAAGCCAACGAGCCGGCGTTGTCCATAGACACCTCGTAAGTCATGTGGCCGGCATGACTGCAAGGAGCACCGTTACCTTCCCACCCTAGTGGTACCTATTGATCTACTCACATTTGCATGTTTTCGAACTGCTAGGTTGGCAGAAGCTGGGGCTAACAGCGGGAGTTCACACCGCTCTCCAGATTCGAACCTGCGACCTTTCGATCAGCAAGTTCAGCACCTCAGTGATTTAACCCAATGTACCACAGTGTAGATGCATCTTTAGTCTGACACTAGCTCTCAGAAACAAGTGTATATCATCTCCAAGTATACCGGAACGGTACCTGTTGATCTATTCACATTCTGCTAGGTTGGCAGAAGCTGGGGCTGACAGCGGGAGCTCACCCCGCTCCCCGGATACCAACCTGTGACCTTTTGTTCAGCAAGTTTAGTGGCTCAGTCATTTAACCCTCTGCGCCACTGGGAAACTACCCTAAATATAGCAGAGCATCCAAAAACAGACAGGACATCAATGTTGAGCATGAACGCTTGTTACCACAACCACGATTTAAGGTTCTTGCAAAAGGTCAGGAGGGGAGGGGCAAATGTAACCTCCTTAGGGAGTTCCACAGCCGGGGGGTCACCACGGAGAAGGCCCTGTCTCTTGTCCTCACCAAACGCGACTGCGATGGTGGTGGGGCCAAAAGCAGGGCCTCCCCAGATGATCTTAATGCCCTTGATGGTTCATAGAGGGAGACAAGTTTGGACAGGTAAGCTGTATTGACCACTTTTCTGCTTTTGAACCTGTCTGTGAGGTTGGTTGCCCTGTGGATGAACTAGAACTCCTTATCAAAGGGCGTCCTTTGCCTGAAGCGTGTTGACTTGCAGTTTCTTCCCCGCACTTTTGCCTGCAGCTGGTTTGTTTTGGTGCAGGTTGGCACCGATCTCCCTGCTTTTATAGCCCAGTTACCAAAGGTACTGATCTCATCCCAGACATCCTTGGTGATGACAACATCATTTGGATCTAAAGGTCTCTGATTATACATTCTATTTGTGTGGAACTTGTTTCTAGGTTTGCTTGGCTTGAAAATAAACAGTTTCATCAGTACCTCTAAGGATTTATTATGGGCAGCTATTGGCTAATTGCTATCTCATCAGTTTTGAATTATGGCAACTCTATGAATAAGGAACCTTCAAGACAAGCTGTTAATAGTCTGCTTAGGTCTTGCAAACATTAAATAATTGATTTCTTTTGGATTTGTCTATCCAACAGCAAAGCAATCTTCCTTCCTTTTTTCTACCTTCCATTAGGGTGCAATCCCCAGTATCCACAGGATTGGTACCTGCAGTTTCATTTATCCACGCCCAACAAAATATGTCCTCTTTAGGCATTTTCTATGTCCTCCCAGATGGCTCTATGGTATTCACGGTCCAAGTGTCCTTTATTTCAATAGGGCTTCACTATTCTTAGTTTTCAGATTCCATCTGAACATGAGGAAGAACTTCCTGATGTGTGAGAGCCGTTCAGGAGTGGAACTCTCTGCCCCGGAGTGTGGTGGAGGCTCCTTCTTTGGAAGCTTTTAAACAGAGGCTGGATGGCCATCTGTCAGGGGTGATTTGAATGCAATATTCCTGCTTCTTGGCAGAATGGGGTTGGACTGGATGGCGCATGAGGTCTCTTTCAACTCTTTGATTCTATGATTCTATGTTCAGCAGTGGAACTCTCTGCCCCGGAGTGTGGTGGAAGCTCCTTCTTTGGAGGCTTTGAAACAGAGGCTGGATGGCCATCTGTCAGGGGTGATTTGAATGCAATATTCCTGCTTCTTGGCAGAATGGGGTTGGACTGGATGGCCCATGAGGTCTCTTCCAACTCTTTGATTCTATGATTCTATGTTCAGATGGAACTCTCTGCCCCGGAGTGTGGTGGAGGCTCCTTCTTTGGAGGCTTTGAAACAGAGGCTGGATGGCCATCTGTCAGGGGTGCTTTGAATGCAATGTTCCTGCTTCTTGGCAGAATGCGGTTGGACTGGATGGCCCATGAGGTCTCTTTCAACTCTTTGATTCTATGTTCAGCAGTGGAACTCACTGCCCCGGAGTGTGGTGGAGGCTCCTTCTTTGGAGGCTTTGAAACAGAGGCTGGATGGCCATCTGTCAGGGGTGATTTGAATGCAATATTCCTGCTTCTTGGCAGAATGGGGTTGGACTGGATGGCCCATGAGGTCTCTATCAACTCTTTGATTCTATGATTCTATGTATCCATCCGAAGACGGGGAACATATTCCCCATGGATATGGGGGCCATACTGTGTTGTCGTTCTGGTAAGTCATGTCATCTCACGACCTATCCAAAGTATGGCAGTTTCCGTCTAGTCCAGTGGTTCTCAGCCTGGAGTCCCCAGATGTTTTTGGCCTTCAACTCCCAGAAATCCTAACAGCTGGTAAACTGGCTGGGATTTCTGGGACTTGTAGCCCAAAAACATCTTGGGACCCCAGGTTGAGAACCACTGGTCTAGTCATTTAGCTTCTTACTGTAGGTTAAGCCTTTATCCGGAATGCTTTGCAGATATGAAAAAAGCATGGATAACCCTGGGTGTTTCTTCATGCTTGTTTTTGTCATTTCAAGGTTTGGATTTTGGCTCATGGCTCCTGACCTTGTACACTATAGTCCTCCCTTTTAAGCAGGGCAAGTGGATCCTCATCTCTCAGGTGGATGTGACCTCTACTAGGTCTTTCTATACAACACTGTCATGTGGCAGCAAAAAAAGCCAATGGGATTTTGGCCTGCATCAATAGGAGCATAGCGTCTAGATCCAGGGAAGTAATGCTACCCATGCTCTATTCCGCTTTGGTTAGACCACACCTGGAATATTGTGTCCAATTCTGGGCACCACAATTCAAGAGAGATATTGACAAGCTGGAATGTGTCCAGAGAGGAGGGCGACTCAAATGATCAAGGGTCTGGAGAACAAGCTCTATGAGGAGCGGCTTAAGGAGCTGAGCATGTTTAGCCTGAAGAAGAGAAGGCTGAGAGGAGATATGATAGCCATGTATAAATATGTGAGAGGAAGCCACACGGAGGAGGGAGCAAGCTTGTTTCTGCTTCCCTGGAGATTAGGATGCAATGGAACAATGGCTTCAAACTACAAGAAAGGAGATGCCATCTGAACATGAGGAAGAACTTCCTGACTGTGAGAGCCGTTCAGCAGTGGAACTCTCTGCCCCGGAGTGTGGTGGAGGCTCCTTCTTTGGGAGCTTTTAAACAGAGGCTGGATGGCCATCTGTCAGGGGTGATTTGAATGCAATATTCCTGCTTCTTGGCAGAATGGGGTTGGACTGGATGGCCCATGAGGTCTCTTCCAACTCTTTGATTTTATGATTCTATATCTTTTCCTTGGAATCGTGATTATAGGGAAGTGTTTGTTACTGACTTCTCTTTCTAACACTGAGAGCTCAAATAGTCAAATTGTATGCAGAAACTGGAAAAACACCCGTGTTCCTTATTTGTACTCTAACAAGAGCTGGATGTCCTGTGAAACCAACCACATTGTTGGAACAATGGTTGCTGTTTCAGCATTTGTGATAAATGGCTTAGATAATCTATCTCAAAGGAGGAGGAGATGGGAGGCGGTCATCGGGTTAGATATTATTTTTTTTCCCCAGTGCCAACTTCTTGCATAACGGAGCCCAATATAACCTTTTGGCTCAAATTGGGAAGAGCTTCAAGGTTGAGCCTGGTCCAAGGTCTTCAACTGTTAGGACAGAGACGGGAAGGACGTGATTCTCCCAATGTTTTTGAAATGTAGTTTCCAGAATCCCTCTCCGTTCCTGATGCTGGCAATGGAAGCTGGGATTCAGAAAGCTTTTACTGGCCTTCTATCTAATATCCCAAAATGTATGGGTAGATTGGGTCCTATCTACTTCTGCACATTCTGTATATCCATGGAGACATGTGTCCCTAACCCCAGTGAATGTGGAGGGCTTTTATTTATCGTGCCAGGGCAACCAGTCGACTATATTACATTTCTAACAGAACAAAGCAAACAACAGACAAAATACAAAATTTGTGAGTTTGGTAGTTGATTAAATGTCCTTTGACCAGTATCTGGCCCCTTGGAGTGCCTCTGGTGTTGCCGCAAGAAGGTCCTCCCTTGTGCATGTGGCAGGGCTCAGGCTGCATTGCAGCAGGTGGTCTCTGCTTTGCTCTTCTCCACACTCGCATGTCGTGGATTCCACTTTGTGGCCCCATTTCTTGAGGTTGGCTCTGCATCTCGTGGTGCCAGAGCACAGTCTGTTCAGCGCCTTCCAAGTCGCCCAGTCCTCTGTGTGCCCAGGCGGAGTCTCTCATTTGGTATCAGCCATTGGTTGAAGTGCTGGGTTTGAGCCTGCCACTTTCGGACTCTTGCTTGCTGAGGTGTTCCAGCGAGTGTCTCTGTAGATCTTAGAAAACTATTTCTAGATTTAAGTCGTTGACGTGGTGGCTGATACCCAAACAGGGGATGAGCTGGAGATGTCAGTGCTGTGGTCCTTTCACCATTGGTTGCTACTTCCCGGCGGATGTCAGGTGGTGCAATACCGGCTAAGCAGTGTAATTTCTCCAGTGGTGTAGGGCGCAGACACCCCGTGATAATGCGGCATGTCTCATTAAGAGCCACCTCCACTGTTTTAGCGTGGTGAGATGTGTTCCACACTGGGCATGCATACTCAGCAGCAGAATAGCATGGCGCAAGGGCAGATGTCTTCACTGTATCTGGTTGTGATCCCCAGGTTGTGCCAGTCAGCTTTCGTATGATATTGTTTCTAGCATCCACTTTTTCCTTGATGTTCAGGCAATGCTTCTTGTAGGGAAGAGTACGGTCCAGAGTGACTCCCAGGTATTTGGGTGCGCTGCAATGCTCCAGTGGGATTCCTTCCCAGGTGATCTTCAGGCAATTGTACATTTATTTCTAATGGCATTTTGTAAATCTCATTGACTCGGTGGGTGTCTTGCAGTCAGAGTTTAGCTAATAGATTTAAGCCTTAAACATGCAATATGGAAAGAGGCCTTTGGGCAACTTTGCATGAGTCTTTCCAGTAAATAAAGCAAGACATTTCCCTATCCATCCATCTGTCTGTCTGTCTAACACTTAACAACCAGGGAACAATTGTATATTAGCCACTCCAGTTCTATCTACCCACCTATAGCCATACTTACCAGCCATCTATGTATCTTTCTCAACAATCATATAGCAGTTTTATTTAACCACTCCAGGGCTACCCAATCATCTATTAG
This sequence comes from Anolis sagrei ordinatus, assembly GCF_025583915.1. Taxonomy (NCBI): domain Eukaryota; kingdom Metazoa; phylum Chordata; class Lepidosauria; order Squamata; family Anolidae; genus Anolis; species Anolis sagrei. The sequence goes on along the minus strand of NW_026846588.1, from coordinate 273,989,776 downwards.
ATATTTCTTTGCCTTATTTATACCCCACCTATCTCTACCCTGAGGGGGACTCAAGGCAGCTTACTATCTATCTATCTATCTATCTATCTATCTATCTATCTATCTATCTCTTAACAACCAGAGAGCAATTCTATTTAGCCACTCCAGATCTGTTTATTTATTTACGGCATTTATATTCTGCCCTTCTCACCTCAAAGGGGACTCAGGGCGGATTACAGAACACATACACGGCAAACATTCAATGCCATTAAACACACAGGCTAGACAACAGATAGAGGTATTATGTCGGCATTTTTCCAACTTTGGCATCCTGGGGGTTGTGCTCGATTCTGGCCACAGGGGGTGCTGTTGCTCCATTCTCTATAACAAAGAGCCCTTGATCACAGGCTTCCTTCTTCCATTGATCTCCAGCATTTTCTAGTATTTCCTTTATGGTGCCGTAAAATACCTCCCCACTTAAGTAGTGCCTAATTTCTCCACTCACAGCTCACAACTGTTTTCGAAGTGCTTAGGTGGACAGTAAGCTGGGCTGAAGCTCAGGTGCTCACCCCGACCCGGGCTTTGGGCTGCCAACCTTTCGATTGGTAAGGTCTATTGCTGCTGGTGATTAACCAGCTGTGCTCAAGCCCAGTTCCATCTATCCATAATTCTTTTAACAACCAGAGAGCAATTCTGTTTTACCATTCCAGATCTAGCTAGCTAGCTATCTATCTATCTATCTATCTATCTATCTATCTATCTATCTCTCTCTCTCTCTCTATCTATCTGCCCATCCATCCAGCCAACCAGAGAAAAATTCTGTTTTACAATTCCAGATTTATCTATTTGTCTGTCTGTCATTCCAACCAACCTGAAAGCAATTCTGCTTAGCCACTCCATCTGTTGTTTTCTGCGTTGCTGAGATTCAAAAGCCCAAGTAACTGGCAGGAATGAAACAATACAGGGACTGTGAACCTTCAGGCATGAAAGCTGAGCTTCACAACAAAGATCAAGTTACTTTTCCAACTTGGATGACTTTTCCTTGCCGTTCTCTCTGTTGCGTTGCCCAGGTGAACGGTGTTCACTCCAAATGCTGGGGAACTTGTGGAGGCTAGAGCAGAGAGTTTTTCATTTTCTCCCTAGGCTTTGAAAATGATTTCCAAGGAAAAACCAATCTTTGGGGTTCATTTTGGAAGGCTGTAGGTGAGCCAGTGTGGTCTTGTGGTTTGATCGTTGGACTTCAACTCTGGAGACCAGGGTTTGATTTCACACTCAGCCATAGAAGCCCATTGGGTAACATTAAACAAGTGACGCATTCTCAGCCTTAGAAAAATAAACATATGTATGGTAGGTTGACCAGGGTTACCATAACTCAGAAGCGACTTGAAGGCCCATAGGTAAAGGTAAAGGTTTTCCACTAACATTAAGTTCAGTCGTGTCTGACTCTGGTGCTGATCTCCATTTCTAAGCCAAAGAGCCGGCGTTGTCCGTAGACACCTCCAAGGTCATGTGGCTGGCTTGACTGCATGGAGCGCCATTAACATGGTTTATTTGCTGTAGATTTTGGTGTGGATGTTTTGAAAAGGTGTTCAACAATGTTGAATATTTCAAGGCTGGAGTTCTCCAGGAACCCCTTTAAAGAGTGGCCTAAAACCCAGAACAAATGCTCTTTCCCACTATCTTGAGAACTGCTTGCTTTTATAGAAGTTGGAATTTGGAAAAAGCTCCCTTTTTTGTACTACAATGCACAGCATTCCTGACAAGCATGTTCAGTGACCACATGGAGACTGTTTGGTTTTCTATGGCCAAGCAAGGATTTGAACTCTAGTCTCCAGAATTGCAGCTCAAAGTGCAAACCACTACACTCATCTGCTGAGAGTTCATTCACTTGAAGATTGTGCATGTTTTCAGGTTCAGTAGAGTTGTGCTGGTGGATCTAAGGATTCATAAAGATGTGTGTTTTCCACAATCCATTCATTTTCACCAGGTTCATGTGCCCCTAACCCTGGTCAATGTTGAGAGCCAACTGTATTTTTAAAGAATATATTTTAACAGATAGCACACAAGCCGGAGAACTTTGATTGGTGGGCAGCTTAAGGTGCATTGAATAAATAAATGCCTCCTTTATGATGTTTTGTTCCACATTGTATTGCTGAAAATGATTTAATACCCTCTAGTTCTCATTTTATACCTTTGGATTTCCATGATTTCACCACACTTTTATGGGGTATTGCCTTCTCAATCTGCAGCCCTTGCAAAATTGTGTGTTGGTCATAGGCAGATAAGAAATATGAGAACAATAATATCTATTGAGTATCTTTCAGCCAAAATGCCTGAGAGCAGAAGTGTTTAGGATTTCATTTTTTATTTTTATTTTTGGAAGACCTGTATTTGCATTATACTTACATAATGAGATATCTTGGTGGTGAGACCCAAGTCTAAACATGAAAATCATTTATGTTTCATATACACTTCAAAGGTAAAGGTTTTCCCTGACATTAAGTCTAGTCGTGTTTGACTCTGGGGGTTGGTGCTCATCTCCATTTCTAAGTTGAAGAGCCGGCGTTGTCCGTAGACACATCCAAAGTCATGTGGCTGGCAATAGGTACTACTTCCTGCCGGAGTTGTTGTTTATTTGTTCAGTCATCTCCGACTCTTCATGACCTCATGGACCAGCCCACGCCAGAGCTCCCTGTTGGCCGTCACCACCCCCAGCTCCTTCAAGGTCAGTCCAGTCACTTCAAGGATGCCATCCATCCATCTTGCCCTTGGTCGGCCCCTCTTCTTTTTGCCTTCTACTTTCCCCAGCATCATTGTCTTCTCTAGGCTTTGCTGTCTCCTCATGAAGTACTTCAACGTTGTCTCTAGTCTCCTTCCCTCCAGTGAGCAGTCGGGCTTTATTTCCTGGAGGATGGACTGGTTGGATCTTCTCGCAGTCCAAGGCACTCTCAGAACTTTCCTCCAACACCACATCTCAAAATCCAGTTTACTCTGTTATTATTATTATTATTAACTTTATTTATACCCCGTTAACATCTCCCGAAGGACTCGATGCGGCTTACAAAGGCCAAGGCCGCTAACAAAACAACAACATAACAATACAGCAATATTTTAATGTAATTTTAGAGTTTTTTTTAATACTGGTAGCCAGATCTTGTTCATTTTCAGGATGGACTGGTTGGATCTTCTTGCAGTCCAAGGCACTCTCAGAACTTTCCTCCAACACCACAGTTCAAAAGCATCTCTCTTCCTTCGCTCAAACTGATCTACTCACGTTTGCATGTTTTCAAACTGCTAGGTTGGCAGAAGCTGGGGCTGACAGCGGTAGCTCACACCGCTCCCCGGATTCGAACCTGTGACCTTTCGGTCAACAAGTTTAGCAACTCAGTGGTTTAACCCACTGCACCACCGGTTTATACACATAATAATTATATACTTTTAAAATATTCTGCCCTAGCTCCCTGAGGGGACTCAGGGTGGATTATAATACACATATACGGCAAACATGCAATGCCGTTATACAATTAACAAAGGCAGACAGTACATAAACACAGGTAAAGGCTTCCCATCTTTTTCCATCTCTGGCATCTGAAGGCTGTTCTCAACTCTGGCCAGAGGGGATGCTGTTGCTCCATCGTCCATGCCGAGGAGCTTTGTTGTCTTTAGACAATATCCCAATCGGATTGCCAGCATGTCCACAATGTATTACCTCCCTGCCAAAGCAGTACCTATTTAGGTTGTTGTAGGTTTTTTGGGCTATATGGCCATGTTCTAGAGGCAGTCTCTCCTGACGTTTCGCCTGCATCTATGGCAAGCATCCTCAGAGATAGCAAGGTCTGTTGGAACTAGGAAAAAGGGTTTATATAGCTGTGGAATGACCAGGGTAGGTCAAAGGACTCTTGTCTGCTGGAGCTAGGTGTGAATGTTTCAACTGACCACCTTGATTAGCATTTAATGGCCTGACATTGCCTAGAGCAAACTTTTGTTGAGAGGTGATTAGATGTCCTTGTTTGTTTCCTCTCTCTTGTTGTGCTGTTGTAATTTTAGAGTTTTTAAATACTGGTAGCCAGATTTTGTTCATTTTCATGGTTTCCTCCTTTCTGTTGAAATTGTCCACATGCTTGTGGATTTCAATGGCTTCTCTGTGTAGTCTGACATGGTGGCTGTGAGAGTGGTCCAGCATTTTTTTGTTCTCAAATAAAATGCTGTGTCCAGGTTGGTTCCTCAGGTGCTCTGCTATGGCTGACTTCTCTGGTTGAAGTAGTCTGCAGTGCCTTTCATGTTACTCGACTCGTGTTTGGGCGCTGCGTTTTCAAACTGCTAGGTCAGCAGAAGCTGGGCTGACAGTTGGGAGTTCTCCCCAACCTAGGCTTCAACCGTCACCCTTTCGATCAATATGATTTTCTGCAACTGGCGGTTTAACCCACTCAGCCCAGCCCATAAATGGAATTCATTAATGTTTCATATACACATAACCTGAAGGTTGTTTTATACCAAGCACGGGCAAACTTCGGCCCTCCAGATGTTTTGGATTTCAACTCCCATAAAGCCTAACAGCCTCTCTCCAAAACACCTGGAGAGAGGGCCGAAGTTTGCCCATGCCTGTTTTATCTATATAAATAAAAATGCAATGTTCGTTTGTGGGATTAACAGAACTCAAAAGCCACTGGGGGAATTGACACCAAATTTGGACACTATACCCCCAACAGACCAATAAGTGAACATCACTCATAAAAAAAACCCCAAAACAGCAGAAAGGACTTAAAAATCCCAAAAAGCTAAATGACATACAGAAAAAATGGAAAGAAGAGGGAGGAGGAGGGAGGAGGGAGAGGGAGGGAGGGAGGGAGGGAGGAGGGAGGGAAGAAGGAAGGAAGGAAGGAAGGGAAGGAAGGAAAGGAAGGAAGGAAAGAAAGAAGGAAAGAAGAAGAGAGAAGGAAAGAGAGAAGGAAGCATGGAAGCAAAGAACAAAGAAAGGAAGGAAAGAGGTAGAGAGGGAAGGAAGGAGAGAAAGTATTAGGAAAAGAAAAAGGGGGAAGGAAGGAATGAGGTAGAAAAGGAAGGAGAGAAAGAAAGAGGGAAGGAAAGAAAGAGTGAAGGAAGGCAGGAAAGAAGGATAGAAAGAGGGAGGGAAGGGAAGGGAAAGAGAGAAGGAAGGGTGGAAGCAAAAAGCGAAGGAAGGAAGGAAGGAAGGAAGAAAGAGGTAATTAAGATATTAATAGTTATTATAGTTTTGATTAATTATAGAAATTATTAAAATGTTCAAATGGTTAAGGATTATTATTTATAAAATGAAGTATAGAAAGAAATATTAATGAATAATATTAGGAATGCATTTAAAGAATGATTTAAATATTGATTTAATTTAATTTAAATAAAATAGAATAATGTTTTAAATACTAAATCTAAGTTATTAAGTACTTTATTAATTAATATTTCATTATAGTTAATTTAAGTATATAAATTATTAATTAAAATAAAATTTTTTAAGTAATTTATTATTTAGAATTAAGGAGTATAAATTAAGGAGGGTGATTTAATATAAGATTTATTAAGTCAGTAATATTATATAAAGCGAAGTTTATTTAAAGAGTAAGGGAATGGGTGTAATCAAAATGCTAAGGAAGGAAGGAGGGAATTAATGTATAGAAATAGGTAGAGAGGGAACTTAAATGTAATAAAAAGAAAAAGAAAGGAAGGAGAAGAGAGGAGAAAGGAAGGAGAAAGAAAGAAAGAAAAGGGAAGAAAGGAAAGAGGGAGTGAAGGAAGGAGGGAAAGAAAGGGAGAAAGAAGGAAGGAAAGAGAGAAGGAAGGATGGAAGCAAAAAGCGAAGGAAGGAAGGAAAGAGGTAGAGAAGGAAGAAAGAGGAGAAGGAAAGAAAAAAAGGAAAGAAGGAAAAGGAAGGAGGGGAAGAAGGAGAGAAAAAGAGAGGGAAGGTTGGCCACAGCAACGCATGGCGGGTACAGCTAGTACACAATAATATTTTAAAATCTCTTGGTGCATGAAACAAAAGTATAGGTACACTGAACCGTCGGAAAGCAAAGAGGTCACTATGTCAACCACCCATGCTGACAATTTTGGAATATTTCAGATTTTGGAATTCTGGATAAGGAATACTTAACCTGTATCATGTATGGATTACTCTATATTTTTCCAGGTCCTTTACATTCCGTTTGAAGTAACCTTTGCATTTCCCTCCCTTCTTCTCCCCAGCTGGTTAAAACTCACAACTTGATGACCAACCGGAACTACATCTTTGGCTACCATCCTCATGGAATCATGGGATTGGGTGCCTTCTGCAACTTCAGTACGGAGGCAACAGGCGTGGGCCAGAAGTTCCCTGGGATCCGACCATACCTTGCTACACTGGCCGGGAACTTCCGGATGCCCATTTTGAGGGACTACTTAATGTCCGGAGGTAAGGATTCCATGTGCAAAAACTTAACTCAATTGGATCTGTATATACCTTGAAGCCATCATAGAGTTGGAAGAGACCTCATGGGCCATCCAGTCCAACCCCATTCTACCAAGAAGCAGGAAAATTGCATTCAAAGCACCCCCGACAGATGGCCATCCAGCCTCTGTTTCAAAGCCTTCAAAGAAAGAGCCTCCACCACTCTCCGGGGCAGAGAGTTCCACTGCTGAACGGCTCTCACAGTCAGGAAGTTCTTCCTCATGTTCAGGTGGAATCTCCTTTCCTGAAGTTTGAAGCCATTGCTCCAACCTACTAGTCTCCAGGGCAGCTGAAAACAAGCTTGCTCCCTCCTCTCTATGACATCCCCTCACATATTTATACATGGCTATCATATGGAGCCCCCAGTGGGTTAAAGCGCTGAGCTGCTGAGCTTGTTGACCGAAAGGTCGCAGGTTTGCGGAGTGAGTGGAGTGAGCTTCCGCTGTCAGCCCTAGCTTCTGCCAACTTAGCAGTTCGAAAACATGCAAATGTGAGTAGATCAATAGGTACCTTCTCGGTAGTGGCCCCTCGGCTATGGAATGCGTTACCAGTGGACATCAGGCAGGCCCCTTCGTTGCTGGTGTTTCGAAGGAGGGTTAAGACGTGGCTCTATGAGCAGGCATTCGGTTAGCTATGCAGTAACAACCACCCAATAATGACGGCATTGAACAAGGATTGAATTAAGGACTATGAGAACGGGATCTGATTCTAAGTAGGCGTTGATGATTATGTGTATTGTTTGTCGATGTGCGTCTTATTTATTGTTCACTGTTTATTTTTACTGTAAACCGCATTGAGTCGCCGCTCCAGGCTGATAAATGCGGTATACAAATGGAGTAAATAAATAAATAAATAAATAATACCGCTCCAGTGGGAAGGTAACGGCGCTCCATACAGTCATGCCAGCCATATGACCTTGGAGGTGTCTATGGACAACGCCGGCTCTTCGGCTTAGAAATGGAGATGAGCACCAACCCACAGAGTCAGGCATGACTGGACTTAATGTCAGGGGACAACCGTTACCTTTTATCATGTTTCCTCTCAGCCTTCTCTTCTTCATGCTAAACATGCCCAGCTCTTTAAGCCGCTCCTCATAGGGCTTGCTCTCCAGATCCTTGATCATGCTTAGCTTCCTTCCATATGTTCACTCCTCCATCCCCTTGAGGTCTTGTGCACAACTGCAAATTCTTCACACTGGACGAGACACTCAGGGTGCATCTACACTGTAGAATTAATTACACTGGTTTTAACCTTTAAATCCCTAAATGGTTCTGGCCCGGACTATCTGTCCGAACGTATCTCCTGACACGAACCATCACGAAGTTTAAGATCTTCAGGAGACGCCCTCATCTCGATCCCACCACTATCGCAAACACAGTTGATGGGGACGAGATACAGGGCCTTCTCAGCAGTGACCCCTGCCTATGGAACGCCCTCCCTAGAGATATCAGATTGGTCACCTCCCTCTTGCCTTTTAGAAGGAAAATCAAGACCTGGTTATGGGACCAAGCGTTTGATCAGTGAGCAGAAAGTGGAAGAAGATGGCAATGAATTGACCCGGATGGTTTTTTTGGATTTCGATTTTAATGGATGTGACTTAATTAATTGTTTTAATTGTTGTTTTAATTTTTAATATTTTGATTGTACTGTGGTGGTTTTTATGGATATATGAATATGTTGTTGTAAAGGTTTACTTTTGTCCAAAATGCTCAGGTATCTGCCCGGTGAACCGCGACACCATAGACTTCATCCTCTCCAAGAACGGCACCGGGAACGCCATTGTGATCGTGGTGGGGGGCGCAGCCGAGTCCCTGAACTGCACGCCGGGCAAGAACTCCGTCACCCTCAAAAACCGGAAAGGCTTTGTGAAGCTGGCATTACGGCACGGGTAAGGAGAGGACAATGCCTTCCTGATGAAACCCTTGGATCAGGCATGGGCCAACTTGGGCCCTCCAGGTGTTTTGGACTTCAACTCCCACAATTCCTAACAGCCTACCGGCTGTTAGGAATTGTGGGAGTTGAAGTCCAAAACACCTGGAGGGCCCAAGCTGGCCCATGCCTGGTCTAATCCCTGGCGCAGCAAAAAACAAGATAATGTTTCACGTCTCCAAAGCTGTTCCATAATTGGAATTCTTCTTTATTCTAGGTATTTTTGACCTCAGTTCCCACAAACCTCAGCCAGTTTGACTGACAATAAGAGATTCTGGGAGCTGTAGTCTAAAATTAATGCAGGAACAAAGTAAGAGAATCTAGGGACCGAAAATCTGAACAGTTTCCACATTTTTTGTGTGTGTCAGGAGTGACTTGAGAAACTGCAAGTTGCTTCTGGTGTGAGAGAATTGGCCATCCGCAAGGACATTGCCCAAGGGATGTTTTTGGATGTTTTAACATCCTTGTGGGAGGCTTCTCTCAAGCCCCCGCATGGGGAGCTGGAGCTGACAGAGGGAGCTCATCCGTGCTCTCCCCAGATTCGAACCTGCGACCTGTCAGTCTTCAGTCCTAGGGTTTAATCCTAGTTTCCACATTGAGAGCATTTGGTTTGCAACATATGCAGAAAATTCCAGCAGGACTTGGAGAACTATTGCTACCTAGTGGAATCAGATGGAACTACAATGAATGCAGCAATAATCAAAACACATGTTGAGCATCCCTCATCCGGAACTCCAAAATTTAAAATACTGCATTCCCAAATTATTATTCTTATTTTGAGGTGCCCCCCAGTGGTGCAGTGGGTTAAACCCCTTTGCCGGCAGAACTGAAGACGGACAGGTCACAGGTTCAAATCCGGGGAGAGCACGGATGAGCTCCCTCTATCAGCTCCAGCTCCTCATGCGGAGACATGAGAGAATCCTCCCACAAGGATGATAAAACATCAAAACATCTGGATGTCCCCTGGGCAATGTCCTTGCAGACAGCCAATTCTCTCACACCAGAAGCGACTTGCAGTTTCTCAAGTCACTCCTTACACGGCAAAGAAATCTTATATTTATTTATGCCCCACTATATATCTCCCAAAGGAGACTCAAAGAAGCTTCCAAAAGTGTCCATATAGGTGACTGAGGGGCCTTCCAGACAGGACCTATATCCCAGGATCTGATCCCAGGTTTTCTATTTATTCCAGATTATCTGGCAGTACAGACTCATATAATCCAGTTTAAAGTTGGAAACCTGGGGTCAGATCCTGGGATATATGGCCTGTCTGGAAGAACTCTGGGAATAGTTGCCATCTTCCTTTCAGATGGCTGAATGTGCTTTAAGTTTCTTTGATGCTCATGCTCTTTGATGCATATGCTCTGAATGTCCTTTAAGTTTCTTTGTATTAAAGATATTGTTCTGCATCCCAATTCAAGGTGCAGGTTCTTACCTACAAAGCCCTAAATGGTTTGGGACCCACCTACCTGCGTGACCGCATCTCTGTGTATGAACCCACATGATCTCTTTGATCATCTGGAGAGGCCCTGCTCGCGCTCCCACCACCATCGCAAGCGCAACTGGTGGGGACGAGGGAGAGAGCCTTCTCGGTGGTGGCCCCTTGATTCTGGAACTCACTCCCCAAGGACATTAGGCATGCCCCAACTCTGGCAGTCTTTAGGAGGAGCCTGAAAACGTGGTTGTTCCAGTGTGCCTTCCCAGAATAAGGAAACTCCCAGCAATATATCCCTAAACGCACTTTACTAGTAATCTAGGTTTGTCTGCACATTTCATCCCTCTCCAAAACTTCTATCCTAGTTATATGTCACCTTGTCATGCCCAGCATTATTTTTAATATTTTAATTATTACATTAGGCCCAGCCATAGGTTTTTAAACGTGTCGTGTTATTGTTAATGTTTATTGCTTATTTTCTGCTTATGAGTTTATTTATTGTTTTGTATTATTGTTGTTATTGTTTATTGTTGAATTGTGGGCTCGGCCTCATGTAAGCCGCACCGAGTCCCTTGGGGAGATGGTAGCGGGATACAAATAAAGTTGTATTATTATTATTATTATTATTGCCTAAAAATACCTCTGCATCTAAGATGTATATGAAACATGACTGAATCGCATGCTTAGATTTGGCTCCTATCGCCAAAATATCTCATTATGCACATGTGTATAAATTAGGTATTCCAAAATCCAATATGATTTTGGTTTCAAGCTTTTCAAATAAGAGATATTTAACCTGTATAAGGCAGCTTTGTGTGTTCTTTACTCCTACAAGCTGTATTCCAAAAATGGAGGAATGTTCTTAGCTGTGCTCAAACTGCTTTAGCATCCAGGAAGGAAGGAAGAAAGGTGCTGAGATCTGGATTGTTTCCATTTTCCAGAGCGGATCTGGTGCCCATTTACTCCTTTGGCGAGAACGAGGTCTATGAGCAGGTGATCTTTGAAGAAGGCTCCTGGGGCAGGTGGGTGCAGAAGAAGTTCCAGAAATACGTCGGCTTTGCTCCCTGCGTCTTCCACGGACGGGGCCTCTTCTCCTCCACCAGCTGGGGATTGGTGCCATATTCCAAACCCATCACTACTGTCGGTAAGACTTCCCCAACCCCCGAGTATATATCATGACTGCAGCATTCCTCTGATCTACTTATTATTCTTGTAATTTCATCAATGAGTCCCCAGTGGGTTAAAGCGCTGAGCTGCATAACTTGTTGACTGGAAGGTCAGTCCGACAATCTGAAAAGCACCAGTTAGAGCAGACCTTTCCATAGATTTCATGTTGGTGACATGAAAATCTGTCATTTATATTTTTCAAAAATATATGATTATTTTTATTGCTTATTTCATGTAGACTTAGGGCAGCATTTCTCAACCTGGGGGTTGAGATCCCTGGGGTCGTGGGGGGGGGGGGGATGTCAGAGAGGTAACCAAAGACCATCAGAAAACACAGTATTTTCTGTTGGTCATGGGGGGTCTGTGTGGGAAGTTTGGGCCAATGTCTAATGTCCAAATGTCAAGGTCCATTTCCCCCAAACTACAACAGTGTTAACATTTTGGCATATTGAATATTCGTGCCAAGTTTAGTCCAGATCCATCATTGTTTGAGTCCACAGTGCTCTCTAGATGTAGGTGAACTACAACTCCTAGACTCAATGTCAATGCCCACCAAACCCTTCCAGTATTTTCTGTTGGTCATGGGAGTTCTGTGTGCCAGGTTTGGTTCAATTCCATCGTTGGTGGCGTTCAGAATGCTCTTTGATTGTAGGTGAACTATAAATCCCAGAAACTACAACTCCCAAATGACAAAATCAGTTTTTTTGAGTGATGGTTACTCCTGGGTTCGTAGGTGTCTTGTGACCAAATTTGGTGGCAATTAGTCCAGCGGTTTTTGAGTTATGATTCTTACTCAAAAGAAACAGAGCATTTTAGATGGATGGATGGATGGATGGATGGATGGATGGATGGATGGATAGATGGATAGATAGATAGATAGATAGATAGATAGATAGATAGATAGATAGATAGATAGAAGGATGGATGGATGGATGGATGGATGGATGGATGGATGGATGGATGGATGGATGGATGGATGGATGGATAGATAGATAGATAGATAGATAGATAGATAGATAGATAGATAGATAGATAGGGGCTGAGATAATGACACCTCTTCCCCCTGAGGGATCTGTGTCCAAAAATGTTGTTTCATGTACAAAATTGGTAAATTTATATTCTATACAATTATCTTCCAACAACTACAACTCCTAAATGACAAAATCAATCCCCTTCCAATGCCACCACTATTCAGATTTGGGCGTATCAGATATTCGTGCCAAATTTGGTCCAGTGAATGAAAATATTAGATGTTTACATTGTGATTCATAACAGTAGCAAAATTACATTTATGAAGTAGCAACGAAAAAAATTTATAGGTGGGGGTCACCACAACATGAGGAACTGTATTAAGGAGTCGTGGCATTAGGAAGGTTGAGAAACACTAACTTAGGGGTTTCTCGTTTTGTTTGTGCGCCACACACATGTTGTGAAGGCAACACAGAGTTTGGAAAGCTCTGCGTTAGAGGAAATCTGTTTGAGGTTCTTGGACTGCATCTCACTTTCCTTTTCCTTTTCAGTTGGGGAGCCCATCACCATTCCCAAAATCGAAAATCCCAGCCAGAAGGAAATAGACCTTTATCACAGCCTCTACATGAACTCTCTGATTAAACTTTTCGACAAGTACAAGACAAAGTTTGGCCTGCCAGAAACAGAGGTCTTGGAAGTCAATTGACGGGCACCAGAGACGATCCTTCGGTCTTGCGTTTTCGGCGGCAGAAAGACACTTGGCAAAGAGACACTTTTTCTTCGCCTGCCGGAATCCAAGTTGTGTTCTTCTTTTTTTGTTTGGTCTCTTGTCTGTGAACTGGGGAAGTGAGCATGGAAGTGTGCGTCAGCTTTTTAAAAGGACAAAAGGAAATTATGTTTGTCTAAATATTCGAAATGTTAGACTTCTCTAGGAACGTTTTATTTTTCGGTTTCTTTGCGTTTCCTGCTCTGTCGGTGACATGGTACCGCTCCCCACATTGAATGGGAAGAGACCACAAGGCACTGAGTTGCCCTTGGAAATGGCCATTTGGGGTCGAAAACAGAGCCCTTCTTTAGATTCTGGCCACTGAGTGACCATCTCTGGCTTGGGATCCCCAGGAGGCCTTTCTCAGGTGTATCAGCCTGAGACCCTATTAGCCTGGGATAATTCGGGACCAAGCCTGGAAGCTTCTGCAGGCAAGCCATGTATTCTGCCCTTCCTAGTCAACTGATAACAAAATAGGGTTTGTGGAACAAAGCACTTATTTGGACTGGAGTTTGATTGGCCAGCCTCGATGGAGCAGGCATTGTGTCCAGTGCCATTCCCAAGTGGCGATAAGTAATAATATATGAAATGTTTTGGGTTATTTTTGTGTGTCAGGAGCAAATTGAGAAACTGCAAGTCGCTTCTGGTGTGAGAGAATTGGTGGTCTGCAAGGACGTCGCCCAGGGGATGCCCGGATGTTTTTTGATTTTTTACCATCCTTGTGGGAGGCTTCTCTCATGCCCCCGCATGGAGAGCTGGAGCTGACAGAGGGAGCTCATCCCTGCTCTCTCTGCAACCTGTCAGTCTTCAGTTCTGCCGGCCCAGGGGACGCCCAGATGTTTTTTGATGTTTTACCATCCTTGTGGGAGGCTTCTCTCATGCCCCCGCATGGGGAGCTGGAGCTGACAGAGGGAGCTCATCCGTGCTCTCTCTGCAACCTGTCCATCTTCAGTCCTGCCAGCCCAGGGGACACCTGGATGTTTTGACGTTTTACCATCCTTATCGGAAACTTCAGAAATCCCAGGTGGCGCAGTGGGTTAAACTACTGAGTTGCTAAGCTTGTTGACCGAAAGGTTGCACGCTCGAACCCAGGGAGCAGCATGAGCTTCCGCTGTCAGCCCCAGCTTCTGTTAACCTAGCAGTTCGAAAACATGCAAATGTGAGTAAATCAATAGGTACTGCTCTGGCAGGAAGGTAATGGCGTTCCATGCAATCATGCTGGCCAAATGACCTTGCAGGTGTCTACGGACAACGCTGGCTCTTCGGTTTAGAAATGGAGATTAGCACCACACCCCAGAGTCGGACACAACTGGACTTAATGTCAGGGGCAAACCTTTACCTTTACTATCGGAGGCTTCTCTCATGTTCCCACATGGGGAGCTGGAGCTGACAGAGGGAGCTCATCCCACTCTCCTTGGATTCGAACCTCCAACCTATTGGTCTTCAGTCCTGCTGGCACAAGGGTTTAACCTATTGGACTACCTGGGGCTCCATAAGAAATGCTATGAGTTGTATGTTGAAATTCAGTTGGTTGTCCCTCTCCAGGGATTCTGCATCCATGGAGTCAACCAACCATGGTTCCTCCTTTAGGCTCCCATTTTGTAGTTCCACAGGCTCTCTCTAGCAGTCATTTGACATATTCGCCATTTTATACAAGGGTTGTCGCTTTGCTATGCCATTGTATATATTGGGACTTGAGCCTCCATTGATTTTGGTATCTATGTGGATCTTGCAAAAAAGCCCCAGCGAATCTACCAAGGGCCCACTGTATCATTGCAAGCAGTCCTCTCCTCTCCACAGCTGCATGTGCTGTGACATTCCAGCAGTACTTTTCTGTGGAAGTTGGACCCATTGGGCTAGATTCAAATTATACATCTACAATTGGCAAACACTAGATCCCCGGGTTTATTTTATTTATCGTGTCAGGAGCAAACCTAACAGTTGTATTGCATTTTAAACAAACAAGCAAAACACAAAGTTTGCAAGCTTGATAGTTGATTAAATGTCCTCTAACCAGTATCTGGCCACTTGGAGTGCCTCTGGTGTTGCCGCAAGGAGGTCCTCCATTATGCATGTGGTGGGGCTCAGGTTGCATTGCAGCAGGTGGTCAGTGGTTTGCCCTTCTCCACACTCGCATGTCGTGGATTCCACTTTGTGGCCCCATTTCTGAAGGTTGGCTCTGCATCTCGTGGTGCCAGAGCGCAGTCTGTTCAGCACCTTCCAAGTCGCCCAGTTTTCTGTGTGCCCAGGGGGGAGTCTCTCATTTGGCATCAGCCATTGGTTGAGGTTCTGGGTTTGAGCCTGCCACTTTTGGACTCTCGCTTGCTGAGGTGTTCCAGCGAGTGTCTCTGTAGATCTTAGAAAACTATTTCTTGATTTAAGTCATTGACGTGCTGGCTGATACCCAAACAGGGGATGAGCTGGAGATGTCTCTGCCTTGGTCCTTTCACTATTGGCTGCTACTTCCCGGCGGATGTCAGGTGGTGCAATACTGGCAATTTCTCCATTGGTGTAGGGTGCAGCCACCCCGTGATTATGCGACATATCTCATTAAGAGCCACATCCACTGTTTTAGTATGGTGAGATGTGTTCCACACTGGGCATGCATACTCAGCAGCAGAGTAGCATAGCGCAAGGGCAGATGTCTTCACTGTGTCTGGTTGTGATCCCCCAGTGGTGATCCCCCAGTTAAACCCTTGTGCTGGCAGGACTGATGACTGACAGGTCGAAGGTTCAAGGATGTTAAAGCATCAAACATCCAGGTGTCCCCTGTGCAGAGGCGGCCCTAGGTAATTTTCAACAGTAAGCAAACAGTATTTTGGCACGCCTCCCCCCAACCAATCACTGATATCTATTTTCTGTTCGTCGTAGGAGTTCTGTGTGCCATATTTGGTTCAATCCCATCATTGGTGGAGTTCAGAATGCTCTTTGGTTGTAGGTGAACTATACCTCCCAGTAATTACAACTCGCATATGTCAAGGTCTATTTTCCCCCAAGAGCGCCTCAAGAGTGCCCCTGGGCAAAATCAAATATACTGCAAATGCTTACTTTGCGTAATGGGTTGAGCCGCCCCTGCCCCTGGGCAATGTCCTTGCAGACAGCCAATTCAATCAATCAATCAATGATTTATTACGGTGTTTGACCAGCACAGAATAGAATGAGGCACAGGAGCCCAAGGAAGGGAATCGTAGATAGCCAATTCTCACACACCAGAAGCGACTTGCAGTTTCTCAAGTTGCTTCTGACATGGAAAAAAATTGGAAAACTCAACCAGATTCAGAGTGGACCCTCAGCATTTTGTCGTTTTTGTGTGAGCTGATTGCACCATCTCATATTTTCTTTTGCATTCACTTTATGGCATAAGGAAAGACAGGGAATAGTGGCGTGAAGGGGCCCACTAGTGGGAAGGATTAAAGGGAATGGAAATGGAACTTTTTTATGGAAAATGCACCAAAAAAAAGGACGTGAAGGAGACTTTTTTTCCCATAGGAATAAAGAGTCCTCTTTCAATAACAAAGGAGACCAAAGAAAATGGAAACTTTACTGACCCCTCCTAGAAGGCTAGAAGCCATGCAGAAATCACCTCTTTGTTATTGAAGCAGCAAAAAACAAAGTTTTAATTCGAGGGGGGAAAGAAGGTGGTCGCTAGTCCTCATGGTTCCAAAGAAAAGGCTAGAATTGCACAGGCACCTTTCTGGGATTGTTTATTTTGAAATCCAAAGTCTACGTTTTTTTTATTTCTCTGACTTCATGGAATGCATACTCACGTCTGTAGCCACCCTCTTTCAGTGGTACTGTAGTCAATTCTGTTTTACACAACCGATGTTACGTGGCGCAAGGGGATTTCTTTTTGGGAAAGGTATCTCCTTGGAAGCACAAGCAATGCAACTTCTCAACTTCTCATATTTTTTCCTCCTGTTTTTCTCCCCTTTCTTTCTTCACCTTGTTGTACGAATGGGGCTGGGAACCAAAGACCAGGTCTGAAAGCAGATTTGGCTCAGCTCATTGCTTTCCTCAGTATCCTCACGTTCTCCCTTTCTTCATCTTGGTCTTGCTAGAACAGTGGTTCCCAACCTTTTTATGACCAGGGGCCACTTTGACCTGGGACCACTCCCCAACATTAGTACCAAAAGGGTTACGAATCAGTTTTTGGTCAACTTCAGATTCAGTTTGGTTATTTTGGGTGCTGATTCAGAAAATTGCATTGGCTAGACCACATCAGCTCTAGTTTCTGATACAGAACATATGCCATCCAGGACTCACCATCTGCCCACCCACAGAAAACCATATTTCATAATCTAGAGTTGATATGGTAGTAGGAATCTTTAGTGGGTAGTCAGCCTCTCCCCTCCCGACATCCCAGTTGCCTTGGCACTATAATAAGGTTTTGCAAGACCAGTAACTCTCGTTGCTGCATGTTTTCAAGGCAACGGTGTAGTAATTATGAGGTCGCCAACCATATTTTTGTTCTTGGGGACCACTGGTGCTCCACGGACCACAGGTTGGGAACCACTGCTCTAGAAGTAATCGACATCATAGATTTTTTTTGAAAGGGAACCAACATGGTTTGGGTGTGTTGTATGTCAGCCTGTTCAGCCTGTGATTGTGTCTGATGCTCATGATGGGAATGATACTCATGACTGGGTTGTTGTAGGTTTTTTCGGGCTATATGGCCATGTTCTGGAGGCATTCTTTCCTGATGTTTCGCCTGCATCTATGGCAAGCATCCTCAGGGGTAGTGAGGTCTGTTGGAACTAGGAAAAAGGGATTTATATATCTGTGGAATGACCAGGGTGGAACAAAGAACTCTTGTCTGTTGGAACTAGGTGTGAATGTTTCAAATGACCACCTTGATTAGAATTTGATGGCTTGGCAGTGCCTGGAGCAATCTTTTTTTGAGAGGTGATTAGATGTCCCTGAGAACACAGAAATGCTGGACCACTCTAACAACCACCATGTCAGACTACACAAAGAAGCCATTGAAATCCACAAGCATGTGGACAATTTCAACAGAAAGGAGGAAACCATGAAAATGAACAAAATCTGGCTACCAGTATTAAAAAACTAAAATGTAAACAGCAAAGCAGCAGAGGGAAAACAATCAGGGACATCTAATCACCTCTCAACAAAAGATTCCTCCAGGCACTGCCAATCCATCAAATGCTAATCAAGGCAGTCATTTGAAACATTGGTCAAGGTGGTCATTTGAAACATTCACACCTAGCTCCAGCAGACACGAGTTCTTTGTCCCACCCTGGTCTTTCCACAGATATATAAACCCATTTTCCTGATTCCAACAGACCTCACTACCTCTGAGGATGCTTGCCATAGATGCAGGCGAAACGTCAGGAAAGAATGCCTCCAGAACATGGCCATATAACCCGAAAAAAACCTACAACAACCCAGTGATTCTGGCCATGAAAGCCTTCAACAATACATTGATACTCATGATGATGTTCATATTGATATACATAATGGGAATGGGGATGATGTCCCTGATGATGGGCCAGGGAATGTGGGTTTGCCCGGGCCAGAGTTAAGTTCAGAAGAGAGGTCTGAGCAAGGTCACGTTCCTATAATAAGGTTTCGCGAGACCAGTTGCTCTCATTGCAACATGGTTTCAAGGCAACGCCGTAGTAATGGTGAGGCTGTGGACCATGCTTTCATTTTTGTGGACCACTGGTGGTCCACGGACCACAGGTTGGGAACCACTGTGTTAGAATGACTTGACTTTCAAAAATTGCTTATGTTATAAATAATGTCAGTATGCTGGAAGTTACTGCATACTTCCAGCATACTGGAAGTATGCTTGAAGTATGCAGTAGAAGTTTGGCCATGTCTGGTATATATTCTTCTATAAGTCAACCTCCTATATAAGTAGAGGGCAGGTTTTGGGGCCAAAACAATCCATTGCGATGTGACCCATGGATAAGTCGAGGGCAGAAAGGAGAAAAGCGTAAATCATCATAAAATCAAGAAAAAAGGTTCTGTTTAAACGTGTTTTTTTTGCTATTTGCCACCAAAATTTGCAACCAAGTCACATGACGAAAGCAAACATCCTCAGCATCTGTTCTAAAGTCTTTTAGACATTGGAGCGAATTGGTTCCAGAACACCTAATATGAAAAGTATAGTAGCCTTTTGAAGAAGGAGTGCTGACTCTCTGAAAAGACTGTGTCTTTAAATCTTAAGCAGGAATACAATATTTTGCAGGAAGCAACGCTTACCTGCGCATCTGGAAATCCCTGTTTTTCAAGAAGACTCTACGAATTCCTCAGTTCCGCAATGAATGTATATAACGATAGCTCTTCTGCACAAATGTATTGACTGTTTATTTTTTACTGTTTACATGGAAGTCGACTGAAGCTTTTTAGAGAAATATATTCAGAGCCCAAACGTACGTGCGCATATCTATATACCTATTTAAATGTTTTGCACTACTTGCATGTTTAACCTGCCGCCTTCCGTTGTTTTAATCGTGGGTAACGATCCAAGCTCAAAATGTGCCTTCGGGTGAATGCAAGGCGCCAGGGCTTTGGTTCTGGGGCTCTTGCATCCCCGTGATCTTAAAACATGAAGTGTATACAGATCTTTAAAAAGAGATGCTCCGACCTTTGGGGCATTTCGTGGAATATTGTATATCAGGAAAAAAAAAGATTTTTGTACAAATTTATAGAAATAAATGTAAGGAAAAATAATGTGTCCGTTTTCCATCTGTCTTGTCACAATTGTCCTGTTTCACTCTTGAGAAACAGCCTTAATGCAAAATTGAAAGTAAAAGAAAAATGCTTTACTCCAGCAAACAAAATAAGCAAATGCAATTGAAAAAGGAAACAAGGAAGTCTTACTACAGACACCAATGAAAGTCTTTAGCAAAGTCCCAGCAAAATCAGCAGACAAGAAGACACAAATCACGAAGTCTTAAACACAAAGTAGGTCATGGCAGTAACAGAGTTGTTAGGTTCTTGTGGGGTTTTTTCGGGCTATATGGCCATGTTCTAGAGGCATTTCTCCTGACGTTTCGCCTGCATCTATGGCAAGCATCCTCAGAGGTAGTGAGGTCTGTTGGAATTAGGACAATGGGTTTATATATTTGTGGAATGGCTGGGGTGGGGCAAGGAGCTCTTCCTTGCTGGAGCTAGGTGTGAATGTTTCAACTGATCACCTCATTAGCATTTGAAGGCTTGGCTGAGCCTGGGAAAATACCCTGTTGAGAGGTGTTAAGATGTGTTGTTAGCAGTGAAAAGCTAAGTTCTCCTGCTTCTGATTTAGGGTGTCACCCAATTAGCTCATCAATCTTTTAGCAGCTAATCAAGCTGACCACCGCCTGTTCTCTGACTCCCTCCGTCTTTCTACCAAAGTAGGCACCTGCAAAACCTCATTGTCCGATTGTTCTTCCTCTCCCTCCAAGACCTGAGAACCTCCCTGCTCCCCTTCCTCTTCTGACGATGGGGAATCCTCAACAACAATCCAGATGTGTGTGGTGCATTTGTATTATGAGACAGACCTTCAGAGTTTTTAGAAGCTAAGGATTAAGTTTCTCAACCTAGGGGGTCACAAGGAGGTTTCGGAGGGGTCGCCAATGACCATCAGAAAACACATCTTTCTGATAGTCATAGAAGCATAGTTGGAAGAGACCTGTGCCGTCACACCCAGACACTATAAAAATAAAACTAAGATGTGCTTCTCTCTATATCTGAGTGAACTGCGGATCTCTCTCTTAAAAGCTTGAGATTCCCAGCAACGGAGGCTACTACAGGTTTTGAACACCAAAAACAGAATATTTATTTCTTCAAAGTCCTTGCAGACTTGGCACAGCTTGTCAAAGTTACAAACAAAACAGTCAATTGGTGAAACCACAGAGATGTTCTTTCTTTCTTTTCCCCCCCTCTAGTCGCTGAGTTGCCTTCCTCCAAATGGTAGAAAAAATCCTGAGATCTTTTTACCCCAACCCTGAGCTACTATCTTTTAGAAAGCGTAGGCCTTCCCTATTCCAGCCCAAGGTTAGTTTTGGAGATGGAGCAAGTATCTCAATAGCCCTCAATAACTATCTCAATAGTCCTTTATACTAAATAGCTCAAAATCTCAATATGCTTCTCTATAGCTCAATAGAATCTCAATTCCTATCTATAACTCAATTAAGACTCAATAAGCTTATCTATCTATCTATCTATCTATCTATCTATCTATCTTAATGACTCAGTTACTGTCTGTCTATAACTCAATTAAGACTCAATTGAGACTCACTTTCTCTCTTTGTTTGTTTCTTGATCTAAATAACTCAATTACTCAATCGTACTTACAATTGTTTTTTCAGAGCTCCCTGACTGGCCTAACAGCACATCTAAGGCTTTTTCTCTAAACTGAAGTAGGCAGGGAAGATTCCAAAATGGAGATCTCAAACCCTAGGGAAAAGGGTGGTCTCTAAACCCAAAGAGATACTTTCTAAACCAATAGCTGCAAAAAGGCCTGCAGGCTGGCTTTCCAGCCTCTGATGCTGTTAACTTTCAGGATGCAGCTGAAATTGTAGCAACCCTGGGGAAATGCAAAAGAATCTTGTGCAGCTAAAAGGCAATGTAAACCATGCTCCTGGAAGACGGAACAAGACCTCATGGGCCATCCATTCCAACTCTCTGCCAAGAAGCAGGAAAATCGCATTCATAGAATCATAGAATCAAAGAGTTGGAAGTGACTTCATGGGCCATCCAATCCAACCCCCTGTGAAGAAGCAGGAATATTGCATTCAAAGCACCTCCGACAGATGGCCATCCAGCCTCTGCTTAAAAGCCTCCAAAGAAGGAGCCTCCACCACACTCTGGGGCAGAGTTCCACCGCTGAACAGCTCTCACCATTAGGAAGTTCAGGTGGAATCTCCTTTCCTGTAGTTTGAAGCCATTGTTTCGTGTCCTAGTCTCCAGATGGCCATCCAGCCTCTGATTAAATCCTCCAAAGAAGGAGCCTCCGCCACACTTTGGGGAAGAGAATTCCTGTAACTTGGGGACTGCTTGTGTACATATATTTTGCCAAACAAGTGGCCCATGAATGCTCTCTAAGCCAACATTGCAAAGTGTGGTCTTCAAGTATAGTGGTTAGACCATGTGTTAGTATAGTGGTTAGACCATACACAAGTCTACTGGCAACGGCTCAGTGGGAGTTGTAGTTTTACAAATCCATTAGTTGTCTCTGCCAAGGGAGCTTGGAACTTCCCACCAGAGTGGAAAACATCTATTGGCTAAATGGCCAGCTATTCAACCTCAGCAGACTGAAAGCCAAAACCAAGGTCACAACGACATGTTATAGAACTCCAATATGCTGATGATAACATATTCTGTGCAAATGCAGAAGAAGACCTACAAGCCACTCTAAACACCTTTGCAGAAGCGTACAAAAAGCTTGGCCTGTCATTGAACATTGAGAAGACCAAAGTGCTCTTCCAGCAGTCAACAGCCAATCCCTCTCCAATGCCAGAATGGTGTAAGAATGGTGTAAGATTAGAAAATGTCGACCATTTCCACTCCCTTGGTAGCCACCTCTCCACAAAAGTCAACATTGACCTTGAAATACAACATTGCCTGAGCTCTGCAAGTGCAGCATTTTTCTGAATGAAGCAGAGAGTGTTTGAGGACCGGGACATCCGTAGGGAGACCAAGATCCTCGGGCTACGAGGGATCGCCTAAGTAAGTAAATAAGTAATCCTGCAGAAATAAACGTTTTCTCTCCAATACTTATTTGTTAATAATAATTGAGAAGAATAGCTCCCCGTTTGAATAAAAACAACCCTCCGTTCTTTAAAACTCATATAATCCTGAAATGTAAACATTAAAATTAACAATGGCTTTATTCTTTATAATTTTCATTTCTTAAAAAGCAAACGCCAGCGGCAACTTGTAGGTTAAGTTTCCCCATTAAGCAGGAATCTCCATAGTTAGGAGGATTAGTCCGGAAACCTTGGGTGACCAAACACATAAGACTCTTAAGCTCTCGCTCATTCGGTGCTTACAAGTCAAATGATTAATCCAAGCAGAAACCGGGTTGCTGCGATGGCCGTCTGCGCCACTTGACCTCCAGTGTCCTAAAATCAGAATTGTGATCCAACTTCCCAAATACAAAAGATACAAAATACAGTCAGTCCCCAAGTTCCAACATCTGACTTACAAATTACTCATAGTTAAGAACAGGGGAGAGACAACAGGAAGTGAGAGGAATTGACCCCTCGGAAAGAAGATTCACTCCTGGAAGAGTTGTTATCATGGGGAAAAGGGATCTCCATTGAAGCTTTTTCTCTAAACCTTGTTTCCATACAAAGCCAAATTTTTCAAAATCCAGTGATCACAAAGAGTTGAAATCTTCTGAACAGGAGCACTGTGCTGTCACACGCTGGGCCTGAAATAATGTCTGTTTACAGTACGTACCTTCTGTATGCCCAACGGGACGCTGGGGTGCCTCGGCTGAAGGGCCCCTTAGATTTCCCAACACAAAGTTCTATTGAGGCTCAAAATAAGTTCAACAAAGTTCTTTATTTGGGCTTAAATCTTCAAACAAATGAATTAAATGCTTTATAACCTTGGAAAACCAGTAGCTTCCTCAATCTGCTATCAAGGGCAGGCAACTGGTGGTAAACTATTCCTTTCTTCCTTAGGAAAATCTTCTGACCCCTCCCTGGGCAATCTTTCTTTACCTTGTTGGCTTGAGGCCCCTAGTCCCGGCTCCAAGCTACTTTATGGATAGCCCAAGTGGCCCCTTACCAGACACGGTTGCTGTAGATCTGCCAAGCCAAAAGGTGTCCTTTAGTTTTACTCCACGAAGGCTGTAGGAGCTGTCCTGTTGCCCCAGCAAAAGCTGGCTGTATTCCCCCAGCAAAAGCTGTGGGACTATCCCTTTACTCCCCTTGCAGAGCTGTGAGTAGTGAAGCCTTTGTGCAGGTGGGATAGAGATACCCACACGTCCTGCTGTTAGGCTCCAAACAGTGAGACTGAACAAAAGTCCTCCTTTGCTTCCAAAACCCTGGGGAAAGGGGCGGGTCTAAAGACTCTAACGATGATTGCCAGGTTGCTGGCCCTATGACTGCAACCTGGGGAAGCTACCTGATTGCAAAATGCGTGGCTAAATAAATTCATACAAACTAGCAGTGCAAGAAAAAGAAATTCAAATCTCCTGGCACTGCCGTGCCAGAACAAGCACAGACAGCAAAACAAACACCATAGGAGTGTTAACTGTTTCCTATGTTATTAAAAACTAACATCTACCCATAAAATAAAATTGAATATATGTATGTGGGTGGTGGTGTATGTTTGTGGCAGCTTTCCTACTGACTCCCACTTCCAACCACTGTGACCCCCATCAGATGGATCTGGACCAAACTTGGCACATAAAACCCCCATGACCAACAGAACATACCACCTGACGGGAGTTGTAGTTCACCCTGCCTCCGGAGCACTCTGATGCTCACCAATGACGAATCTGGGCCAAACTTGGCACCCAGAACTCTGATGACCAACATAACACAATAGAAGGGTTTGTGGGGGGCACAAGACCCAACATAACCAACTTTGAATCCTGGCGGGGTTTGGGAGTGATTGACCTTGGAGAGCACTGAATCTAGTCAACAACAGATCTGGACCTAACTTGGTACACAAACCCAACATGGCCAACTTTGAACCCTGGTGGGAATTGGGGAGGATTGACCCACAATTTTGGGAATTGTTGTTTACCCACATCCTTATGCATTTTAAAATGGGAGCATTCATAAAAAACAAAAGCAACACCTGACTTTTTTTCTAATAAATAGTGTAAAAATTACCAAACTGATATGACCTAACACCCAAAAACAAATGCCTTTTTCAAATAACCTGGGCATTACTAAGTACCCAAGCACATCAAGCCAACCCTGACCAGGACCACCTTCCACCTGGAAACCAACGCCCTCACTGCGGGAGAACATGCGGTTCAAGAATAGGGCTCTACAGTCACCTACATACCCACTGCCATTGACTATTCTAAAGCCTTTGACTGTGTGGATCATAATAAATTGTGGCAAGTTCTTAGTGGGATGGGCATACCAAGCCACCTTGTCTCTCTCCTGAGGAATCTGTACAAGGACCAAGTAGCAACAGTCAGAACTGACCACGGAACAACAGACTGGTTCAAGATTGGGAAAGGCGTACGGCAAGGCTGCCTCCTCTCACCCAACCTTTTTAACTTGTATGCAGAACACATCATGCGATGTGCGGGGCTGGATGAATGCAAAGCTGGGGTGAAAATTGCTGGAAGAAACATTAACAACCTCAGATATGCAGATGACACCACTCTGATGGCCGAAAGCGAGGAGGAGCTGAGGAGCCTTCTAATCAAGGCGAAAGAAGAAAGCGCAAAAGCCGGGTTGCAGCTAAACGTCAAAAAAACCAAGATTATGGCAACAAGAATGACTGACAACTGGAAAATAGAGTGGAGGCCGTGACAGACTTTGTATTTCTAGGTGCAAAGATTACTGCAGATGCAGACTGTGGCCAGGAAATCAGAAGACGCTTACTTCTTGGGAGGAGATCAATGTCCAGTCTCGATAAAATAGTAAAGAGTAGAGACATCAGACTGGCAACAAAGATCCGCCTAGTCAAAGCCATGGTATTCCCTGTAGTAACCTACGGATGTGAGAGCTGGACCTTAGGGAAGGCTGAGCGAAGGGAGAGAGATGCCTTTGAACTGTGGTGTTGGAGGAAAGTGCTGAGAGTGCCTTGGACTGCGAGAAGATCCAACCAGTCATCCTCCAGGAAATAAAGCCCGACTGCTCACTGGAGGGACCAGATGTGGACAAGACAAAGTTGAAGTCCCGTGGGCCACATCAGAGGGTAAGACAGCTCGTGCAAGAGCCTAGAGAAAGCATTATCTGGGAAGCGTCAATTGCCACGAGGATGGTCCGGGAAGGTGAATTTGGTTCTCATGGCTTTCGAGGTCGATCTATCTGCACGGTTGTGGCAGAAGAGGCTGTGACGTAGAATGCTTTGGTGGTTATCTCGTTAAAGGACTAAAGGGATCGCGTGATCTAACGTTCCGGTAACTCGAGGGAGCTGCTACTATCGATATTGTGGAGAAGGGAGTGAGCTGTTAGATGCTGGATCGGCGCGTAGAGATGCGGCCAGCATGACGGGAGTCTTTCTCGGGAATACTTCTAATCTCTGTCTGTTCATGTGGGAAAGAAGGATCGATCGAACTTTAGATGTACAGAGAATTTTGTCCCGAAGAGCAGGTCGCGAATTAAGGGGTCGCTAGCTCTTTCGAAGGATACGGAAAGAGGACGAGCGTAGAAAGGACTGAGACAGCCATGAGGGGGGGAGAGAGTGGAGGTTTTATGATAATAGTAGGTAGTGGCGTTGGATGTGTGAGCAAACTGTTGGCTCAAGACATGCCATACGGAAGTATAGCGAAGTGCGAATGTGACCACACACAAGAGGAGGCGCGTAGACGGACAAAAAGGGGGTTGACAATAGCAACAGCGGCCCACGTATGAGAGGTACTGAGCACACCGATTATTGACAGTCCTAGTGGAGACAGAGCTCTAAGCTGTGAGATGGGATTAAGCCTCCTGTAAAATCGTGGAAGCGGCGCCTAGACAAAGTAGCGAAGTAGCGGCGAGGGGGAATACCAGAGCGAACGTTAGACTGGCTTCTCTAGCCGGAAGAGGGATGGGCGTGGGGAGAGACAGCAGAAAAGAGACGTTGTGACGCTGGTGGGAAGGTGTGACGGGGGAGGAAGAGGCGGTGAAAGAGGAACAGGAAAGGCCTCGTAGTGATGTGTTCAAACCGGTCGAGCGATGGGAAGAACACTCGGGAGGGAGAGGTGAGCGTGCACAGCAAACGGGCGGGTCAACGAGAGGAGGAACGGCGAAAGAGAGAGGAATAGCGGGGGTGTGCGGGGCTTTGGTGGCCAATAGTCTGGAGGGCGTGAGATCAGACCGAGGTGAGATTGAAGGTCACAAAGGCGAGGGATATCATGCGCAGAAAGAAAGAACGAGTGAGGAGAGCGCAATCTGTTCAGCGCCTTCCAAGTCGCCCAGTCTTCTGTGTGCCCAGGAGGGAGTCTCTCATCTGGTATCACCCATGAATTGAGGTGCTGGGTTTGGGCCTGCCACTTTTGGACTCTCGCTTGCTGGGGTGTTCCAGCGAGTGTCTCTGTAGATCTAAGAAAACTATGTCTTGATTTAAGTCGTTGACGTGCTGGCTGATACCCAAACAGGGGATGAGCTGGAGATGTCTCTGCCTTGGTCCTTTCACTATTGGCTGCTCCTTCCTGGCGGATGTCAGGTGGTGCAATACCGGCTAAGCAGTGTAATTTCTCCAGTGGTGTAGGGCGCAGACACCCCGTGATAATGCGGCATGTCTCATTAAGAGCCACATCCACTGTTTTAGCGTGGTGAGATGTGTTCCACACTGGGCATGCATACTCAGCAGCAGAGTAGCACAGCGCAAGGGCAGATGTCTTCACTGTGTCTGGTTGTGATCCCCAGGTTGTGCCAGTCAGCTTTCATATGATATTGTTTCTAGCACCCACTTTTTGCTTGATGTTCTGGCAGTGCGTCTTGTAGGTCAGAGCACGGTCCAGAATGACTCCCAGGTATTTGGGTGTGCTGCAATGCTCAAGTGGGTTTCCTTCCCAGGTCATCCTCAGAGCTTGGGATGCATGGCTGTTCTTAAAGTGAAAGGCACATGTCTGTGTTTTAGATGGATTAGGGATCAGCTGGTTTTCCCTGTAATAGGCAGTAAGAGCACCTAGAGCTTCAGAGAGCTTCTGTTCAACCATCTCAAAGCTCCCTGCTTGAGCAGTAATGGCACGATCATCAGCATAGATGAAATTCGCTGTCCCTTCTGGCAGTGGCTGGTCATTTGTGTAGATGTTGAACATGGATGGAGCAAGCACGCTCCCCTGAGGCAGGCCGTTCTTCTGTTTCCGCCATCTGCTTCTCTGGCCCTGGAACTCAACAAAGAAGCTCCTGTTTTGTAGCAGGTTTCCTATGAGGCAGGTGAGGTGGTCGTCCTTTGTGTGATATATGTATATATATGTATAATATTATTGATTATGATGATGAAGATAGGCATACAGGTTGGATAGGCTTGAAAACTATCCCTGGGAAAGGGATATAGAAGTCTTAATAGTCCCCCAAGCTAGACTTGAGCCAACAATGTGATGCAGCAGCGAAAAAGGCCAAGTCCATTCTAGTTTGCCTCAAAAATAGAGGAGTGTGCCTGTCCCTTTAAGGAAGAAGGCCTGTTGCTATGGCGACAACCTCTCCCGCCTTCTCTTCTTATGTCAGTTTCGAGGGACCACGTGACAACAACAGACAGGGCACGTGACGCCTCTGTCATTTATTTTGGGTTTAACTGCTTTCCAAGGGATTCAAGCGTTGGTCCCGCCTACCAAGGGGAGTGAAGGGCCGATGGACGAATGGGAGAGGCGGTGTCGAGGCCGGCGCCCCGCCCTCCGCGCGTGGGGACCAATCGGGGAGCGGCGTAAGCCGCTCCCGATTGGTCCCCGCGCGCTACTCCTCTGTTGCGCCAGCTCCACTGGCTGCCAATTAGCTTCCGAGCACAATTCAAAGTTCGGTTCTGTGGAGAGTAACAACATGGCTCCCTGAGGGAAGGCGCTGAGTGCGCAGGCGCCAAGGCCGCTCCTGCTCTCGGGGCGCCGTCAAGCCTTCCTCTCCGGCATGAGCCAAAGCAACGCCGCCGTCTTGGCCCCGCCGGGCCCGGCTTCCCGCGCCCTCCATGTGGAGCTCCCTTCCCAGCAGGTGAGTCTCGGCCGAGGAGGCCTCTAGGGGCCTGACAGACAGTGAGGGGTGCCGAAGGGGGTTCTGGGGCAAGGAGGCCGGTCTCCCGACATGCCCCGCGGGGACTGGGTTGCTTTGGCCCCTTTATCTGGCGAGGGGAGAGGGAAAGGAAGCCAGCCTGCACACTGACAACGTGTGAACGCGCTCTTCTATACACGTGTGCGCTCATATCCGTGTCAGGCTTCTTGGGTCTGCTGCAGAGAGTGCTTTCAAATAATCCTGGGTTGTGGAATGGAATAGAGAGGGCAAGAGCCTCGAAAAGGGAGGCCCATTTCCTTCCAAACTGCCTCTCAGGGTTATTTGTTTATTTATTGGGTTGTTGTAGGTTTTTTCGGGCTATATGGCCATGGTCTAGAGGCATTCTCTCCTTGCCTGCATCTATGGCAAGCATCCTAGGAGGTGGGACAAAGGACTCTTGTCTGCTGGAGCAGACCTCACTACCTCTGAGGATGCTTGCCATAGATGCAGGCGAAACGTCAGGAGAGAATGCCTCTAGACCAGTGGTTCTCAACCTGGGGTCCCCAGATGTTTATGGCCTTCAACTCCCAGAAATCCTAACAGCTGGTAAACTGGCTAGGATTTCTGGGAGTTGTAGGCCAAAAACATCTGGGGACCCCAGGTTGAGAACCACTGCTCTAGACCATGGCCATATAGCTCGAAAAAAACCTACAACACCCCAGTGATTCTGACCATGAAAGCCAATATATTTATTGGTTTGTTGTAGGTTTTTTCGGGCTGTATGGCCATGGTCTAGAGGCATTCTTTCCTGACGTTTCGCCTGCACTTTGGCAAGCATCCTCAGAGGTATTGAGGTTTGTTGGGACTAGGCAAAAGGGGTTTATATATCTGTGGAATGACCAAGGTGGGACAAAGGACTCTTGTCTGCTGGAGCTAGGTGTGAATGTTTCAACTGGCCACATTGATAAGCATATAATGGCCTGACAGTGCCTACAGCAGTGGTTCTCAACCTTCCTAATGCCGTGACCCCTGAATACAGTCCCTCATGTTGTGGTGACCCCCAACCATAAAATTATTTTTGTTGCAACTTCATAACATTCATTTTACTACTGTTCTAAATCATAATGTAAATATCAGATATGCAATGTATTTTCATTCACTGGACCAAACTGTGCACAAATACCCAATGCACCCACATGTAAATGCTAGTGGGGTTGGGGGACGATTGGTTTTGTAATTTGGGAGTTGTAGTTGCTGGGTTTTATAGTTCACCTGTAATCAAAGAGCATTCTGAACTCCACCAGCGATGGATTTGAACCTAATTTGCGACACAGAACTGCCATGACCAACGGAAAACACTGGAAGGGTTTGGTGGGTATTGACCTTGAGTTTGGGAGTTGTAGTTCACCTTTATCCAGAGAGCACTGTGGACTCAAACAATGATGGATCAGGACCAAACTTGGCACAAATACTCAATATGCGCTAATGTGAACCTGATGGAGTCTGGGGAAAATAGACCTTGACTTTTGGGAGTTGTAGTTGCTGGGATTTATAGTTCATTACAATAAAAGAACATTCTGAACTCCAACGATAAAATTGGCTCAAACTTCCTATATGGAATCCCCATGACCATCAGAAAATACTGTGTTTTCTGATGGTCTTTGGTGACCCCTTTGACACCCCTTCGCGACCCACTCAGGGGTCCCGACCCCCAGGTTGAGAAACACAGGCCTAGAGCAAACTTTTGTTGAGAGGTGATTAGATGTCCTTGTTTGTTCTCCAGTAGACAAGAGTCCTTTGTCCCACCCTGGTCATTCCACAGATATATAAGCGCTTTTTCCTAGTTCCAACAGCCCTCACTACCTCTGAGGATGCTTGCCATAGATGCAGGCGAAACGTCAAGAGAGAATGCCTCTAGAACATGGCCATATAGCCCAGAAAAGCCTACAACAACCCAGCATTTCTTGTGGTTTCTTTGCCAGTGTTGATGTGGAAATTGTCTGCAACATATAATTGTCATTCCTTAGGAGTCCCTTTAAATCTATGGACGCAATGGAACAATGGTTTCAAACTACAAGAAAGGAAATTCCTTCTGAACATCAGGAAGAACTTCCTGACTGTGAGAGCCGTTCAGCAGTGGAACTCTCTGCCGCGGTGTGTGGTGGAGGCTCCTTCTTTGGAAGCTTTTAAACAAGGCCTGGATGGCCAAGTCACATGACAGGCCTGCAAGGCTTTCAATGCCAGGACAACTTAGTTATGTTTAGAGAGTCTTGCAATGACCAACAGCCTTTGAAAGCAACCATAATGCTGATGTGGCCCTCAGTGAAAATGTGTTTGATTCCCTAGTCTAGATAGATAGCCCCTTGTGTTGTCGAAGGCTTTTACTTACTTAGGCAATCCCTTGTAGCTCGAGGATGATGGCCTCCTCAGACGATCTTTGATATGGCCCTTCAAATGATATAATTGGTGTGATGCTTGTTGAAGTTAATCATAGAAAAGGCCAGGTCTTGTGTCCTAGATGAGGAATGTGGTGGTGTGTTTACACCAGGGGTCCTCAAACTTTTAAAACAGAAGGCCAGGTCACAGTCCCTCAAACTGTTGGAGGGCCGGATTATAATTTTAAAAAACCCTGAATGAATTCATATGCACACTGCACATATCTTATTTGTAGTGCAAAGAACATATAAAAACAATACAGTAATTAAAATGAAGAACAATTTTAACAAATATAAACTTATTAGTATTTCAGTGGGAAGTGTGGGCATGCTTTTGGCTGATGAGATAGGATTGTTGTTGTTGTGTGCTTTCAAGACTTAGGTTGACCCTGAGCGAGGGCCGGGTAAATGAAAGGAGATTCCATCTGAACATGAGGAAGAACTTCCTGACTGTGAGAGTCGTTCAGCAGTGGAACTCTCTACCCCGGAGTGTGGTGGAGGCTCCTTCTTTGGAAGCTTTTAAACAGAGGCTGGATGGTCATCTGTCAGGGGTGATTTGAATGCAATATTCTTGCTTCTTGGAGGGGGGTTGGACTGGATGGCCCATGAGGTCTCTTCCAACTCTTTGATTCTATGATTCTAATGACCTTGGAGGGCCTTAGTTTGAGGACTCTGGTCTACACTGTAAAATTAATTCAGTTTGACTGCACTCTAACTGCCATGGAGCAGTGTTACAGCATCATGGGAGTTGTAGTTTTACAGTATCTTTCACCAAAGAGTTATGGTGCATCTCCAAACTATGAATCCCAGATTTCCATTGCATTGAACCAAGTGGTGTCAAACTGCATTGATTCTACATTATAGATTTGCCCCGAGTGTGAAAAAGATAATGGACTCTGAATGAGGAAGATGTTTGTTTAGAAAATACTAGTTATTTCTATTTCTTCATCTTGTTTGCTATCATATAAACTTGATACGCTGGTCAAACTGTCTTTGAATGGGGACAAAGACACATTGCCATTATTTTTTTGTTTATTACAGAAATGTTCTTCCTCCATCTTCCTCCTCCTCTCCTTTTGCTGTCTTGCTGGAGAGTAGAGTTTTTGGTGGGATTCTCAAAAGTCTTGTGACTGCTTGTTTGGAATTGCATGAATTATAGGTGGAATGGTGATGAACAACCACACAGATATATGCATACACATGTCTTCCTTTTTGGGTCTATTCGTGTGGTGTATAATGTCCAGCTTCAACCCCTTTTTCCCTCCAAGCTAAATATATATAGCTCTTTAAACAGCTCCTCATGGGGCTTGATTTCCAGACCTTTGACCATTTTGGTCGTCCTTCTCTGGACACATTTCACTTTGTCCATATCTACCTCTTTTACATAAACACAGAAGGTGATGGTGAAAATAGCTATTTCTTGCTATTGTTGGGCAGAGCTTGAAAAAGTTACTCCTTTGGATTTTACTACCGATCTCCCACAGTACACATCTGGGCATGCTAGTAGAGGTTTCTGGGAAGGATTGTAATGTAAAAAAAAAAATCCAGGTTCCGAGTCTGGCATGAAGGAACGAACTCTGCTGGTTAGTAAGTTTGGAGAAAGGAGCAGCATAACTGAAAAGTGATCTCAGATGTCCTTGGTATTTATATTTCAATATTAGGTGCATGCACTGGCAGTGGTTTTCTGGAGTCTTGGGCATAGATAAGCATTTTGAAATCTTCCTGAAAACACAGGAAGCAGCTTTAGATTGTGTCAGATTGTTGATCCATCTACCTTGGTATTGTTAACTATAACGGTTAGTTGTTCTTCAGAGTTCCAGGATGATTTATTTACCTCATTTTTACAACAGTTTATTTTATGCTATTAGCACCTAAACAGATAGAGGACTTTTAAAGTATTTCCTCAAGACAAGTACTTTTCAAATGAGATTATCCTTTCCTGGAAATTGCTTCTTGTCCCAATCTTGGGACTAGCAGAAAACATGTCTGCTTGGTCTTCAATATGACATATTTTCAAATATGTAAACATGGCTCTCATGTAATCTCTTAACCTTTTCTTTCTCATGTTAAACATGCTTGGTTCTCTAGGACATAAGGCATGACTCCCAGACTGCTACATCTTTTGGTAGTGAATTCTCTTTGTTTTATGTCTATGCTAAATCTCCCAATATTCTGCATTATAATATGGCACTGGATTCTGTTATGAGAGAAGGAGAATTGATTTTTTCTATTTTTTTGCACCACAAGTAATCTTATAGATACATTCACAAGCACTTCCTTGTATTTTTCTAATTAAAGACTGTGCATGTTGTAACCTGTCTTGTAGGGTGTTTCTTTAGCCTCTTGATTATATTGGCTACTCATTTCTGTACTTCTTCCACCTCTCCAAGATCCTTTTGACTGTTGGCGGCTGCAAAAGAACGCTGTATCCAAGACATGGGTGCATCACATACCTGTATAGAGAGAGTACAAAACTAACAAGTTGTTTTAAAAAATCTTTTCTGATGATTTCTAAAATGGAATCACTTTTTCGGAATCCCAAGATCCCAACTGCTTGTTTATTTATTTTATTTATACCTGGGTCTCTTCCCTAATGCAACAGCTGTGATATATGTGAGGTTGATCAGTCTATATGTGAATCTAAATGTTTTAATTCAGAGTGCATCATTACTTTTACAGAGTAAATAATTGTACAATAGACACACACAGTGGCAATGAATCCTCCAGAACTTCCTAAGGGTCTTCTATGGGTTCTGGAGAGTGATGTCAATGCTGTGATTCCAGTTATAGGCATAGGAGCCCCCGGTGGCGCAGTGGGTTAAACCCCTGTTCTGGCAGGACTGAAGACCGACAGGTCGCAGGTTCGAATCCGGGGAGAGGCGGATGAGCTCCCTCTATCAGCTCCAGCTCCTCATGCGGGGACATGAGAGAAGCCTCCCACAAGGATGATAAAAACATCAAATCATCTGAGCGTCCCCTGGGCAATGTCCTTGCAGACAGCCAATTCTCTCACACCAGAAGCAACTTGCAGTTTCTCAAGTCGCTTCTGACACGACAAAAAAAAAAAAGGTTATAGGCATGTCTATAGTTAGGAGTATGCTGTTTCCCCATTTTCCACTGGCCACTAAATTGCCGGGGGGGGGGGGGGGGGGGTGCACTAGCTAAAAGGTGTCTTTTTAAGGGGGAGTTTGTCATCCTGTAAGAAAGAAAAAAGAGACAATATTTATGGAGATTGGATTCAGGCCTGGATAAGTCACTAAAAAGATACCAGCCAGTGTCTTGTGCCACTGCCAAAGGCAATATCTACATATTTAGCAAAATATATTGCTCCAGTAGACTATGAATGAAGGCGTTTATTTAGAAAACACTAGTTATTTCTATTTCTTCATCTTGTTTGCTATCAGATAAACTTAGTATGCTGGAAAAACTGTCTTTGAATGGGGGCAGAGACACATTCCCATTATTTTTTGTTTATAAGAGAAATGTTCTTCCTCCATCTTCATAGTCTTCTCCCCTCCTCCTCTCCTTTTGCTGTTTTGCTGGAGAGTAGAGTTATTGGTGGGATTCTCAAAAGTCTTGTGATTGCTTGTTTGGAAAGGCACACAGAAGATTAAGCAAAACTGTCAAATCTTATGTTGGTGGGTTATCTAAATATAGCTTAGTATGTAGCTTCACAAGCTAGTGTCTTTCATCAAAACTCTTTTGATGTGATATGCGGCGTGATACTCTGTGCTGAAGGAACACAGAAATCAGTGCCAACTTCTTTTCTCAGCACAATTCTTTGACATGCATTGATTCACAGACTGAAGATACTCCCCCCCCCCCTTTTATAACATGGTTTATAAAACAGCAGCCCTTAATGTATGGTGGTGCTTGGCACTAGTTATCATCAGCCATTAGGAATTCATAGTAGTACTTAATGTTTGACGCCTTCATTAGCTAAAAAGGCTGATTTAGATTTGGGTGCACTATTTCTGTCATGAAAAACTATTAAATCTCCAACAGGAAAGGTATTCACAATGCCCCTGGATCTGTCCTATTGCTGGGCCTATTGCATAGAAAAAGAACCTCTGTGGTTCTCCCCAACAAGCAAGACAGTTAAATTCTGTACTGTAGTTTAAATTCTGGATAGTCAGTGGTAAGCCAGAACTCAGTATTCAAAACCAACATCAAACATAATATCTATGTAAATAAAAATGTAATGTTCGTTTGTGGGATTAACAGAACTCAAAAACCATTGGGGGAATTGACACCAAATTTGGACAAAATACACCTAACAACCCAATGTATGTCCTTCACTCATAAAAACACTGAAAAACACACCAGAAGGGACTTAAAAAGCCCCCAAAAGCTAAATGACAAAAAGCTAAATGATAGTACAGAAAAAAGGGAAGAAAGAGGGAGGGAAGGGGAGAAAAAAAAGAAAGAAAAGAAAGAGGGAGAGAAAGAAAGAAGGAAAGGGAGAAGGAAGCATGGAAGCAAAGAGAGAAGGAAGGAGAGAAAGAGGGAGGGAAAGAAAAGGGGGGAAGGAAGGAAAGTTAGAGAAGGAGGGAAGGAGAGAAGGAAAGAAAGAAGGGCAAGAAGGAAGGAAAGGGAGTGAAGGAAGGGGGGAAGATGTAGGGAAGGAGGGAAGGAAAGAGAGAAGGAAGAAAAGAGAGCAGAAGAGAAAGAAAGGCAGAAGGAAGGAAAGATAGAGAAGGAAGGAAGAAAGAAGAGAAGGAAAGATGGGAAGCAAGGAAGGAAAGAGGGAGTGAAGGAAAGAGGAAAAGAAGGAGAGAAAGAGGGAAGGTTTGCCACAGCAAAGCGTGGCGGGTACAGCTAGTATAAAATAAATTAAGAATAGAAAGAACAGTTGGTGAACTCATATAGGCAGTTTATTTCAGACATTTCCCCTAATTTAGAAGCTTTGTTCTCTAATCCTGACTGCTTGTGACAAATACTTGGCAACAACCAAAATTGCAGTGGGATTCATATCTTGCAATAAGAATTTGATGTTAAATTCGGTCAATTTGTCTGGTATTTTAACCATTAATGGAGTAATCACATATTTTTGATTCTGCTTATAGACTCTGCAGGAGAATGTCATGGATTCCATTTCCTAGTTGCTGCAGGGACATAACTTTTGGTATAATCAAGTCTATTTCAAAGCTTTTCAAAGCAAAAACTATTACATTTCGACTGTGTAAAAAACGATGACAATTAACCACAGTAAAATTAATTCAGTGCTCAGCTAGATGAAAGGCCCAATGTATTCTGTACTCAGGGAGCAGGATGAGTAGGAATTAGTCCAAAGGTTACAGAAAGTGATATCACACAGTCTTTGTTTTACTGATCTGAGAGCAGTGTCATAGCCCAGATGTAAGAGGAGAGTTGACAACAGATCAATTGAAGTAGCTTTTGGGGAAACTTAATATTTGGATTTTGCTTTCACATGCAGTATTTCTGATACCCCACAGGCAATAGTGCATCATTATGATGTTACCTATTGTTACCTAGTAAACTTGTACTTCTGAAATATCTGGTTTGCCTATACTATTTAAAACATAGAATTATTCCACTCTTTGCAATATTTGCATGCCTAGAGGGTAAAATATCTACTTTTACCTATTAACCCATGCCTCAATGCTTCCC
Source organism: Anolis sagrei ordinatus (assembly GCF_025583915.1). Lineage (NCBI taxonomy): Eukaryota > Metazoa > Chordata > Lepidosauria > Squamata > Anolidae > Anolis > Anolis sagrei. The sequence continues at coordinate 273,953,238 of NW_026846588.1, read as the reverse complement.
ACCTGTCAAAACAACGTTTATTCTTACCTCATCAAATTCTTTCATGTGTGGTATCTGCTTGCTTGTGCAGCCAATGTTCAGACATAGTCAGGACTTCTGATAGGAAGAAGAAAGTCCAACAATATTGAACACAATCAACAACTTGCACCTGAGCAAAATATTTTGTATCTGTAATATTTGCTTTCTGTAGAAATTACTTAATAGTTTAGTCTTCGTGTTGTTCATGTTTCAAGAATCCAAAGTTTTGTAAGTAGATAGGCGTCTCTCTATATACATGTATAGTGTAGGTTGGATTTCTATTTTTATGCCCCACTACCTAAAATAAGCACATTATTAAATATTTAAAATGTTTGTATATTGCCTCTCTGTTAGCTATGCGAACAAAAGCTTTATGAGCCTTTATGAGACCTGAAGCTTACACACTTCCCTCTCTTTCCCTGTTTAGTTTTGCTTCACTTTGTCAGATTCCTTGCATATCCTTATGTAGGCACAAGGAATTGTAATTTTAAAACATAGAATGGATGTTTTAGTTCAATCTTCCGACAATACCAGAATATAAAGCACCTCTGACAACTGGTGTTTGACTCTCGTTTAAATGACCTCTGAAAAAGAATAGTCTGTAATCTTCTGAGACAGTTTATTCAGCATTCTGTTGTTCAGCTCTTTTTGTCTTGGGCCACCAAAACTAGAGTTAGGGGCACAGGACCCCCCCCCCCCCGAAGTGGAAAAAACCATATATATAGAGGGGGGGGGGGAGAGAATGAGAGTAAAGTACCTCTCTAGGACTTTTAAAGTATTCCACAGTGACTATGGTCAACATGAGGCAGATGTTCACTGTCGAGACACACTTGAAGAGCTAGGTTTTCTTAGAGAGAGATCACTCTAGGCATTTCAGGTCCTCCATAGAGTTATGTTGGAGGACCTAGAGTTTCCTAGAGAGATTTTTTTATTTCTTGTTTTTTTTTTTTTTTGTGGGGTCATGTTTGTCTGGACATACGCGTCTGGTTGGGACGAGGGACAGGGCCTTCTCGGTGGTAGCCCCTCGACTCTGGAACTCTCTCCCACTGGAGATCAGAACCGTCCCTTCTATCCTGACATTTAGGAAACAGGTGAAGACGTGGTTATGGAGACAGGCATTCGACAAGTGAGCCAACACCCTGAAATATGGATGGAGGATGATGAGTAATGATTTTAATGTGACGACTGACCATTGTAGTTATTGAATGTAATTGCTGTTTTAATGTTTTACTTTAATGTGAATTATGATGTTTTATTAACTGTATGTGATATTATGGTTGGAAACTGGTCTGAGTCCCTCAAGAGAGGTGAGAAGGTCGGTATACAAAACTTTTAAATAAATAAATAAATAAAATAAATTCTTCTGACCTCCATGAAAGTGGAAGGCCTTCTGTACTGTAAAAAATCATTTTCGTGCAAGTTCATCAGTTCAGGCTTCAGATTGGATAAAGATGATTGGGCCGTGCAAAGGGGATGGTAGAGGAATAATAACTAATAGAAGTTGCTGCTATGAGAGACTGGAAGGGAAGTACTGAAAATGTAGTGTTTTTCTAACTACAGAGCCACCAGGAAGTTTCCATAAGAATGTTAGAAACAGGGAGAACAAATATAATTGAAGAAAAATGGTTCTGCCAGTATTGGCTCGTTCCAGGAAAGAAGTGTTGCAATTGTGCAGGATTAAGTGGCAGAACAGGGCGATAAGATCCTGCTGTTACAGAGTTATTGCTAAACAGTTTGGCATTATTTAAAAACATGAGAAGGAGCTACAATCATGAGGAATTGTATGGTTATAAATACCGGTGGCCTCTGGTGACCCTAAGAAGCAGACTGGAGAGCTTGGGAGATATGGATCAATGCATGAGGGAAGTGGAAATTGTGTTTGCTGGTGTTTTTCATTCTGTTCCTTGAACATTGTTTTTAAAGGTTGTGCTAAATTTACCTGCAGATCATAACTTCGGAATCCAGATGACAAATATCAGACCTATACTTTAAGTTTATTTATATTGAAAGGATCTATAGCTGAGAGGTTTAAGATTATATTGAAAGGCTGTGCATCTTATCAATGTCAAAACATTGCATTTACTAAGGCTGGATGCAAACTGCTTTGTCTGAATTCTTTGAGCCCTTTCAGCTTGCCAAAAGGTAATGTGAATAATCTAGGGGAAATGTTTGAAATAATTTGAGCCTCCAGGATATACATCTCTAAGAGAAGATTATACTTGAGAAGCTTCTGTTGGGCTTCTTTTTGTAAGCCTGCCTATTCATGGGATTGCCGGATTTTTAAATTGGGTCTCCAGGAATCATGCAGTCAACCAGGACTGTTGGGAGGTTTATCTGCTGCTATTCTTGAGAACTTACTTGACACAAGGAGGTTCAAAGAGAGGCCAGGATAATTCAGCAGTTGGTTGGAGGAAACATGGGCCCTTTAGGACATGCTTGATGTATTTGAGCATGAAGGGTGGGAATGAAGCAATTGATATACGGGAAAGGAGGAACAAAAACACTGCAATAAAGATTATAAAGAGGACACCATCACTTGTAAGTCACCAGTTTAAGTTTTATTTGTCGTGTCAAGGCAACCAGTCAATTATATTACATTTCTAACAGAACAAAGCAAACAAACAGACAAAATACAAAATTTGTGAGTTTGGTAGTTGATTAAATGTCCTTTGACCAGTATCTGGCCACTTGGAGTGCTTCAGGTGTTGCTGCAAGAAGGTCCTCCATTGTGCATGTGGCAGGGCTCAGGTTGCATTTCAGCAGGTGGTTTGCAGTTTGCTCTTCTCCACACTCGCATGTCGTGGACTCCACTTTGTAGCTCCATTTCTTAAGGTTGGCTCTGCATCTCGTGGTGTCAGAGCGCAGTCTGTTCAGTGCCTTCCAAGTCGTCCAGTCTTCTGTGTGCCCAGTGGGGAGTCTCTCATTTGGTATCAGCTATTGGTTGAGGTTCTGGGTTTGAGCCTGCCACTTTTGGACTCTCGCTTGCTGGGGTGTTCCAGTGAGTGTCTCTATAGATCTTAGCTTTCTGTTGATAGCCCTGAACATAAAGGTGTATGCGACCCACTAGTTGTTTCTACCATCTGGAAAAGAACAAAGCAGGTGAAGGCAAGGGTTGGAGGAAGGGATTTACACAGTACTGATGATAAAAGGGATTAACTGCTCCCTTTTACTTTGTGATACCCCAGGCAGCACTAGCCTTGTGTCCAAAGAGAATGAGCAAATGGACTCCAGTAATGATTCTTCTCCTGGGTTTACTCCACTTCTATTGGTGACATATGATGTACCAGTGGTCATGTGTTCGGTGAGTTGTGCTAGTGGAGTGCATTGGTTCTGGGAGTGCCACACCAGTAACCGGCATGATATTGTTTTGGTACTAAACATGGCAAGTAATAATGATTTGTGTGTGCATAAGTGTCAGTCCCAATTAACTGCTCGACTCTAAAATAAAACCTGTATGTCACAGTGTGATGTCACTGTTTGTTGTGAACAACCCACTACCGAATCATGTTCTCAAGTGAAGCAATGTCTCATTAACTGCATCGCATCCCAGTCCTAAATGCTTATTGTACTGGAATGATAACTGTCCAATAGTACGGCGTCTTTATATTGATTATGAATGGGGCATTTCTGTGAGTGCTACAAGTATTGACATCGGCTAAGCACCACTCTTGCAAATACATGAGTCCTGATGCTTGATGCTTGGCCTTCCTTGTAGTTGTGTTAAAATCTTTTTATTCATTTTAGTAAATTAGCTTTAGGGCTCTGAAATCTACTAATTAATACTAGAATATCATGCTGTTCTCAGATATAGTAGATCTAGTGCAATTTCACTCCAAAACTAGTGGCTGCTAGGAAAGTGTTGTTATCCACCTTCAAGTCATTTCCAACTTAATAGCAATCCTCTGAATTACTCTGATCTCTATAGCTTTCAGATTGATTTTTAAAACTTAGGATAATAGAGGTATGTGTCAAAATAGGCTTGGCAGCTGAGATTTACCATTTCAAAAAGGGATTGTGGTGATGATTACTGCCATTCCAAGAATGTTGCTATAATATCGGCGGATCCAACTGCTGCAAGATTGGTTAAGAATAATATTACTTGTCCTATAAATGAACGGCTATTGTATTTTTAATGAGCCATTGTTGCTCTCAGCCCCCATTATCTGTGCCTATGTAGATGACAACATGACTATGTTCACATCTGTTTGATTAATCATAAAAGCTTAAAAGGTTTTATTTATTTATATGGATCAGAGGTAAACATTTTTTTTGCTGTATAGTTGGCTGTCAGTATCCATGGATTCAAGTATCTATGAGCTAAAAGTATTTTTAAAAATTCAAAAAGCTAACCTTTATTTTTGCCATTTTATATAAGGAATGCTATTTTACTACACAACAGTATATAATGGAATTAGGAAGTCCATGGATTTTGGTATCCACAGCGGGTTCTGGAACCAAAATTCAGCAGATACCAAGTGCCCTCTATCCAAGTTATATCAAGAAAGCTATACTTTACACGTCTGGTATGGAAGTGGAAACACTGTAATAAAGATGTCTCCAACATAAGGTAGAAATTGGCGGAAAAAATGCCAGGTATTTTTTTCCAGAGTATCTGTACTGAGGGCATGAATTTTAATTTAAAGGGTAATTTGAAGATTATGACTTTAATTACTATTGTGCGTCAAAAGAAAGAGATGGGTAAATATTTATTTATTTTTTATTTAAAGCATTTATATTTTGACCTTCTCACCCCGAAGGGGGACTCAGGACGGAGCACAACATATATATAGCACAATATAGTAATATAGAATACTGATATTGTACTATGCTAATAATAGATATTGTATGTATGTATATCTTGTAAGCTGCTCTGAGTCCCCTTCGGGGTGAGAAGGGCGGCATATAAATGTCATAAATAAATAAATATATGGCAAACATTCAATGCCGGAACATAAAACAAACTGTAAATATACACAAACACTAAAATCAGTTATATCCTTTTTAAAATCAATTGTTTAAAACCTTCTCAAAACAGATATCATGAAATATCACATATGTGAGCTTAGCAGATGAGAAAGTACAGGTACGACTGCCTACTTATATCCATACCTTGCGTTCAGACAAACAAGTATGACAAGGGATAATTAACAAAACAGACAAATGGGAATGAGAAATATTGGATGTATATTTTGAAGGTGCCAGATATTGTCTGATCTTGGAAGCTAAGCAGCAATAGGTCTGGTTAATATTTGGAAGGGAAACCAAACAATAACAAAATACAGATTGAATATCCATTATGCTAAATACTTGGGAGCTGAGATGTTTGGGGTTTTTTTTCTGATTCTGGAATACTTGTATTTGCATATATGTATATAATGAGAAATCCTGGACTTGGGACCCAAATCAACATAAAACACATTTGCTACATATATGCATTATATACATACCCAGAAAGTAATTTTATACAGAAATTTTAATAACTTTGTGCATGAAACCAAGTTTACGAACATCAAAGCATCAGAAAACAAAGATATCATTTTGTTAGCTATCTATGTGGGCAGTTTTGGATTTTGCAGTATTTTTGAATTTTAGTTGAGGGAGGCTCAGCCTGTACCTTCAAGTCGCTAGATCCTCTTATATTACTTAGAATTGAATTTGTTCAAACTTAGGAGTTGAAAAAGTAGGAAGCAACTGAAAATGTTAAAAGTTGATGACATTTGTAAGGAGTCTGTGAAAATAGAAATAAGGTGAAATCCATGGATTCAGTAAAATGGTTTTAAAGTAGTAGGTCATGATTAAATGAGAATGTGAATCAAAGATGAAGCTGGGATGATGAAAGATGGTGAGGTAATTATGTAATAAAGTCTTGGTATTTTGTGAAAGGGCTGCTAAAATTTGTCACTATCACAGAAAGATGTTACCACTGTTTGTTCTTTTATAATTCATCAATGTTGGCTTTTCTTTGCAGCGGCGTCTTCGTCACTTGCGGAACATTGCAGCACGGAACATTGTTAATAGGAATGGCTTTTGCCTCTTGGATACCTACTTCACCCTTCATTTGTGCGATACTGCAAAAATATGTAAAGGTAAACATAGCCCTATTACTATTGTTTCCTGTTCCTTTATTCAATGGCCCTCTCTGCCCATCTTGTTTTTGGCTGAGAAAGTGTTCATTACCCAAGATCACTCTGTGGGTTTCTATAGCTGAGTGGAGATTCAAACCTTAGTCGTAGTCAAGCATTTAAACCACTAGCCCAGTTTTTCCCAAATTCTGGTCTTCTAGGTGTTTTGGACCTCAGCTCCCAGAATCCCTGATCGTTGGCCAAGGCAGCTGAGGCCTCTGGGAGTTCTGGTCCTCCAGAAAATATCTAGAGGACCAGAATTTGGGAATCACAATAAGACCCTTCTGGCTCTCAGAGAATGGGATAGAAATGTCCCAAGTTACTTTTTTGGGGGTTCAACAGCCTGCCTTTAGCCTTAGCTAGTTTGCTTGTGTTTTGAAGGAACATTATTCCAGTCTTGCCATATAACATATCCCATTAGCCCTACTGAACCTGTTTAGCCCCATGGTGTGTCTTCCCTAAGTCTGGGGAAGTTACTTTTTGGGGTTCAACAGCCTACCTTTTGCCTTAGCTAGTTTTTAAGTATACTGTTTTAATCTTTATTTATTAATGTTCATGTTAATTGTTATATTTGTTATTCTGTATTCTGTATTTTATGATGCGGCGTTGAATTATTGCCAATTGTAAGCCACCCTGAGTCCCCCCAGGGGTTGAGAAGGGCGGGGTAGAAATGTTCAAAATAAATAAATTAATAAAATTTTGTGTTTTGAAGGAACATTATTCCAGCATTACCATATAGCATATCCCATTAGTCCTCCTGAACCTGTTTAGCCTGTGGTGTGTCTTCCCTAAGTCTGGAGAAAGGCGCCCAAGTTAAATTTTTTGAGGTTCAACAGCCTGCCTTTAGCCTTATCTAGCCCTTAGCAACTTGCACTTGTCAATCTGCCATTTTTAGGATTACTGAATTCTATAATCTCCAATACAGTTGTGTTGACCCTGAACACACTTATGTCTTTATCCTTCTCAAACACTCAGTGGTGTCACCTTCAGAAGTAATGAGAGAGCATGGGGTGTCTAACATAATTTATCGTATTTATTTACTTTTATATAGCGATTCCAGGCAGCTAGCAAAAAATATGATACAATGCAAATTAAAACATTTAAATGCATTAAAATATAAATATTGAAAACAGTTAAACCCTTTGTGTCATTAAAACCTCAACTGAACATTAAATTGCTAAAATCCATTAAAACTCCACACCTAACTACTGGACGAAATCTTCTGTTTGGTATTGTATTCTGTTAAGTGGATGAAAGTTCATCTCATTGATGCTGTCGACTTCCGTAACTGGCCTTTCCTGCTACTACAAATGCCAGGAATGTGCGCCTTCCCACCCCTTCACCCTCGACCTGTCCCCAGACTGCACAAGCTCTCTTAATATTTTTCTAAGATGCTTATCTCCATAGTAACTAAGCCTTGAACAACAGTAAACAACATAGAATATTTCCTGAGTGCCTGTGTTCCTGGTCGTTCCTAGATATGTGCAGAATCGTGGCCTTTTCACCAAGTTTCAAACTGAGCAATTGAGAGACTAAAGTTTAAAATTATTGGGATGAATAACGCAGGCATTCAAGTTGCTTGTCTGTATGTGTAACAAATAATAATAATAATAATAATAATAATAATAATACTTTATTTATACATCACCTCCATCTCCCCAAGGGGACTCGGGGCGGCTGACATGAGGCCAAGCCCAACAAATTACAACAAAGCAAAATAATACAACATAAAATCACAAGATAATGCATCAAATAAAATGCAATAAAATAAATCAAAATAAGATAATACAAAATAAACACAGAGTATAACATAAATAACAAAACATTGAACCAAGTGGGCAGGGCCAAATACAACGGATAGGATTTTTTAAAGCTTGGTGAGATGGATTAGTAGGGTAATGTATCTAATGGGAAGTTCAGATGGGACAAACAATGGGATTTATTTCACTGAAGAGTGAGATAAAGTGCATCGAAGGACATTATGTACTGAGTGGGTCAAGGTAAGGGATTTGTTGTTCATTCCTCGAAGGCACACCGGAACAGCCAAGTTTTTAGGCTCTTCCTGAAGGCTGCCAGAGTGGGTGCTTGCCTAATTTCACTAAGTAGCGAGTTCCAAAGTCTAGGGGCCACCACAGAGAAGACCCTCTCCCTCATTTCCACAAGTCAGACTTGTGACAGAGGTGGGAGCGAAAGGAGGGCCTTCCCGATGATCGAAGGGGATCGTGCAGGTGCATAGACAGAAATGCCGTCACGAAAGTAGGTGGGTCCCAAACCATTCAGGGCTTTGTAGGTGATAACCTGTACCTTGAATTGGGAAATGAACAGTAGCCAATGGAACTCCTTAAACCCGGGGGGGGGGGGGGGGGGGGGGGGTAGACCGCTCCCTGTAATTTGCTTCAGTTAGAAGTCTGGCAGCTGAATGCTGGACCACTTGAAGTTTCTGGGCCATCTTCCAGGGCAGTCCCACATAGAGTGCATTGCAATAGTCCAATTTAGAGGTAACTAAGGCGTGGACTACTGTGGCCAAATCAGACTTCACGAGGTACGGTCGCAACTGACGCACAAGTTTTAGTTGTGCGAAGGCTTTCCCAGCCACCGCCGACACCTGAGCATCAAGCATCAGTGCTGAATCTAGGAGGAACCCAAAGCTGTGGACCTGTGTCTTAAAGGGGAGTGTGATCCCGTTGAGCACAGGTTGCCACCCTATACCCCAATCTGACATGCGACTGACCTGGAGGACCTGTCTTGTCAGGATTAATCTTCAACTTGTTCGTCTTCATCCAGACCATCACAGCGGCCAGACACTGGTCCTGTATCTGAGGAGCTTCCTTGGATTTAGGTGGAAAGGAGTAATAGAGTTGAGTGTCATCCGCATAGAGATGGCACTGAACTCCAAAACTCTGGATGACTTCACCCAGCGGTTTCATGTAGATGTTGAATAGCATGGGGGGCAGAATGGAACCTTGTGGAACCCCACAGGTCAACGGCCAGAGGTCAAAGCGGGTGTCCCCCAGCTTCTTGAACAATCTTTTGTTTAGCATGGGAATATCTCACCTCAAAAGTGAACCCTTGAAAATCTAGATGAAGGTTTTTGCCAGGCTGAAGTACATAGAATCAGAGAGTTGGAAGACACCATAAGGGTCATCCAAGTACAATCCAAGCTCTCCAAACAGATAGCCATCCAACCGCTGCTTTAAAACCTCCAGAGAAGGAGACTCCATCAGAGTTCCAAACTACAAGAAAGGAGATTCCATCTGAATATGAGGAAGAACTTCCTGACTGTGAGAGCCGTTCAGCAGTGGAACTCTCTGCCCCAGAGTGTGGTGGAGGCTCCTTCTTTGGAGGCTGGATGGCCATCTGTCAGGGGTGTTTTGAATGCAATATTCCTGCTTCTTGGCAGGGGGTTGGACTGGATGGCTCATGAGGTCTCTTCCAACTCTTTGATTCTATGATTCTAGTGACATACTCCACTGTTGGATAGCTCTTACCATCAGGAAGTTCTTCCTAATGTTTAGGCGGAATCTCTTTTCCTGCACTTTGAATCCATGACTCCGTTGTGTTGTAGTCTCGATGAGCAGCAGAAAACAAGCTTGACCCCCTCTTCAGTATGACATCCTTTCAGATAGTTAAACAAGACTATCATGTCTCCTTTCAGCTTTCTCCTCCAAACTAAACATACCCAGCTCTCAGTTTTAGAGTTCAAAATTGTGTGGTGAAACCTCCAATCTTTCTTTAATTTTTCCCCTTTTTCTAGAATTCTATAAAAGTGAAGTGATCAAGAATTCTCTGGTAAGTTGACTTCATTGTTTTATTCTTAATCTTTTCCCTTACCTTACCTAGATAATTTGCTTCAACATTGTTCTCCCTAAATCCTAAGAGATTTTGCTGTTTCCCTTTGACCTCATATGTGGAAGTTGACAAGGAAGAAGGTGGGGATGGACAATAGGGTGTTTTGAGGGAATTTCCTTCCCATTGAACACAGTTCTGCTATACCATTGGCTTAAATCTGCTATAATATTATCAGAGGAATACTGAACTATTTGGAATTCTCTTTCAGCTGTGAAAACAATAGTGAGCAAATTTTTGCTGTCCCCGGCCAGTTGCACTGTTGAAAATTGCCTTGTTTTGCTCTCTTGTGCACAATTCAGAACTAGGTGTCCCCAAAGATAACATTATTTGCACTGGATTCCAGCCATTGTTTTCCTGTGATGAAACCAAATCCGAAATCCTGTTCTAATCTTACTTCTGATTAAAATATGTTAAGGCTGTATATCAGAAGAGGTAGGGGTGGTCTTTCAGATTAGAGATGGGTGAGTTTTATTACTTTTTTTAACCTTTTATAAGAGTGTTTCAAGATTTGTGAAGTTCTTTATATTTTGTACTGAAAGGCTTGGTGCTTTTGAAAAGAGAAAAACGTGGACACACAGGAGAAAATTGAAATGGACAGAGGGATTTCAGCAGAGGGATTTGACTCCCTTTTTATTCATATTAGTGACTTAGGTTGCCAGCATTTTCTCTGATAGGCTCTTCATATGCAGCTCCTAAATGGCAGGCAGGTAGAACATAGTATAGATACTCACGTATAAGCTGACTTTTCAGCCCTTTTTAAGGCTGAAAAAGGCCCTGTCGGCTTATACTCTAGTCAAAATTATTTATTTTACTCTTATTATTTTTATTCCATTATTATTATTATTATTATTATTATTATTATTATTATTATTATTACATTTACATTACTTTACTTATTGTTATTGTTATTATTACATTTATTATTTTACTCTTATTTTTATTGCATTTATTATGTTACTCTACTATTACTGTTATTATTTCATTTCTGTTATTTTACTCTATTATTATTTTACTCTTATTATTGGAAGGATGAGCCCCCGGTGGCGCAGTGGGTTAAAGCACTGAGCTGCTGAGCTTGTTGATCGAAAGGTCACAGGTTCGATTCTGGGGAGTGGCGTGAGCTTCTGCTGTCAGCCCTAGCTTCTGCCAACCTAGCAGTTCGAAAACATGCAAATGTGAGTAGATCAATAGGTACCGCTCTGGCGGGAAGGTAACGGCGCTCCATGCAGTCACGCCGGCCACATGACCTTGGAGGTGTCTATGGACAACGCTGGCTCTTCGGCTTAGAAATGGAGATGAGCACCACACCCCAGAGTCAGACATGACTGGACTTAATGTCAGGGGACTACCTTTACCTTTACCTATTGGAAGGATACATAAGCACATTTAGATTGAAGAAGGTTAGAATAATGGTTTAATCAGAGTTGGACAATCTTATCTTGAATTAAAATTACAATGTTATGTAAATATTCAAAAGCATTTAACCTACTGATGTCCCAATTAATATAATGTTATTGGTATCTATTTTTATTTTGAAATTTACCAGTAGCTGCTGCATTTCCCACTCTCGGCTTATACTCGAGTCAATATGTTTTCCTAATTTTTTTGTGATAAAATTAGGTGCCTCAGCTTATATTTGGGTTGGCTTATATTTGAGTATATATGGTAACTCCCATTATTCTGGGAATGGCTTAGAAGGTTAAATATTGCCAATTCAGAGGGCTTGAGAGATAATTTTATTCAGTTAATTTGGTGGAGAGAGGAGTACCTGGCCCAAATTCATGCATTGTAAAAATTCAATCAAAACAACCTGAGATGTTTTTTTTTTAATGTAGTAAAAAGCAAATTCATAGCTATCTCTAGGTCTTTTTGGACTCCACCTCTAATTAATATTTGCCAACAAGGCTAATGGCCAGATATGGAATTTTATGATTCTGTTATTGGGGTTCTAGTTCAGTCTAGCTCTAGATTCAAGGCAGCATCCACAACCTCATGGCTCCTCAGATCCTTATGGATGGTTTTGTGGCTAGCTGCTTCCATTCAGTGCATAGGAAGATATTGGGTGTGACAGGAGAAGTTAGAATTGCTTATGCTGTAGGGTTGTGGGGTAATCCAGTAGCTAGACTGGTTAGATATACATGATCGCATGTTGTATTGACTACTAGATGTAATTTAAAATTTAAATCATAGAATTATAGAGCTGGAAAAGACCTCGTGGGCCATCCAGTCCAACCCGATTATGACAAGAAGCTGGAAAATCGTATTCAAATCACCCCTGACAGGTGGCCATCCAGCCTCTGCTTAAAAGCCTCCAGAGAAGGAGCCTCCTTCACACTCCGGGGCAGAGAGTTCCACTGCTGAACAACTCTCACAGTTAGGAAGTTCTTCCTTATGTTCAGATGGAATCTCCTTTCTCTTAGTTTGAAGCCATTGCTCCATGTCCTAGTCTCCAGGGGAGCAGAAAACAAACTTGCTCTCTCCTCGCAATGACTTCCTCTCACATCTTGATCCATGACCATCATGTCTCCTGTTAGCCTTCTCTTCTTCAGGCTAAACATGCCCATCCCTTTAAGCCACTCCTCATAGGGCTTGTTCTCCAGACCCTTGATCATTGATCAAATGACTTAAAAATTAACAATAGGATTCCACTACCCATCCATTACCTGGTATAGACTTCCATCTTTTCTTCAAAGCCGAAATTCAAGGCAACTGCAGTTATAGTTGGCCCTACACATTTGTGAGTTTATTGTGGATATGATTAACAGGAAACTTTAGCTCTTCTGGTGCAACTCTGTGGTCATGTTCTGCCAGACGTTATTGATAAGAGTTCTCCTGGGAAACTTTGGGTATTCTAGGAAGAACACCTCTCTAGACATTTCTAGGCTCTCCAGCACAACTCTGGGATCAACATTAGGCAGAAGGTGACCCCACTGGAAGATGCCGAGATTCCAGATCTTCTCTTAGATTTCAAAAATGGGTTTTATTGATAGCTTTCTCACTTTTTGCAAGAGTCCAGGACCTCTGACGTCAGCAAATGTAGAAACCTGATTAGTGCACAGCTAGGTAAAACAATCTTGAACATTTTTTCTGTACCATCCCTCATGTTTTGCATCAACAGAACCCAACATGGAGAAGTCTTGACTTTGGTTTAATACCTGATCGTCTTGATACATCTGTGTCCTGTTTTGTGGTGAAGATATGGGGTGGCAAGAATGACACCTACCAGCTATTGATTGAATGGAAGGTCAATCTAGATGGACTGAAATACGTGGGCCAGCAGGTAAAATAAAAAGAGTGTTGTTAAAACTATGGCTTGACTAAGCAAAATACATTTTGAGCAAATGGCTCTTTTTATATTTGAATTTTTAGATTTATATTAACTGTATTGCATTGTGTTGTTTTTGTTTATTGCTTTTTTGATTTTATTGGTGTGTTGTTGGGCTTGGCCTCATGTAAGCCGCTCCGAGTCCCTTGGGGAGATGGTGGCGGGGTATAAATAAAGATGATGATGATGATTACTATTATTATTAAAAGCATTTAAGCAGAATTCCTTCTAAGGTCTGGATTGTGAGGAGTAAAAATTATGAAGTCTTGTGCAGAATTGTGAAAACATGGATGGAATTAGCTATTGATTTTGACAACTGCTTCTTTACCAGTGAATTAATTTCCTAGTTATTGTGTAACTTTGTAGCATGTTGAATGGCTAACACAATTTATTATGATGCTAGATATTACAAAACGACTTGCTAACTCTTGTGTATTGCGAAATTTTCCTTGGAAGTGTCACTTCATTAGAACCATATTCCTACTCACCCTTTCTGTGCTGTGATGTCGAACTTGATTTTTAGTAAATGCACAACTGCTGTAGTGAATGTAACTTTATGTGAAATAATAAGTAATTATGGGTTGTTGTAGGTTTTTCGGGCTATATAGCCATATTCTAGAAGCATTCTCTCCTGATGTTCACCTTCATCTAGGGCAGGCATCCTCAGAGGTTGAGACCGTCAGGAGAGAATGCTTCTAAAACATGGCCATATAGCCCGAAAAACCTACAACAATCCAGTGATTCCGGCCATAAAAGCCTTCGGCAATAAGTAATTACATTAAAAATAACATGATTGAATCTGTGACCCTGTTTTTCATTGACAGATCCGTGCTCGTAGCCCTAATGAAATAATTTTTGGGCTGAATGATGGTTATTATGGAGCCTCGTATGAACAGAAGGTAAGTATATGCCTGTTTGTATAGAGTGGGATTCTTTGACTTGGGAACTTAGAAAAAAGCCACAAATTGGACGTTGCTGTGTGGATCCTCTGGGAGAGACCACCACAGTCATTATTAAGCCAGTTAAATATATGTTCATGGTGGCTTTGTATCAATAATGTGTGATATTCTCTTTGATGCATGTTTCATAGTACAAAGTAATTTACGGTTGTGAAAAATGCATATCTTTTCACTACTTTGCGGCAATTGCTTTATGAAAGCTAAATATTTATTCTAGTTGAGTTCTAAAGCGTCATAAAATTCATCTTCTGGCCTTTGCTCTCTGAGATATTAATCTTGTCATAGTTGCCAAATTTGGTGGTTAGGAAGATAGAGTCTAGTAATGTAATCACTATAATCATAGATTCCTGAGGAGAGAAATCAATTAATTATTTGGATTGCGTACTTCAACAGTTTGGTAGTTATCTTATTTCAGTCCAAAGAGGAATTTTGAGGACCTCAAAAACTAGTAACAAATTAAGGGAATAGCTGCTTCGTATGTGCATATGTGTCAATATATCTAAAACACGTACAGACAGATGTAATGAGCCTGTCAATCAGATGTATGCAAATCTGTTTGGCATCAGCTTTACATTACTTGAAAATATGATCCCTCCTGGATTAAATTGCTATTCCCATTTCTCTCTCCCTCGTTCACTCCCTGTCTGTGTGTGTCTCTGTTTGTTTTTTTTAAGTTGTGGGTCAAAAAAGAAAGACATACATATTATTATTTAATTGTTATAAATTCATTTGTAAGAGTAATTATAAACACAGCTGATAAAATAATTATATGATGGTGGTGGCAATTATCTTAGTTTATTTTTATTTTTGGCACCCACTTTGTCCATCTTTCGCAAAGAACTAAAAACGTGGATGTTCCACTGTGCTTCTGATTAGATGGCCCACCATGAAATTTTGGCCCCCAGCTATGACCTAAAATCTAGCCCTTGCACTTTTCTGCTGTTCCCCGTCCAGACATATAATGTCCCATCCTATTATGCTCTTTATCCCTAATTTTGTCATCTAGTATTTGCACTTTATCCATTAGCTCTGTCCCCACAATTGATTTCCACCAGCCCACCTGCTACTATTTCAGGCCACTGGTTGTTGCTCAATGGTTGTTTTTATATTGTGCTATGTATCTGTTTGTTTTATATTGTTTAAGATGCTGTTTATGAATTTTAATGTGTTATATTTTAACTATGTTGATCAGGCTTGTCCCCATGTAAGCCACCCCAAATCCCTTCGGGGAGATGGAGGCGGGATACAAAATGAAATAATAATAATAATAATAATAATAATAATAATAATAATAATAATAATTGTGTGTAATTTCTGAGAGATCCTTTGCTTGCATTCCATATGAATGTAGACCTCTGGGTCAGGATCATGCAAAGCTGTAATCAGTGAGTTTTTTTTAGTTATTAAGGCCATTTTTTTTGTCGTGTCAGGAGCGACCTGAGAAACTGCAAGTCGCTTCTGGTGTGAGAGAATTGGCCATCTGCAAGGATGTTGCCCAGGGGACACCTGGATGATTTTTTGATGTTTTATCATCCTTGTGAGAGGCTTCTCTCATGTCCCCGCATGAGGAGCTGGAGCTTATAGAGGGAGCTCATCCGCTTCACCTCAGATTCGAACCTGAGACCTGTCGGTCTTCAGTCCTGCTGGCACAGGGGTTTAACCCGCTGAGCCACCGGGGGCTCAAGTAAGGCCATTATAACTGCAGAGAGGTGTAGAGCCGCTATGGTTCAGTGGGTTGAACCCTAATTCCAGCTGAACTGCTGACCTGAAGTTTGGCGGTTCAAAACTGCGAGACGGGGTGAGCTCCTGTCAGCTACAGCTTCCCATGCAGGGACGTGAGAGTAGCCTCCCACAGGATGGTAAAACATCAGGTTGTCCCCTGGTCAATGTCTTTGCAGACAGCCAATTCTCTCACACCAGAAGTGACTTGCTGTTTCTCAAGTTGCTTCTAACATGATAAAAAGACCCTGCCGAGATGTCTAACTCTCCTCAGTTGTGTTTCAGGTACCTATTTCACAACTAGGGAAATTCTTGGCCATTGTATTTAATGACCAGCTAAGTAGATTAGAAAGGAACATTCTTTCCATGCATTCCTGCACAAGGCAGCAGGAAGCTTATTCTTAAATTTGCAGAGTGTTGTACCCACACATACAGACATACCAGAAGTCCTTTAAAGGGCTCAATTTTCACAGAGATCTATTTATTTAGCATTTTGGGATAAGCATAAGGTCTTGGCCAATCTTAAGACAATGGCTTCAGAGAGCTTTGATAATTCTTTTGGGTTATCACACCTTTTAAAGGCTTTTAGTAGAAAAATGGAACCTGATTTCAATTTTATTCAAAAAGCATTTACTGTGTGACTTTGCTTATCTTCCAAGGGCCACTCAGGAACACAGAAGAATAATCTTCTCCAAGTGGATCAGAATTGTGTTCGCAACTCCTATGATGTCTTTTCCCTGCTTAGGTAATCCTTTTTTTCCCTTCATTCCTGAAATAGAATTTTTGGCACAGACACTGTTATAATAAAACAACTCTTGTCTTCTGCAGTGCGTGCATATAGTTGTCCTTTTGTATCCATGGATTCTATATGCATGGACTCAATTATCCATGGCTTGAAAACACTCCAAAGATTTTCAAAATGCAAAGCTTGATACTGCCTTTTTAGATAAGGCACATCATTTTATTATGCCATTGTACATAATGGGGCTTCTGTGTCCACAGACTTTGGTATCCACAGGGATTGTGGAACTGCGTAAATTCCAGTAGATATTAAGGGTATTACTCCCAAGACATTTTCACATCATGAATGATATTTTGTCTGTAGTACTGTTGTTTAGAAGCTTGGTCCTAAACTTCTACTCCAGTATTTTTGATGTCTGACTTTTAGACTTTTCCTGTGAGCTAGCATAATTTTATTTATTTATTTACTTTGCTTATATACCGCTGTTCTCAGCCCGAGAACAGCGGTTGTAATAATAATAATATTGGTTTGAGTGCTGCACTGCGACTCCGGACTTGAACTCCTCATTTAGTCATGAAAACTCATTGTGTGACCTTGAGCAAGTTGCACACTTCTCAGAATAATACTTAGATGATCCCTCGTAGCCCAAGGATGATGGTCCTCCAAGTATAGTGTCTTGGATACATAGGTGACTATGAAGCCCGATTCTTGGTCCACATGTTCTTCGACAGTGAGGGCATCAGTTTTAAGGTGGAAGGCGGTTCCAGTCAGGGTTGGCTTGATGCGCCTTCCTCTAGGCACGTTTCTGCCTCCATTCGTGGTTCTTCGAATTCAACAGCACTGCTGGTCACAGCTGACCTCCAGTTAGAGTACTCGAAGGCCAGGGCTTCCCAGTTCTTGGTGTCTATGTCACAGTTTTTAAGGTTGGTTTTAAGCCAAGCTTTAAATCTCTTTTCCTGTCCACCAACATTCTGTTTCCCATTATTGAGTTGGGAGTAGAATAACTGCTTTGGGAGACGGGATTGGGTATTCGGACAACATAGCCAGTCCAGTGGAGTTGATGGCATAGGAGCATCACTTCAGTGCTGGTGGTCTTTGCTTCTTCCAGTATGCTGATGTTTGTCTGCCTGTCATCCCAAGAGATTTGCAGGATTTTCTGGAGGCAATGCTGATGGAACCGTTCCAAGAGTTGAGTGTGATGTCTGTAGACAGTCCACGTCTCGCAGGCGTATAGCAGGGTTGAGAGGACAATAGTTTTATAAACAAGCACTTTGCTATGCCTATGGAAGTCCCATGCTCAAACACTGTCTGCTTCATCTGGAAAAATGCTGCACTTGCAGAGATGTTGTATTTCAGTGTCAAAGTTAACTTTTGTGGAGAGCTGGCTGCCAAGGGAGCGGAAATGGTCAACATTTTCTAGCGTTACACCATTAAGCTGTATTTCTGGCATTGGAGAGGGATTGGCTGGTGACTGCTGGAAGAGCACTTTGGTTTTCTCGATGGTTAATGAGAGCTGAACTTCTTGTATGCTTCTGCAAAGGTGCTTAGAGTGGCTTTTAGGTCTTCTACTGAATGGGCACAGACTACCTTATCATAGCATATTGGAGTTCTGTAGCTGATGTTGTTGTGACCTTGGTTTTGGCTTTCAGTTTGCTGAGATTAAATAGCTGGCCATCTGTCTGATAGATGATTTCCATTCCAATGGGAAGCTTCCCCGTCAACAAGATGAAGTATCATAGCAATGAAGATGGAAAATAAGGTTGGGGCAATAACACATCGCTGTTTGACACCTGAATAATTTAGGTGAATCGTAAATGAACTCCTCATTTAGCTATGGAAACTCATTGCTTGACTCTGAGCAAGTTGCACAATTCTCAGAATAATAGAAAGGCTTTGGAATCCTTACGCTGATCAGATATTGAGAAGACAGCTCCATGATAGGTTTGCCTTAATGCTGCCATTATGAAAAAACAGATAACAACAATGCATTAAACCTACTAGGGGGTTAAGTTTATTATAGAGGATACTAACCGCTGAAAATCTTTCTATTACTATTTGTGACCATGTAGTATCACCCTTATTAGTAGAGACAATCAATTACAAATGATCTTGTAACTCTACTGCTAGATGAATGGTAGCTTTATCCCTAGTAGAAGACTGGCTGCATTGTGGCTCTTCACATTGAGTTGAACAGCTCTAGCTGACATAGCCAGTGGTCAAGAACAGCCAGCCTTACATGAATGAAAGATTACCTAATGTTGTTCTTAAAATTGCATTACATTTTAATTTAGTTATAGTTTTAATGGTTAATTTAGGAGCAGAATAATCCATTCTTTGTTGTCCATTCCTTTTCCCCCAAATCTTTTCCAAGTTTTATTTTAACCCCTTAAGCAAAAAAATAAATACGAGGGTTGAATGAAAAGTAATGCCTCCACCTTCGTAACTCCTCAACAGATGGCAGCACTGGTATGCGGCAGGTACTGGCTTGTTCAGTAGACTCTCCTCTACAGTTCCATTTTGGCAGGAAGCCTTAGCATTGAACGATTGTGTTGTTAACGTGCGCAGTATGGAACCCTGTGCAGACGGTCAGTCAATGCGACTTAAGCAACATGCAGTCATTGAATTTTTGAAAGCAGAAGGTGTCACCCCAAAGGAGATTCATCAGAGAATGCAAGCTGTATATGGTGATTGTGTTGATGTGAATACTGTGCGTTGTTGTGATAGTAAGTTTAAAGATGTTGAGGTGGGAACATCTGACTTGCGTGACAAACAGTGTTGGACGTCCTGTGACAGCAACCACCGAGTTTCACAAGCAAAAGGTTGACAGATTGATTCAGGACGATTGTCATATCACTCAGAGAGAAATTTCAAGCATAATCAGCATTTCACAAGAACGTGTGGGTCACATTATTGCTTTGCTTGGCTATCGGAAGATCTGTGCACGATGGGTACCCAGGATGCTGACGCCTGAAATGAAAACACACAGACTTGGAACTTCAGAGACTGGATCTCACCACCGTATGACATCCTCCATACAGTCCATATTTAGCACCGTCTCACTTCCATCTGTTCCCAATAATGAAAGAAGATCTGTGGGGACATCATTATGCTTCTGATGAAAACGTTGAGAGAACTGTGAGACGCTGGTTGCGGAAACAGTGTCGACTTCTCCTGTGACGGCTTCAGAAAACTTGTTCATTGTTGGAAGAAATGTATCTAATTGTCCGGTGATTATGTGGAAGAGCGAATAGTGGGAGTTAAAGAGCACATTCTAAGGATTATTTCTGCATTTAATTTATTAAAATATTCCCATCCAAACCCAAGTAACGAAAGTGGAGGCATTACTTTTCATTCAACTCTTGTAGTAAAGAATAGGTTGATCATCACCAGAGTTAGTGGCTGGAAATTGTACCAATTAGTTGTCCTGCCTGTGTAGAAAGATGTCTGAAATGCAAAACAGCAATTTAGATCATTCCTAAAACTTTGCCATGTATGCAGGAGATTTCTTAACAGGTTAGGAACAAGCTTTACAGGATCAAATCACTAGGCTGTTTAACCACCATCTGCCCCTTGGTAACCATAACAGAAACTTACCAAGATCTTGGTTCTTTCGGAGTCTTGTGCGTTACATTTTGAAATGGACAAGAGGAAGTTAAATACAGGGAAATGTCAACTTCTTCATTTAGATAACAGTGGTAATACCAAAATGTTCAGGTGTGGGATGGGGGAATTTGTGGCTTTGCAGCAATACATACTTAGAGGTCTCTCATGGTTGTTTGAGTATAACATACAACAGTGTGATGCAGCTGCAAGGAAAGGTCTAATGGAGTTTTAACTTGCATTAATGCATTGCAGTTAACAAGTCATGGGATGTCATCATTCCACTCGATTATGCACCCTTCAGTCACACCTCATTTAGGATGTGGCATCCAGTAATGAATGTCTCTTTTTTAAGAGTTTGAAGAAAGAAGTGGAGATGGACAGTGAGGAGAGGTTGAAGGCCCGGGGTCTCTTTGGCTAGGAAAGCAAAGACTAGGGGTGCATCTACACAGATGCTATAAACCAGTTTGAAGCTGGCTTGAGGACACAAAACACATGGATCAAGCAAGAATCAGTGCATTTAAAAAATCCCCAGAAAGTCTGGAAAAAGACAGATAAAGCTCTGCAGCTCATCATGGCGTATCCCATGCAGGGCTCGAAACAGTGATGCAGAGTGCTTGTCAGGATATTGCTAGCTCTGAAGCATTTTAAAAACACTGAAATGCATGTGAAGAGAGTGAAAAGGGGGGGGGGGGGCAAGGGACAGTTCCATCTTGTATCCTTCATATGTCATCAGGTGGGGACCCCTTGCCCCAGCACCAACCACTGCTCTGGGCCAGAGTGGAAAGAGAGGGGGGGGGCAGGGGGCAGTTCCATCTTGTCTCCTGTGCTATGCTAATAATATAATATAATATAATATAACACTAGCTGTCCCCTGTCAGGCGTTGCTGTGGCCCAGTATGTTGATCTGGAAAATAAAGTAATGAGAAAGTGTTGGTTTCTAATATATGTAATTTCGTTATGCTTGTGGGTAAACAGTATTTCTTGCTGTTTCTTTGTCAGTGTTGATGTGGAGAGTGTCTGGTTTGCCCACCCTGGAACATGCAACATATCATTGTCCTTCATTAGGGGTTCCTTTCAAATCTATGATACTATATCTGTGTGTGTGTGAATCATATCATCCATCCATCCATCCATCCATCTATCTATCTCAATGGCTGGATGGCTCTTTGTCAGGAGGATTTTGATTACGTTTTCTTGCCCTGATGAAGGGAGTTGGACTGGATGGCCTTAAGTATTTTCTGTTGGTCATGGGAATTCTGTGTGGGAAGTTTGCCCTGGTTCTGACGTTCGTGGGGTTCAGAATACTCTTTGATTGTAGGTGAACTGTGAATCCCAGTGACTACAACTCCCAACTGTCAAGTCTATTTCCCCCAAACTTCATCTGTGTTCATATTTGGGCGTATTGAGTGCTTGTGCCAAATTTGGTCCAGATCCATCATTGTTTGAGTCCACAGTGCTCTCTGGATGTAGGTGAACTACAACTCTCAAACTCAAGGTCAATGTCCACCAAACACTTCCAGTATTTTCTGTTGGTCATGGGAGTTCTGTGTACCAAGTTTGGTTCAATTCCATCGTTGATGGAGTTCAGAATGCTCTTTGATTGTAGGTGAACTATAAATCCCAGGAACTACACCTCCCAAATGACAAAATCATAATTTTTTGAGTGATGCTCACTCCTTGTGTTGTAAGATGTAATATGTCCAGAAAGTGAACAGTTATTTCCCTAGGAGAGAAAACCACACCATTCTCATGGGAACTCTCAGAAGCCCCACGTGGTGCAATGGAGTAAACCCTTGTGCCGGCAGGACTGCTGACCAACAGGTCAACGGTTCGAATCCGGGGAGAGTGAGTTGAGCTCCCATCTGTCATCTCCAGCTTCCCATGTGGGACATGAGAGAAGCCTCCCACAAGGATGGTAAAACATCAAACATCTGTGCGTTCCATGGGTGACATCCTTGCAGACGGCCAATTCTCTCACATCAGAAGCGACTTGCAGTTTCTCAAGTCGCTCCTGACACGAAAAAAGGGAATTCTCACTTTCCGCCCTTTTGTTCTGATTTCCTATGGCCTGCTTTAGTTCAGTACTGATCCCAAATGGACATGGATATGCACATTAGCACATCTCAACAGAATGGGCAAGGAATCTGTCTAGCTGAGAATACTGTGGTTCCTGAGTTTGGTTCCAATCTACAGTCAACACAACTTTGATGACAACAGTCATCACAACTTTGAACCGCTTCCTGGCATGTGTGTGGGGGTACCTCCAAACTGGATTATAGTGTCTGTGTAGAGAAACTTTAAGAGAGGCTGCAGGAAATGCAAAATCAGCTTGCTTTGGTTGCCCGGCACCTTCTAATTCTGTTTTTTGGAGTAAGGACACTGAAATGTCAGTATTGCAGATCTACCAGGAGGTGACACTGTTGCCTTGCAAGAAAAAGGATAGCAATAGAACTGCACCAACATTAGCTGTCTTATTTTTGAACTTGATTCTGCTTATGGTTCTGAAAAAATATTTAATAAGTCACATTCTCAAATGCTTGCACTGTGTAATTATACTTAAAAGAAGAGTCTCACTTGTGTACGAAGCCATCTTTACAGAATGCTTGTAATTCTCAGACAGAATAACTCTAGGGAAGTACGAAAACTTTAATAATGTAATGGTCCTCATAAATCAAGCAGAGAGACTGTCTAATTCTTATTCAAATGTTTATTTTCCTTATTTTTCCTTTCCATATTTTCCTTATTCTTCAGCACTCAGTATTTGGAGATGTTTCAAGTTCATTTATTTATTTGTCGTGTCAGAAACGTGTTGAGGGTACAGTTAAAATGCATTTAAAAACACAAAGTTAAAAAAACACCTTGACATTATGCTAAACGTCCTTTGACCAGAAGCTGGCCACTTGGAGAGCCTCTGGTGTTGCTGTGAGAAGGTCCTCCATTGTGCATGTGGTCAGGGCTCAGGTTGCATTCTAGTAAGTGGTCTGTGGTTTGCTCTTCTCAACACTTGCATGTCATGGACTCTATTTTGTAGCCCCATTATTTAAGATTAGCTCTGCATCTGGGTTGTTGTAGGTTTTTTCGGGTTATATGGCCATGTTCTAGAGGCATTCTCTCCTGACGTTTCGCCTGCATCTATGGCAAGTATCCTCAGAGGTAGTGAGGTCTGTTGGAACTAGGAATGACCAGGGTGGGACAAAGGACTCTTGTCTGTTGGAGCTAGGTGTGAATGTTTCAACTGACCACCTTGATTAGCATTAGATGGCCTGGCAGTGCCTGGGGCAATCTTTTTTTGAGTGGTGATTAGTTGTCCTTGTTTGTTTCCTCTCTGTTTTGCTGTTTTAATTTTAGAGTTTTTTTAATACTGGTAGCCAGATTTTGTTCATTTTCATGGTTTCCTCCTTTCTGTTGAAATTGTCCACATGCTTGTGGATTTCAATGGCTTCTCTATGTAGTCTGACATGGTGGTTGTGAGAGTGGTCCAGCATTTCTGTCTTCTCAAATAATCTGCTGTGTCCAGGTTGGTTCATCAGGTGCTCTGCTATGTCTGACTTCTCTGGTTGAAGTAGTCTGCAGTGCCTTTCATGTTCCTTGATTCGTGTTTGGGCAATGCTACTGCGTTTGGTGGTCCCTATGTAGACTTGTTCACAGCTGCATGGCACACGGTAGACACCTGCAGAAGTGAGAGGATCGCTCTTGTCCTTTGCTGAACGTAGCATTTGTTGGATTTTCTTGGTGGGTCTGTAGATAGTTTGTATGTTGTGTTTCCTCATCAGCTTCCCTATGTGGTCGGTCAGTGGT
The DNA here is from genome assembly GCF_025583915.1 of Anolis sagrei ordinatus. Taxonomy (NCBI): domain Eukaryota; kingdom Metazoa; phylum Chordata; class Lepidosauria; order Squamata; family Anolidae; genus Anolis; species Anolis sagrei. The sequence continues at coordinate 273,929,103 of NW_026846588.1, read as the reverse complement.
TCCCTTTTATGTATGGCAAGAACACTTTTCCTCTGGGTGGATTTTTGTGTTGACTCTCATGGTTTGTTCTTGGTCTTGCAGCTCTTCAGATGTCTGAGGTGGAGTCTCCATTGGCCTGGAGAGCCCAGTTGAGGTGGTTCAGTTCATCTTGGAGGAGGTGGGCTTCTTTTTGCACAGTCTGCCAAGGCTTTAATGGTGCTTCTTTTTTGACTTGGGTGATAGTTGGAGTTTTTCTGTAGATATCTATCTGTGTGTGTGGGTTTTCTGTAAATGGTGTGACCCAGTTGTTGATCTGGTGTACAGATGACTAGGACATCTAGAAAAGGCAGTCTTCCTTCATTTTCTTTTTCCATGGTGAATTGGATGTTTGGGCGGATGCTGTTAAGATGGTCCAGGAACCTGGTTAGTTCTTCTTCTACATGGCTCCATATAGTGAAAGTGTCATCCATATATCTGAACCATATAGTGGGCATTTTTGTTGCTGTTTTCAGGGCTTGTTTTTCAAAGTGTTCCATGTAGAAATTAGCTATGACCAGACTGAGAGGGCTCCCCATAGCCACTCCATCTTTCTGTTTGTACAATTCATTTTCCCACTGAAATCTGCATCTTCTGGTGCCAGAGTGACTTGCAGCATGTTTCAGGTGAAAACTAAACATTCTATGTTCATGACCACTGGACAGAATTATATCTCCTTCCCTATTTTCTGAATCTTCTTTTGGATCCATTATTGCCAGTGTCCATTTTCATACATATTCTGGCAACATTTTCTATACATTAATACATAGAGAAACACTTTTTACCTGCGTTGCTCTGTGCCTCTGAAGTTTTGGATAAGAAAAGTGTATTTCTCTTACTGTAAAAGTGTTTGAATAATGTAGTGTTGCACATATTTGCTTAATGACATATTTTGCTTTGGGGCATTTGAAGAAGGGAAATATATTTCTGGGCATTAGAAGCTATAATTCTCTAGATCAGTATTCCCAATGGTCACAGAACCTTTCAGAAGACATTACTTTCCCCCAGAAGCCCAATTTTTGTCCCCGGTTTTTCCTCAGAGCTCTAACTCTGTCCCTAAGGTGTGAACACATGACGTTCTTCCTTCTTTCATCTACTTGTGTTGTCTTTTTTGTGTAATGTAGTAGGTTTGGAAATAAAGAGAAAACATTTTACATATAACCCAAACCCTTATTTTGGTACAGGAAAATATTAGATTCACACCTAAAGTGATCAAAGACATTGTTTTATTTTTGTACTAGTTTTGAAATTGAGCTTTCTGTTTAACAGTTGAATACATAAATCTGGGGTGGTATCCAGCTTATTCTTAAATTACTGTAGTGTAAGCATAAGCTGAAAATCCTAATTTGCAACAATAGGTGGACATAAAGGGGAGCACTGGTCAGAAAGGCTTTCTGGCTACTGACAGCTATATGTCTATCAGTTCTACCTACAGTATATTCTGGCGTATAAGACTACTTTTTAACCCAAGAAAATCTTTGCAAAAGTCAGGGGTCGTCTTATACGCAGGTATAGTCTTATGCATGGGAGTCGTCTTAACTCTATATTTTAACTGGAAAAGTTGGGGGTCGTCTTATACGCCCAGTCGTCTTATATGCCGGAATATACGGTAATAGTCATTCAGTAGCACAGATCATAGGACTTGCAGAGCTTGATGAATCCAAGGCTAGAGTTAAAATTGCTGGAAGAAACATTAACAATCTTAGATATGCAGATGATACCACTTGGATGGCTGAAAGCGAGTAGAAGCTGAGGAACCTTTTAACCAAAGTGAAAGAAGAAACTGCAAAAGCTGGGTTGCAGTTAAACATAAAAAAACCCAAGATGATGTCAACCGGACTGGGAAATGTGGAGGCAGTGACAGACTTTGCTTTTCTAGGTGCAAAGATTACTGCAGGCGCAGACTGCAGCCAGGAAATCACAAATGTTTCCTTCTTGGAAGGGAGCAATGGGCAGTCTTGATAAAATAGGGAAGAGTAGAGGCATCACACTGGCCACAAAGGTCCGCATAGTTAAAGCAATGGTATTCCCCATAGTCACCTACGGATGTGAGAGCTGGACCATAAGGAAGGCTGAGCAAAGGAAGAGAGATGCTTTTGAACTGTGTTATTGAAGGAAAATTCAGAGAGTGCCATGGACAACGAGAAGATCAAACCAGTCCATACTTCAGGAAATAAAGCCCGACTACCCATTGGAGGGAAGGATATTAGAGGCAAAGTTCCTCTAATAAGGCACCGGGATTGTGGCGCAGCTGGCTGAGTGTCAGCTGCATTAAAATCACTCTGACCAAAAGGTCATGAGTTTGAAGCCAGCCCGGGTTGGAGTGGGTTTCCAACCAATTGTGTAGCCTGTTGTCGACCTTTGCAACCCGAAAGACAGTTGCATCTGTCAAGTAGGAAAATAAGGTACCACCTTGTGTGGGAGGCTAAATTTAACTAATTTATGAGGCCATAAAGAAAGAAGACTCCGGGGAATGTGGAATGCGGAAGAACTTCATCGGTGTCGTTGATGGATGATGAAAAGCAGCAGCTCCCCTGGCGGCCAGAAAAAAAGTTAAATAGCCTTTGTCTGTTAAATGTTGTTTGTCAAAACTGGCATTGAATGTTTGCCATATATGTGTTTACTGTAATCCGCCCTGAGTCCCCTGCGGGGTGAGAAGGGCGGAATATAAGAACTGTAAATAATAAATAAATAAATTCCTTTGGCTACATCATGAGAAGATAGGAAAGCTTAGAGAAGACAGTGATGCTGGGGAAAATTGAAGGAAAAAGGAAGAGGGGCCGACCAAGGGCAAGATCGCAGGCGCGATTGGTGGGGACGAGAGGGCCTTTTCAGTGGTGGCCCCTCGACTCTGGAAGTCACTTCCTAAGGACATCAGGCAGGCCCCAATTCTGGCAGTCTTTAGGAAGAGCTTGAAGACTTGGTTCTTTCAGTGTGCCTTCCCAGAATAATGATTCCATAGCACTTTGTCCTCCAAAGCACTTTACATTGTTTTAGGTCTGCTTGTATGTTTTCCACAAATGCTCCATCACTATTTCGCCCATGTTCCAGCGTTATTTTCAATTTTAATTCTACATTTGGCCTTCCCTTAGTTTTAATTGTGTATTGTCTTATTGTTATGCTTCGTTATTTTATTGTCCATGTTTTATTTTAATTGCTTGTATTGTTGTTTTTGGGCTCAGCCTCATGTAAGCCGCACCGAGTCCCTTGGGAGATAGTAGTGTAGTACAAATAAAGCTTTATTATTATTTTTATTATTATTAAGATGGATGGATGGCATCCTTGAAGTAACTGGATTGACTCTGAAGGAGCTGGGGGTGGTGACGGCCGACAGGGAGCTCTGGGGTGGGCTGGTCCAGGAGGTCACGAATAGTCGGAAGTGACTAAACGAATAAACAACAACAACATGAAGTACTTTGGCCACATCATGAGAAGACAGGAAAGCTTGGAGAAGACAATGATGCTGGGAAAAATGGAAGAAAAATAGGAAGAGGGGCCGACAAAGGGCAAGATGGATGGAGGTTATCCTTGAAGTGGCTGGCTTGACCTTGAAGGAGCTGAGGGTGGCCGTGGCTAACAGGGCTCTCTGGCAAGAGCTGGTCCATGAGGACATGTAGAGTTGGAAGCGACTGAACTAATAAACAACAACAGCACATATTGAAATTTCGTTTTTAAAGCAGAGGTGGTACATTGAGTTTCAATAAGATCGTCATACCCTGGCACGGACTTAACATTAAAAAAAAGATTTTAAAGATTTTTCATGGAACCCCTACAATGCTTTTGTGGAACCCTGGAGTTCCTCTGAACACCGTTTTTGGAACCGCTGCTCTAGATATTAAAGTCTTTGCCTGTTACTGGCGGTACTGTTTTTCCCATTAGCCTTGACATTTCTTGGAATGGACAACATAGCATACTGAAGCAATGATGTCTTTTGCTAGCGAAATTGGTGTGCTCAAATAGGAAGGAGGGTGAACATAGGGAATGCCTAGTTGCCAATGGCATTGTAGAAAAATGCTGGCAGGTAGAAATAACCCCTGCCTTCCTCCAAGCCAACTCTTGATCAGGTTGAGCTGCACATCTGCTGGTTCCCCTCTTTGCTGCTCCAGGAAGTTAAACAGCAGATAGAAATGCCCAGGTGCAGGCCCTTGGGGAGTTGTATACTGGAAATGGGGCTGAAGGCAAGCAAGAGCTTAAAGGGAAGTGTGGAAAATGAGCTTTGACATTGGGTTTCGGAATGTGCATTTCCTGAGATCGGTTTTGCTCTTTGCCCTCCCCTCTCCCTTATAATCTTTTAACGCATGTGTGGGGAATGCCTCTATCCAATTTGTGGCCTCTATTCAAGAGTTTAAATAAATGCAAACTTTTTTTTTAAACAAGGGGGAATCTGCTCCTCTTGTTCATTGACCACTGAACTTGCCAAGAATCCTAAATTGTACACGTTGGGTCTCGAGAGAAGTAATCTTGCCTGCGTTATAGGGACCAGCTTGGTAATGTGCCCGAAGAGAGCAGACTCGGAGCTGTTTCCTTCATTCTCCCTCTTTCTCACTAATAACTCCTGACAGTGCAGCTTTCTATGGAGTTTGGAGGGGTGACCAGGCCCTGGACATTTTGCTTGGGATTAGATCAGGAATTTTAACAGCTGGCAAGTGAGTGTTGAATTCTAGCCTGCGGCTATCGAAAAATCTATGTCGAAAATACCATGGGCTTATGAGGGGAGGGAAAATGGAAAACTGCAGGAAGATGGCTTAATTTTCCATAGAGCTTTAATGAGAACAATATTTACAGGTAATACCTACAACATTGAACTCTGACATTTTAGAAAAATAAGCCCCTCTTTTAACCTATTCAGTTGTTGAACATGCCTTTTTAATTTCTTCTTCTGCAAGTATCATCTTGAATGCCGTAGAATTTGTCGTGTAGCATTTGCTTAAGTGAGCCTTTAGCTGAAAAATTCCTTGCATTGTAACTGAGCTGATCTCCACTTGAAGGTTGTAGATCGGTTGCAGCGGTTATCTAGATTCCGGAAAATGTATCTACATACGTAATTTTCTTTTAAGAGCATTTTTGCACATGATAAAAAATGTAATCGCAAGAAATAGTCGCAATCCTGTCTTCAGCCTCTTTCTCTCAGCTCCATCTGGATCCCAAAGTGCAACTTGCCTATGCCTTGATGCTATTTCATAGTGATTATCTTAACTACACCATACCAAGTCTGCAAATTTTGTGTTTTGTTTGGTAACTTGTTTCGTGTTTTCAAATACATTACCATACCCTCAATTAGCTTCTGAAACAATAAATAGATGGTTACTTACATGCTTGATTTTTGTCTGTCTTGGTTTTCATAGAGTCATAGAGTTGGAAGGGACCCCAAGGGTTTTCCAGTCCAACCCTGCCAGGCAGAAACACCCAATCAAAGCACTCCTGACAGATAGTCATCCAGCCTCTGGTTAGAAACCTCCAGGAGACTCCATCACATTCCCAGGCAGCCTTTTCCACAATTGAACTGTTCTTACCATCAAGAAGCCCTTCGAATGTTTATGTAGAATCCCTTTTCCTGCCATTTGAATCCATTGCTCCATCGTGACCTATAGAGTAGCAGAAAAGAGTGGAGTCTCCGGTGGCACAATAGGTTAAACCCTTGTGCCGGCTGGACTGAAGACCGACAGGTTGGAGGTTTGAATCTGGGGAGAGCGCGGATGAGCTCCCTCTGTCAGCTCCAGCTCCCCATGCGGGGACATGAGAGAAGCCTCCCATAAGGATGGTAAAACGTCAAAACAGCCGATAGTCCCCTGGGCAACGTCCTTGCAGATGGCCAATTCTTTCACACCAGAAGCGACTTGCAGTTTCTCGAGTCGCTCCTGACATGAAAAAAAAGTATGACATCTTTTCAGATAGTTAAACGTGGTTATCACGTACCCTCTCAATCTGGAGGAGTGCCTAATGTTGACTATTTTGGTTGCCCTTCTCTAGATATGTTCTAATATACTTCTTGAATTGTGGACATTTGGGGGTGTGTGTGTGTGTGTGTTTCCCAACCTATGCATCTTCAGTATCTCTCGTTGAGGTCTATATTCCTTCTAAAATCTGGGTAATGATAGAAAATAAATGTGCTGATGGTACTGTGGTTGACTCTGTCATGTTTTTCAGCAGCTTGTTGTTTTTAATTGCTGTTGAACTGGCTTTGATTTATGGCAGCCTGTGATGTGATACGTTTTGGCTATGTGCGCTTTGTGTCAATCCACCTGCAATGAGATTCCACTTTTCCTACTGCCTTCCACTTTCCCATGCTTTCTCTTTCCTAATGAATCCTTGTTTCTCACTATATGTGCAGAGTTCAGTAGCTTCAGTTTAACTTCTACCAAGAGTTCAGGACTGATTTGATCTCAGGCACAATTATTTGTCTTTTGGGCTGTCCATAGGATTCATAGAACCAAGCTGATGGGGTTCATGGGGATTTAAAGCCATAAGTTGCCTTGAACCAGATGCTTTAATAACTGGGACCAGATTATTGACTTCCATATAACATGCCGGACTAATTAAGATCATGTTAGGAAGTTTGGCTCTTAAAAATGTAAAGTCAGTTGTGCAAATACAATAAAAGGGGCATTCTTGCTAGTAAAGTGGATTGTAGAACAAAAAAATGTAAAGGTATCAAAATTAGCAGTTGTTTATGAGTGATATTTGGCTGTATTTCAATTGTCGTAAAGTGGCCTAAATACCCTAAAGGCACTAGATCCTGTGTGATCTTGGAAACTAAGCAAGTCCAGCTCTGGTTAGTACTTGGATGGGAGACTGCCAAAGAATACCAGGTGCTAGAGATTGTATTTCTCAGGAAGGAACTGACATATCGGAGTATGTATTCCTTGCCTAAAAAAACCTTATAAACTCTATGTCATAGACATAAATGAACACGAGACTTGACGGCGCACACACACACACACACACACACTGATGCAGATGCTTTTCATAGAGCCCTAAAGAGCAAAGGATTGTGAGGGAGAAAACTTGAGTGGGGATAAAGAACTTCCTGATGGTAAGAGCTGTTTCACAGAAGGGCTGTTCCACTGGTGGCTGAGAATCTTGCGGAGTCTCTTTTCACTGGAGATTTTTAGACAGGCTATTTGTTTATTATGTCAGAAGTGAATTGAGAATTACAATTATAAAAATGCTCTGCGCATAATGGGTAACCTAAAAACAAAAGAACCAGTGAACGAAATCACACCAAATTTGGCAACAAAACATCTCACAACACAAGGAGTGACCATTACTCAAAAAATTGTGATTTTGTCATTTGGGAGTTGCAGTTGCTGGGATTTATAGTTCACCTATAATCAAAGAGCATTCTGAACTCCACCAACAATGGAATTGAACCAAACTTGGTACACAGAACTCCCATGACCAACAGAAAATACTGAAAAAATACTGTCCAACCTCTGACAAGAGAAACAGTATTCAAAGTGACTATGAGAAGAACAAACTGAACTATTTTAAAGCAAACCAAAAGTTATTTAATTCTCAGAAGATTTTGGGAAGTTCTACTAAAACCACTTTTTTATTCAACAGGGGGAGTGGTGGTGGCGGTGTGTTATCCTTTTTTTTTTTTTTGGTTGTTGCTGTTGTGTATGTCATTGTTGATTTTACTAGCTCTCTTCTGTTTCCGCTTTTATCTTCTACCTCACTTTTTTGCTTTACTGTAAATATCAAAATGCACAATAAAAATTTATTTTTTAAAAAAGAAAATACTGAAAGGGTCTGGTGGGCATTGACCTTGAGTTTTGGAATTGTAGTTCACCTCCATCCCGAGAACACTGTGGACATCAACACCGAAATACAACACCGCCTGAGCTCTGCAAGTGCAGCATTTTTCCGAATGAAGCAGAGAGTGTTTGAGAACCAGGGCATCCGTAGGGAGACCAAGGTGCTTGTTTATAAAGCTATTGTCCTCCCAACCCTGCTATACGCCCGCGAAACGTGGACTGTCTGAAGACGTCACATGCAACTCCTGGAACGATTCCATCGGCGCTGACTCCGGAAAATCTTGCAAATCTCTTGGGAAGACAGGCGGACAAAGGTCAGCATGCTGGAAGAAGTAAAGACCACCAGCACTGAAGCGATGGTCCTCCGCCATCAACTCAGCTGGACCGGCCACCTTGTCCAGATGCCCGACCACCGTTTCCCAAAGCAATTGCTCTACTCCGATCTCAAGAACGGAAAATGGAATGTTGTTGGGCAGGAAAAGGGATTTAAAGATGGGCTCAAAGCCAACCTTAAAAACTCTGGCATAGACACTGAGAAGTGGGTAGCCCTGGCCCTTGTGCGCTCCAGCTGCAGGTCAGCTGTGTCCAGCAGTGCTGAAGAATTTGAAGAGGCACAAATGGAGGGTGAAAGAGAGAAACGTGCCAAGAGGAAGGCGCATCAAGCCAACCCCGACTGAGACTGCCTTCCACCTGGAAACCAATACCCTCACTACAGAAGAAGATGCAGATCAAGAATAGGGCTCCACAGCCACCTAAGGACCCACAAGAATACTGCTCCTGGAAGACTATCCTACTCGGCCAATGAGGGATTGCCTAATTAAGTAAGTAAGTAAGTAAGTAAGGCTGAAGTTTGTCCATGCCTGCTATAAAGATACTTGCCTCAAGTCATAACAGAAGCTCGCAGTGAGTTGAGAAAGCTTTACTCAGTCCATCCATTTCTGTTCTTCTCCTTCTCTTCTGACCATGATATTAGCAGTTAGTTGCATTATTTGAACAATTGGGTGAGGATGGGGTTGCATATGAAGAAGAAGAAAGGTCTTTTGGAGGTATTTGGTGAGAAAGAAAATTCCAAAAACAAAAAGGTCAGATTATTTGTACTTGGGAAGAGATGGGAATGGGAGGCATTGTTTTCATGGCTAATGTAGCAGCACCTCTTCAGAATCTGGTCTCTGGGCAAGCATAAAGACTTGTTTATTCAGGTTTCATATTCTTATTTTAAAATCTGTTTAATAGAAGCCCTTTTAATAACGGCGCTGGGTGTTTGCAGTTGGGGTATCCCATATCTCTCGCGTTGCCAAAAAGCTCTCGCTCTATTTTCCAAATCCCCAGTGGCCATTACTTTTTGTTTAAATAAACCCAGTGTAAACTAAGGTTGTTTGAGCAAATCTGACCTTCCTTGTATTTATTTCTCTTGTGAGAAATAGCTATAGGATGTGTGACTGTTGTATTTAGTCTGTACATTCATGGCTTACAACCAAGAATGAAACAAATGCCGTTACCGAGGGGGAGAAAGGACGAAAAAGGGAAAGGGCAAGCCATTCAGCCATTCACTCCTGGCAATTGACCATGGCAGATGTCGAAAAGACATGGACTTAGACATTTTCTAAAAGCATTTTCTAAAACAGTCCATGGTTTTCGAACTTTTATTTGCTTGCCAAGGCATTCTCACCGACATGACCAAACCAGCTTTACAGATACCAAGCTCAATGGTATTTCTGTTGTTATATCATCTGGTTCCTGCTTTGTTTTAATAATGGAAATGTGCTATATGGCCATGTTCTAGAAGAATTCTCTCCTGACGTTTCGCCTGCATCTATGGCAAGCATCCTCAGAGGTAGTGAGGTCTGTTGGAACTAGGAAAAAGGGTTTATATATCTGTGGAATGACTAGGGTGGGACAAAGGACTCTTGTCTGCTGGAGCCTTGGCAGACCATGCAAAAAGAATCTGTTAACCCCATCTCCTCCAAGAAGAACTGAACCACCTAAACTGGGCTCTACAAGCCTCAGACATCAGAAGAGCTGCAAGACCGAGAACAAGCCACGAGAGTCAAGACAAAGATCCACCCAGAGGAAAAGTGTTCTTGCCATACATCAAGGGAACCACTGACCGCAGAGGAAAGCTGATGAGGAAACACAACATACAAACTATCTACAGACCCACCAAGAAAATCCAACAAATGCTACGTTCAGGAAAGGACAAGAGGGATCTTCTCACTTCTGCAGGAGTCTCCCATATACCATGCAGCTGTGGACAAGTCTACAGAGGGACCACCAAACACAGCAGCATTGCCCAAACACGCATCAAGGAACATGAAAGGCACAGCAGACTAATCCAACCAGAGAAGTCAGCCATAGCAGAGCACCCGATGAACCAACCTGGACACAGCATAGTATTTGAGAACACAGAAATGCTGAACCACTCTCACAACCACCATGTCAGACTACACAGGGAAGCCATGGAAATCCACAGGCATGTGGACAATTTCAACAGAAAGGAGGAAACCATGAAAATGAACAAAATCTGGCTACCAGTATTTTAAAAAACTCCAAAATTACAACAGCAAAACAACAGAGAGGAAACAATCTAATCACCTCTCAACAGAAGATTGCCGCAGGCACTGCCAGGCCATCCAATGCTAATCAAGGTGGTCAGTTGAAACATTCCCATCTAGCTCCAGCAGACAAGAGTCCTTTGTCCCACCCTGGTGTTTCCACAGATATATAAAACCTTTTTCCTAGTTCCAACAGACCTCACTACCTCTGAGGATGCTTGCCATTGATGCAGGCAAAAGGTCAGGAGAGAATGCCTCTAGAACATGGCCATATAGCCCGAAAAAACCTACAACAATCCAACATTTCTGGCCATGAAAACCTTCGACAATACAATGGAAATGTGGTTTCGTGTTAGATTGGAATGCCTGTCTTCTCCATTGTTGTGCATCTAAAACTCTTTGTGGGTGTTTGGACTCCTGAGAATGTTATCTGAATATGTTTCTGGACTCCAAAGCTTTTGAGATATACATGGTGTCTGTAGAAGGTGTTAATACCTAAGCTCTCCATTATGATTTCCAGTCATGGTTTGCACAAACATTTCCCCACTGTAGTTCCATTGCTTCCATTCATGTGTGCCTAACAGTCAGGTCCAGGTGTTGTTTGAATTGAAAGATTAAGAATTTACAATTGTAATTTAAGTAGCAAGCAGTGCTAGGGGCCTCCGAGGGTCATTGCCAAACCCCCTCCTCTCCCCCCCCCCCCCACTCCAGTTTTTTAAAAAATTTTTTGGAAAGTCGTGCTTTTGCTAAATATTGCACCCCAGCCCTTTTGGAGGCATTAAGGACAATTTCACCATTTTTTGCCGCCTCGGATACCGAAAAAGCATCTACTCTTGGCACACACACCTTCAAATTCTCTAGAACATTTTTGCTCTTTAAAATAAATAAAATATTATTAAATCTGTATATTAAATCCATCATTGCCCGAGTAAGATTGTCCTCCAAGTGTGGTGTCATGGTGGTGGGTACGTAGGTGGCTGTGGTGGCCTATTCTTGACCCGCATGTTCTCCTGCAGTGAGGGCATTGGTTTCCAGGTGGAAGGCGGTCCCAGTCAGGGTTGGCTTGATGCGCCAAAATTGCCACACATAGAGGGCAATTTTAGCACATCAATTTTTAAAACGTTGGGTCTTCCCGATTTGTAGGATTTTTTGTTCTTTATAAATAAAATCCCCGTTCAAGCATTCCCCTTTTCCCCCCAGCTGGCCCAGCTGTCTCTATCTTCAGCAGCAGTAGCAGGAGGAAGCTGCCTGCCAAATGGGAAAGATTCCCCCCCCCCCCCCCAACACTACACACACAGCCCGGGAGACTAGCCCCAATATTTCACTTCTTATCTTAATAAAATATAACTATAGCAAGCAACTCCTTTAAAAGCTTTTGCAGCAGCATTGTTCCTTATTTTACAGCAAACGACACACCCACAATGGTCACTTTAGGGGCAGTCACCCCCTTAAACACCCTGTCCACATCATAATCTTCTTGGTCCCTGACTGGTCCAAACAATTCCTCCTCCAATGTATTCTTGAAGGCTTTCATGGCCGGAATCACTGGGTTGTTGTAGGTTTTTTCGGGCTATGTGGCCATGTTCTATAGGCATTCTCTCCTAACGTTTCACCTGCATCTATGGCAAGCATCCTCAGAGGTAGTGAGGTCTGTTGGAAATAGGAAAAAGGGTTTATATATCTGTGGAATGACCAGGGTGGGACAAAGGACTCTTGTCTGCTGGAGCTAGGTGTGAATGTTTCAACCGACCACCTTGATTAGCATTGGATGGCCTGGCAGTGCCTGGGGCAATCTTTTGTTGAGAGGTGATTAGATGTCCCAGATTGCTTCCTCTCTGTTGTTTTGCTGTTGTAATTTTAGAGTTTTTTTTAATACTGGTAGGCAGATTTTGTTCATTTTAATGGTTTCCTTCTTTCTGTTGAAATTGTCCACATGCTTGTGTATTTCAATGGCTTCTCTGTGTAGCCTGACATGATGGTTGTGAGAGTGGTCCAACATTTCTGTGTTCTCCAATAATATGCTGTGTCCAGGTTGGTTCATCAGGTGCTCTGCTATGGCTGACTTCTCTGGTTGAAGTAGTCTGCAGTGCCTTTCATGTCCCTTGATTCATGTTTGGTGGTCCCTGTGTAGACTTGTCCACAGCTGCATGGTATCCGGTAGACTCCTGCAGAAGTGAAAGGATCCCTCTTGTCCTTTTGCTGAACGTAGCAGTTGTTGGATTTTCTTGGTGGGTCTAAAATTCCTCCTCCTCTTACGCACGTGGAAGAACTCCCCCTGGAAAGCCATGTGGCCTGAAAACGAAAGCAAGCAACGATGACCGTGCGGCTTTCTCTTTTGTGTCACCTTTGGTTTCATCCGAAAATTGTATTTTTGTTTCGTGCCTTCCGAATGGATGGCACGAAACTATTACCTGAATGAAATGAATGAAACAAATACTGTGCCCATGACTAGTAGCTGTGCAAAAGGTATTTTGAAAGCAGAAATCACAGATATGGAATCATAGAATCATAGAATCAAAGAGTTGGAAGAGACCTCATGGGCCATCCAGTCCAACCCCATTCTGCCAAGAAGCAAGAATATTGCATTCAAATCACCCCTGACAGATGGCCATCCAGCCTCTGTTTCAAAGCTTCCAAAGAAGGGGCCTTCACCACACTCCGGGGCAGAGAGTTCCACTGCTGAACTGCTCTCACAGTCAGGAAGTTCTTCCTCATGTTCAGATGGAATCTCCTCTCTTGTAGTTTGAAGCCATTGTTCCGCGTCCTAGTCTCCAAGAAAGCAGAAAACAAGCTTGCTCCCTCCTTCCTGTGGCTGATTTAAATGTTGTTTAAATCAGAATTGTGCTCTTGGAAACATTTCTCTCAAACTAGTTTTTTCTTCGTCATCTTTTTCTTGGTCGTTTTAGCTGCAAACATTTCCAGTCGTGCCAGCACAAATACTAAATGCCTACACAAAAATGCAGCAAAGTTTCATTTTCCTTAACACTTTTTAAAAAATGACATTTGCCCATTTTATCTGAGTAGTATTTAGCCAAAGTTCTCCTCTTCTTGCTCATCTTCTGAATCTAAAATGTGGAATGTGATCCTGGCCTAAATGTAATAACTGCCTGGTAATAAAATAAGTCGGCACACGGCCGTTAATTCATAGTTTGTCTGGGCAGCCGTCTTTTGCCGTATATATTTCAATTACGAGCATAAACTATTCATTGTTAAGACCTCAGTAGATGTGTCTCCCTTAGTTCCCATGCACTTTTTCTCAAACCTTTTTTGATAGCTTCGCTTTGGAATAACTTTTTTTGGCGTTTTTCCCACAGATGTGAGCTTACTGGGCCTTTTCACACGAAAATAAAGGCAGCTCATGACAGCCTTTCATATACTTAATCCATGCAATTAGTATTAAATCTTAGCTGTGATATCTTCCTTAAGTTGAATTGGGTCACAGTTGGGCTGCCTTCCAAGCCATCGTTGTTTATCAGGGAAATTATTTTCTGTCAGGAAATCGCTGGTGGAGTCTTGGCGGTGATTGCCTGGTGTTTTGTTAAGAGTAGGACCTGTTTCTTCAACATAAGCAGAATTGATTGTGGAACAAAATCATGTGTAATTATTCTGGGAAATAATCTGGACAGGATTGGAAAGGTTGCTTACTTAAGAGTGTAATCATCTAGGTCTGTAGGGTGGGCAAGGAATATTCTCCAAAAATGTTGGATGTATTCATTAGTCCTCAATCTGTTTTCTCAGATTACTTTTAGTTAAATTTGCCTGATGACAACTGGCACAAATAAAGCCAGAATTCTAGGTGTTCCAATATGAGTAAAAGTCCCTATCGCACATACCTTCTTTATTTGGGATACAGCCTCAGCACAAGATTGGAGGGAGGATATGTATATATATAATGTGTGTGTGTGTGTGTGTGTTCCAAATGCCCTAAAGGCATCAGATCAAGCTGTAGGCTAGATTTCAAAGGAAGGAACTAGCAAAATATCTCTTGAGTATTCTTCACCTAAGAAAATGCTGTGAAATGGGCTTTCATCACCGTAAGTCAAGAATATTTATCTCATTTTCACTGAGGGCCACATCAGCCTCAAGCTGAAGATCAATCCCGACAAGACAGAGGTCCTCTGGTCGATCGTAAACTGGATCGGGGTATAGGGTGGCAACCTGTGTTGGACAGCGTTGCACTCCCCCTGAAGTCACAGGTTCGCAGTTTGGGTGTCCTCCTGGACTCATCACTTACACTTGAAGCTTAGGTGTCTGCGGTGGCCGGGAGGGCCTTTGCTCAACTAAGACTTGTGCGCCAACTGCGACCGTACCTCGTGAAGGCGGATCTGGCCAGGGTGGTCCATGTCTTAGTCACCTCCAGATTGGACTACTGTAATGCACTCTACGTGGAGCTGCCCTTGAAAACGGCCCGGAAATTTCAATTGGTCCAGCGGGTGGCGGCCAGGTTGTTAACTGGTGCTCCTTACAGGGAGCGGTCAACCCTCCTGTTCAAGGAGCTCCATTGGCTGCTGTTTATTTTCCGGTCCCAATTCAAGGTGCAGGTACTTACCTACAAAGCCCTAAACGGTTTGGGACCTGCCTACCTGCGTGACTGCATCTCTGTATATGAACCCACACAATCTCTTCGATCATCTGGAGAGGCCCTGCTCACGATCCCACCTGCATCGCAAGTGTGATTGGTGGGGACAAGGGACAGGGCCTTCTCGGTGGTGGCCCCTTGACTCTGGAACACACTCCCCAAGGACATCAGGCATGCCCCAACGCTGGCAGTCCTTAGAAGGAGCTTGAAAACGTGGGACTTGCAAATTGTGTGCTTTGTGTGTATTTTACGAACAAATAGGAAATATTTTTATCTGACGTACAGCAGAGATCTTACTGAGAAACAGTATGGTTGTTCATAAAAAGTGTGTGTGATGGGAAGAAACTGGATAAGGAGAAAATAAATTCCTCCTCTGAATACTAAAACTTAGGTGTGGATAGGTATTTACAAGGAAATTCTTCTGGTTTTAATATAATGCTAAATACATTACTACTATGAGCAATCTCCAGGTTATAAGCAAGATAGGTTATGTAGGTTTGTTGTTAAGTCACATTTGTATGTAAGTTGGAACAGGTGCATTTCACACACACACACAACCATGATAAGTCTTCCAAGCGTGAGTGAACATCCATTCCAAGGGGTCGATTTCTCTTACTTCCTGTTGTCTCACCTCCGTTCTTCACTAGGAGTTGTTTGTAACTTGGATGTTTGTAATGCAAGGATTGCCTGTATATGAATTTAATATATAAAATTGCACACTATATGATTGCCACTAACCTAGGAGCCTTTTTTTTAAAAAAGCAGAAAAATGTATGGCGCACATGTTTTCAAAGTGCTATTAAACCATAATTACTAAATTTGATGTATTTTTATGAGGACATTGATTCCACCTCCCCAAGCTGAGCATCTAACAGAACAAAGTACAAATGAATAAAAATGAAACCCAGTATAGCTTTAAATGTAGCTAGAAAGAGTCAGAACTAAATGAAAAATAAATCCTTAAAACACAGTTATTAAAGTTTCACTGGAAAGTTTAAAATGCCCAGTTGATCATATCAGGCTGCTAGTTGTTGAAGACTGATTGGCAGACGTATAATGAGTTCCATAGAGTTGAACCAGATACCAAGAAGGCCTTCACTCAAATGCTCGGCGGATATGCCTCTGAAAATGTTGGAATCAAAAAGAGGACCCTCTTCTGTAGATCCCTGGGCTTTTGTAGTTTTGTATGGGAGGACTTGGAAGTTTTAGATAGCCTCAACTAAAATCCAGTAGGGTTTTCTTACTTACTTACTTACTTACTTACTTACTTGGAGGACCATCATCCTTTGTAACCTGAGGATGATGGTCCTCCAAGTATAGTGTCTTGACGGTGGGTCTATAGGTGGCTGTGGAGGCCTTTTCTTGATCTGCATGTTCTCCCACAGTGAGGACATCAGTTTCCAGGTGGAAGGCAGTCCCAGTCAGGGTTGACTTGGCGTGCCTTCCTCTTGGCACATTTCTCTCTTTGGCCCTCCATTTGTGCCTCTTCGAATTCTGCAGCACTGCTGGTCACAGGTGATCTCTAGTTAGAGTACTCAAGGGCCAGGGATTCCCAGTTTTCATTGTCTATGCCACAATTTTTAAGGTTGGCTTTAAGCCCATCTTTAAATCTCTTTTCCTGTCCACCAACATTACACTGACATCACACTGGCAACGAAGATTTGCATAGTTAAAGCAATGGTATTCCCCATAATCACCTACAGATGTGAGAGCTGGATGATAGGGAAGACTGAGTGAAGGAAGATAGATGCTTTTGTGGTGCTGGAGGAAAGTTCTGAGAGTGCCTTGGACTGCGAGAAGATCCAACCAGTCCATACTTCAGGAAATAAAGCCCAACTGCTCATTGGAGGGAAGGATAGTAGAGGCCAAGATAAAGTACTTTGGCCACATCATGAGATGAAAGGAAAGCTTAGAGAAGACAATTATGCTGGGGAAAATGGAAGGAAAAAGGAAGAGGGGCCAACCAAGAGCAAGATGGATGGATGGGATCCTTGAAGTGACTGGATTGACCTTGAAAGAGCTGGGGGTGGTGACTGGGAGTTCTTGCACGGGCTGGTCCATGAGGTCACGAAGAGTTGGAAACGACTGAACGAATGAACAACAAAAAACATTACATTTCCCGTTCTTGAGTTCGGAGTATAGTAACTGCTTTGGGAGGCGGTGATTGGGCATTTGGATAGCATGGCCATTCCAGTTGATGGCGTAGGAACATCGCTTCAGTGCTGGTGGTCTTTGCTTCTTCCAGCATGCTGGCATTTGTCCGCCTCTCTTCCCAAAAGGTTTGCAGGATTTTTTGGCGGCAACGCTGATGGAATCGTTCCAGAAGTTGTGACGTCTGTAGACAGTCCATGTTTCGCAGGCGTATAGCAGGTTGGCCAGGACAGTAGCTTTATAAACAAGCACCTTGGTATTCCTATGGATGACCGGGTCATCAAACACTCTCTGCTTCATTTGGAAAAATGCTGCACTTGCAGAGCTCAGGTGTTGTATTTCAGTGTCAGTGTTGACTTTTGTGGAGAGGTGGCTGCCAAGGTAGCGGAAATTGTCAACATTTTTCTATACTTATCCCCAAACAAAGCCTGAATCAAGACAAATGGATCTGTGTCATCCATCTCCTCCTAAACCCATTGTGGAGCTGACAAGCCCCCATGTTCTCTAGGACCTAACACGTTTTTTCTTGCTCTTTGGAAGAAAGATGCCATATTATTATTGTTATTTTTCGTTGTCTTCTGGCAGCCCCAAGATTTAGAGACCTTTAAGTCACTATATCCTTAATACTTCTATTTAGGTCCTACAGACTAAGGTCAACCATGGCTTCGTAAATTGATTCTGTCCAATTGGAATGCAGCCACCTTCTTTTCCTAATGCCTACTGTCTAACCAAGCCTTATTGCCTTTCCTGATAAATCTTGGCTTCTCTTGATGCCAAAGTATTACAGCCTTCATTTAGTTGTCTTGGCATCTAGGGAGAGCTTGGTTTTGATTTGCTCTGGGACCCATTTATTTGTCTTTTTGGCAATCCATGGTAGACCCTCTTCTCCAGCAAAGGCAGTATACACATTATGAATAGAAATGAGTTCCAATATCCAGTTTGGCATCATTTCACCAACCATGTCAGTGAGGTTGAAAACTTCAGATTGCTAAAATAGAGATATTATATATGTGGAAGGTATAGATGGGAAATGTGTTGGGCCACCCAACAGAGTATTTATCAAGGTACTCAGAAATGAGTATGCTGTGATACTGTAGATGGTGAATTCCTTAGGCATATAGTAAGAGCAGGATTATTTGATAAATAGAATTGATATTGGCGTTGGGAGAGAGCACACGATACTCCTTCTTGCAAAGTGTAATATTCTGATCTAACTACTTAATGGGTCTCTTAGCTGCATCTGGAACAAAGCTTTTTATTTTTAGCCTTCCTGTTGGAAACATTCTGGCAAATCACATGGAAACTTTGCCAAACACGACAGGATGTAAGTATGTTATTCAAAGTTGGGTAAATGCATTGAAATCAGAAAGGGCCAGCTGACCAGCAGTGGGCCTCAAAAGCCATATCTACTGCAGGAAGCCCAGAGGCTTTGAAGCAACTTGCACCTGCTTTCTTCATCTTAACAACTAGTCTTCATCCTGCTTTTGGAGCTTAAAATGTGGGACAGTTTCTGGAAAAGCACTTTACAAGCTAAAATCAGATTGGTGGGAGTGTCCTCAAATCCTTTAACACCAAAGTCTTAAATGGTTGAAATTAAAGACAGAACTGAATGGAAGCAAACAAATGTTCAGACTTCTAGCAATGTGTGTTGGCTTGTCAGGTGGAACAATTGCGCAATTCCCCAGTGAAATAAACATACCGGTCATTAAAGAAGACCAGCATGCAACAGTATTTGATTTGCTCCAAGAAGAATCTGTTTTGTGCCTCCCAATTATGCAACGTGTTGGGAGTGTCCATCATGCAGGGAATCCTTTTTTGAAAGAGATGTTGAGCATTATTTTGAGCATTATTAATACAGTAATATTATGAAAATAATTATATACAAAACAAGAGAATTTAAGAAACAGTCCATAATAAACAATTTAACTACAGTACATGTGGCGTAAAACCGATAATTACATTATGAAACTGAATGTAATAAATACCTTATTGCAAAGATATACAAAGACTAAAGTTCATAATGCAAAGCAAAAATATCAGAAAATGGTCTTCCAATTATATACCTTCAACCAATGTTGGGCATGTTTTGCTAAAATGAGAGATCTAAATATTTGGCTAGCATATATTTTGCAGCATGGACACAATATGATGTATGTTATATGATCTGAATTGCAATTGGTGAAATATTTTAGATTGCATTTCCCGATAGGAATTGGATATGTAAACATTTTAATTTCTAAACATTGTTGGCAGCAAGAACAGTGTCTACGCCTGAACTGTCCCAATATACTCAGAATTACCTGGCCATGCAAATTTCTGTGCACGAATGTATCTCCTAAATTGACGGTCTAGTGAACGATCACTGCTGTTAACTGTTAAAAGAAAGGATCGAATGGAGTGGCTTCCTGCCATGGTGGCTTGCAATCTAAGAGATGCAACATGAGGGAAGGAGGGAGACAAGAGGAAAAGAAACAGATTTAGAGCTCATGGGCATCGTCCAGCTTCTAGAGACTCTGATTGCAAGGAGAAAATGGCTCCCCGGGAATCATTAATTTTCTTTTTTCACAGCGCAAGCTTCTCTTGTTCTTCTCCAAGCTTCATGAGCAGCTTTTTGTGAGGAAGCCAGAAGGGAGGGATGCAGTAGCAAAGAAGACACCAGGCCATGGAACAGGAAGCCATAAAAATTCTTGGATCCCAGTCTTGTGTCTTAAAAATAGACCAGGCACATTGGCTACCGATGGAGTGTTCTTGGCATGAGGAATCTAATGGCACTTGGTCCCTCCCAGACTCAAGGAGAAGATTTAGCTATTTGTCACTCATCTTCTTAGTGCTGTCAAGTCAAATGGCCACTAATTGAGTAATGGAACTTAGCTTTCCTAAGAAAAACATATGGACAATATCTCACTCGCAATGAGAGCCAGTGTGGTATAATGGCTTAAGAGTTGGACCAAGACTCTGGAATACCAGAGTTGAAATCCCCACTCAGCCCTGGAAACTCAGTGTGTAATCTTGGGCTAGTCAAACTCTCCGCTGAAAGCAGGCAATGGCAAATCCCCCCTGAATACATCTTGCCAAGAAAACTCCACAGTGGGGTTGCCATATGTTGGAGCCAACTTGGAGGCACATAACAAGAACAACAAGGGATGGGTCACAATTATTTTCTGCAACCTGCCTCTTAAATATAAAGCAGCAACACTACAGCTGCCAGGAACTCCTATTCTGCAACTCTAGGGTCTGGAAGTCTGCTCAGCAACTGAAAAAGCAGGGCTGTTGGAAATACTGTGACTGTTGAAGGCTTTCATGGCTGGAATCACTGGGTTGTTGTAGGTTTTTTCGGGCTCTATGGCCATGTTCTAAAGGCATTTTCTCCTGATGTTTCACCTGCATCTATGGCAAGCATCCTCAGAGGTAGTGAGGTCAATCTCACACTACCTCTGAGGATGCCTGCCATAGATGCAGGCGAAATGTCAGGAGAAAATGCCTTTAGAACATGGCCATATAGCCCGAAAAAAACCTACAACAACTCAATACTGAGACTCAAGGCAGCCCATCCTAGTATGCATTTGAAAAGGGATGCACTCTGCATGGAGTTTTACATTGTGTCTTGACTGGGATCCCTTACAGAATCCAACCTGTGATTCAGTTCTGTAATTCCCAGTCACCCAACTCTCCCTACCCCAATAAATAGGAAGGGCTGGTGGCCAGTTGCCTTATAACTGCAGGAGAGTGCCCCCACCTTTAATATTAAAAAAAGAAAAGAAAACAGCAATGTCCAAACTAGAAAGCCAGAAATCAGAAACAGAAAGACAAAGATGAAAACCAAGTCATCAAGCACAATTGGTTGGAAAATTGTTTCTCCGGCCATCAGAACAAACAGTCAGTGGGTATGAAGAAGATCCCAGTAGTGAGGATTTTTAAATAAAACCTCTTACCTCTAGGAAGGCAGCTGTCTGAAGTGATATACAGTAGAGCCTCACTTATCCAACCTTCGCTCATCCAACATTCTGTTTTATTTATTTTTTATTTATTTCCTATATTTATACCCCGTCCTTCTCCCTCCGAAGGGGGACTCAGGGCAACCTAACATACAATGCTAGCAACATAAAAACAACCAGAGTACAATCAAAATATTAAAAATATTGAAACAACAATTAAAACAATTAATTAAGACACATCAATTAAAATCGAAATCCAAAAACCAGTCTGGATCAATTCATTGCCATGAGTTGTGTGATCTTCTTCCACTTGCTGCTCACTGATCAAATGCTTGGTCCCATAACCATAACCAGGTCTAGATTTTCCTTCTAAAAGACAAGAGGGAGGTGGCCAATCTGATATCTCTAGGTAGGGTGTTCCATAAGCGGAGGGCCACTGCTGAGAAGGCCCTGTCTCTCGTCCCCATCAAACGGGTTTGTGATAGTGGTGGGATTGAGAGCAGGGCCTCTCCTGATGCTCTTAAACTTTGTGATGGTTCGTGGCAAGAGATACGTTCGGACAGGTAGTCTGGACCAGAACCGTTTAGGGCTTTAAAGGCTAAATCCAGCACTTTGAATTGTGCTCGGAAGCTGATCGGTAGCCAGTGGAGTTTTAGTCATTACTTAAAGAGGAAATTGGTTGGGGGAGACAAGGGGGTGAAATCTAGTCTTAGATCACAGCATCTACTCCTTTATCAATAGGGCAGTGGTGATTTCCATGTACCATCTAGGAGGATGCGGGGTCAGCTTGCTAACAGGCATTGGTTCTCTGGCCAAGCAAGATGGTGAAATTGCTACCATTCAACTTTATAACTCCAGAGGTTCTTGGTGTGTGTGTGATTGTTTCTACAGTGGTTATTTGGAAGGCCTTCAGATCTTACTTCAGCTGCTACATCCATGCAGAAAATACCATGATCAGATTCATGTCCAGAACAGTTCACATCTGGATTTCCCAAGGCTTGCAAGGAAAGAGCAGAAGGGGAAGAGTAGCCTTGCCTCAACTGTCAGTCAAAGGAATTGTACCCTTGATGGTAATAGCAAGGTTGTCCAGTGCTTTAGAGCTTTGGGCCCTGGCCAAGAAGGCTTGGGTTCAGATTTCAGCTTGGTTCTGAAGTCTGTGTTACCTCTGGGTAAATCTCAACCTCCTGTCAGTTTCTCGTATGTAAAATGGGAATGATGTTGACTTGCCTCCCAGGTTGCTGAGGATTAATGAAATGGGGTCTCTAAAGCATTTTGAACGATTAAAGCCCCATTGTATATGACAAATCGTAGTGTGCCTCAATAGATCACACAAATGAACTGTGGTATACAGGAAGGCCAGAAAAGCGCCCTGCAGGGTCACCTGTCAGACTGACCTCAGGGGTGGGGAAATGCCTTTCCAACCTCAAATCCATCAGTCAGCCATGTATGCCTAGTGCTCCACAAATATGAAGGCCTTGGATTGATTTTATAAAATCCCATTTCCTTGAAAGACCAAAATGTGTTCAGGAAGTAGTGAGAAGATGTATGTCCTACACAGTCAATGCACATCACCCTGTGTTAATTTACACCTGCTTCTGTGTTTTTAACCACAAGGAATGATCCCTTGGCATGGTGTAAAGAACAGGGCTTGAATTACAGAATTATGCACCCCAGATTTGGAACCTGTGTGTGTTCTCACCCATAAGGGGTATCCATCCAGTAGAGAGAGGTCAGCAGATGGATTGAGGATCAGGAAAGTGCAAATCTTTCTTAGTAATTTAATAACTTAGTGCACCCACGGTAGGATGAATGTAGTCCTGTGATGGGGTGAGATGGTTTACCGAGCTGATAAAGAAGTTATTTCTGTCACTGTCCATCAAGCCCTTGGTCCATCTAAATGTGCTCCTGATATCCTTATTGCTTGACTATAAGGCTCTGTTGAAAATGTGTTCTGATTTTGGTGCCTGAGAACCTGCAGCAGGTTGCCACTCATATGTTTGTTCCCACTGAATGGTCCTTATGTCATGTAATGAAATTACAGTCAACCCTCTACATTTGCTTAATAGACTTTTGCTGATCTGATTATTCGTGGATTTGATTAAAATGTTCTGTGTAGGACACTCTAGGTCAGTGGTTCTCAACCTGTGGGTCTCCAGGTGTTTTGGCCTACAACTCCCAGGAATCACAGCCAGTTTACCAGCTGTTAGGATTTCTGGGAGTTGAAAGCCAAAACATCTGGGGACCTACAGGTTGAGAACCACTGCTCTAGGTCCTCAGGTGACAATGCTGAAGGACCAAGAGATTTCAAGAGATGTTCTCCAGGTTAGAAAATACTTCTTTTTTATTCAATTTTTCCTCTTTTGCAAAGGTCTTGGACCTCTATTTCAACAAACATGGGGTTTGGCCTGGAATTAAATTAATAATAAGTAAAGATGGCATATTTTAGTGGAGATGTATGCTCTGACATGAGAGTCCAAGGCCAGATTTCTGTCGAAGCGTTGCATAACTGGCACAGTTATGTCAGTCTAGGTAGTGTCTGCAGAAGGGAAAATGTTGTGAGTGTAGTTGGTGTGAAGGAAGTTAAGCATCTGAAAGAACAGACTACCTAGAGCTGGTGGATTTTATGTGTTACCAAAGTGTGTGAAATAGAACATCGGGCTGCATAGTGAATATCTTTCCCTTTCCTGACACTTAAGCACAGTTTTTTGAGCTCTAAATCTGTGCATGAGAAGGATGCAGACTCAACTAGAGCAGACCTGGATCTTGTGGCTGTATGCTGTAAAAAAAGAAAAGAAAGAAAACACATTCTCTTTTCCTGAATTAAGGGCTCTGCAGATGAGCATGTTTCATAAGTCACAATTACCCCATGCTTGATAATGATTACCTTTAAATGTAGTCATGAATCATTTGTTTATTGACTCTTCCTGACAGTCATGTTTATTCTCCAGAAATGCATGTGGAAGGAATTTTTTTTAAAAAAAACATCTCTGAGAATTTACCACTGAGGAACCCTACCTAAAACATAATTAAATCCTTTCCCCCAAATTTTCTTATTTTGGGAGGATGTCTCCTAGACATGCCAAGTCTAGTCGCAGCCTCTATGTTAGCATAAGCGTAGTTGCTTAGCTGTTCTTGGTTCTGAAGGCAATGGCCCATGGTTTTTCAAAAAGTACCTTTGTTTAGCCTACACATTCAAATGGTCACGTCTGTGTTTTGCAACAGAAAATTGAGTATGTAGACGGTTGAGTTTTTGTTAATCACACTTTTTGTTAGAATGCAAAACCCAGCATATCTTGCGGTTCGTTTTAATAGAACTTGAGAGTAATCCAAACTGCATCATTGGAGCAAGTCAGAGGAGAAGGTATGGAGGAAATATGAACCTTGAAATGAGATAGTTGATATGTTCTGACAGTAACTAGATGTCACTGTCTGCAGGTGGCACCTTTTACCATGGGGTTTGTAGAGTCTGGGAAGTGTCTCGGTAATATGCAGACTGAACTGATTTATGATACAGGGGTCTGGGCAGTTTACTGTAAAATGCATATCCATCTCAGACAGATAATTCAGAATCTTGTGTAATAGAATTATTCTGAAATTCAATACATTTGGCATTTTTTAGGGATAGGTTTCCATCCCTTTGTCAGCTTTTGGCCAATCTTCATGCAACAGAGAAGGGACTTGTTTAATGAGCAACAGGGTGGTGGGATAATCCTGCTCTTACCCCAAGTCCTGGTGTAGACAGATCCATGGCAACGTTCATGCACATTGAAGATGCATTAGTAATATGTTATATGATTTCTCACTTGGATCTGTTCACATCTGATAGTGTCAGAGTAGCCCTAGCCAGAGAAAGTAGGAGCGATGCCATACTCAGGCTTTCAGCTCTTAGATCTGGCAATCCTCGTAGTAATTAGACACCTAGAAGGAAGATTGCAGAGTAAGCAGGAGAGATTTTTGTCAACCTTAGTCCACCTAACTTATGGTATTGATAGTAGACTACAGATGGATGAGAGTGAGAATGAAAAATACTATATTAAACTGCAGAACGCCTTGCTAAAGGCATTGCTGTTACAATCGCTATGAGAATTGGCTTTAAACAAGGGGTGGGTAATGTATTGTTGAAGGCTTTCATGGCCAGAATCAAGGGGTGGGTAGCTGAAGTAGATTGGAAGTCAGCTTTCTTCGGTGGGATCCTCTAGGGCAGTGGTTCTCAACCTGGGGTCCCCAGATGTTTTTGGCCTTCAACTCCCAGAAATCCTAACAGCTGATAAACTAGCTGGGATTTCTGGAAGTTGTAGGCCAAAAACATCTGGGGACCCTAGGTTGAGAACCACTGCACTAGGACAATCCAACCTGTGGCCCTCCAGGTGTTTGGGACACCAACTCCCAGAAGCCCTGGACAACTTGCCCAATGATCAGGAATTCTGGAAGCTGAAACTCAAAACACCTGGCAGAGCAAAGGTTGGAGAGCATTGCTGTAGAGTCGCACAGGCTTCTTATGTACCCTCTATTGGAAATTCCATAACCTATTGGAAATAAGTGTGCCATAACCTTATTGAAAAGATAAAAATGATGTCACATCTGTTTGGCAAATGTGAATCTCAATGAACATAGAGACCACCTTTTGAAACCACTAGTCAAGAAAAGCATGACCTTGTTAGAAGTCAACTCTTTGAGCAAGTTATATTCATAAGCATTCATGTAATGACACACAGGTAACTCAGCTGTTAAACTGAAGAACCATGTCTTTAAACTGCCAAGGATAAAGACATGCTACTACAAAAATGTATTTGGTTAACAGAGGATGATTGTTTCTTTGAAGTTGCAGTTTTTAGTTGCCCAAAAAATATACACTTCTTTAAAACCTCTTAGTTAAAATATGCACTCAGAGATTAAAAAAACAAAGTCTTCTTTGAAAAATACCATCTTAGGTTTACTAACAAACTTCTTGTTATATTCAGCATACTAGTCCATAGTCCAATGTCTTGAAGCATATAGATATAGTCCAAACTGTATAACTGTACTCACTGAAGTCTGAAAGGAGACAACTGCATCCACCTCCATTGAGGTCTAAAAGCATTAAATACGAAAATGGTGTCCTGTGTCTGAAACACCTTCCACACCAAAGAAGTACAGTCAAATTGGCAAACCAACATGTACATACAATATAGGTTAATAGTTATATACATTTACAAACAGTTAGTGGAGGCTTGGAAGGCTGCTATTTCCAACACCAAATCATTTTTGACTTATGACAAGGTAAACTGTCATGGGTTTTTTTTTCTGGGGCTAAGTTGTGTGACATCTCCAAGATCAGGGGTCCACAAACTTTTTAAACAGAGGGCCAGGTCACACTCCCTCGAACTATTGGAGGGCCGGATTATAATTTGAAAAAAAAATATGAATGAATTCTTATGCATGTTGCACATATCTTATTTTTAGTATAAAAAACACTTAAAAACCATACAATAATTAAAATGAGGAACAATGTTAACAAATATAAACTTATTAGTATTTCAATGGGAAATGTGGGCCTGCTTTTGGCTGATGAGATAGGATTGTTGTTGTTGTTATGTGCTTTCAAGTCGTTCCAGACTTAGGTTGACCCTGAGCAAGGGCCGGGTAAATGACCTTGGAGGGCCGCATCTGGCCCCCAGGCCTTAGTTTGAGGACCTCTGTCCAAGATCATCCAGTGAGTTTCCATGGCCAAGTGTGAAATCAAACCTCAGTCTCCAGAGTCATAGTCCAATGCTCAAACCACTACATCACGCTAGTCTGGTGCAGACATCACTTAGACTATATGAAGAATAAAATGAAACACCCAAAATCCCCTGGAATACGGCAATCTGATCCCCAAATAGGGCATTTTTTATGTTAAACTGCTCAAAGAGGCCTTGTAACCTATTCAAAAGATAAATGTTTAAATTGCAGGATTTCAGGAGCAGCACGTCCCATTCCATTTTGGCCAGAAAAAGATGTCTGTTGGGATTCTAGTGCTGTCAAGGACCATAAAACATCTTGGAGCAGAGGTTGCATGTGGTCCAAGGGCCACAGCTTGGGAGTCTCTGCTTTGGGCAAATGATTACAGAGAAATGTCTTTTGTCACTCTGACGAGAGTTGGGATGACAATGGTGCAGAGGGCTGTCCCTTCCCCATGTCTCAAAATAGGGACATAGTTATGCCACTTTAGAATGTGCTTTTATCTACATTTGGTTCTCATGTTAAAAATCACCTGCAATGGGAGTTGAGAATTAATATCCTAGTACTGCAGGCTGGGTGGGTTGGAGTTGCTGAGAATAAATGGCTCCTCAAAGGCCACTTTATGAATTATAAGTCTAAGTGAGTTCCAAACCTGGGATTTTCTGATTCATAGTTCTTTCTGATGGCCATTCTGCTCCACCAGTTCTCAATGAAACGTAGCTTTCCTGCATTCAATGCTGTAGAATTATTTGCAAATGATGCTTAATTTCCTGTCTGTGCATTTGTTTGCAGGCTCCACCGGGCCCAATGTGCAATCAAACAGACTCAGGTAACCGTTCAGAAAATAGGAAGAGAAATCGAAGAGAAGCTGAGGCTTACGTCTACAAGCAATGAGCTGGTAGGTTTGAGGAGTTATTTTGCTTTGGTTTCGCTTAGGCAGATGTCAGAAGGAAAGTTATGGGGTGCATGCAAGCTTCTTCGAGAAACAAGTTCATACAAACGGGGAACTTGCAAAGCATGGACTGGGTCTCATTTTAGAGATATGTGGGCAGATGCAGAGCTGCAAATTCAGCCCAGGCTCTGCTTTCCACATGCCTTACCTCATCTTCTGTAAGAGAGAACTCATTCATTGTTGCCGGCCTTTCAACCATGTGTCCTCTGTTAAACATTTGCAATCAACCCGTGGTTCCTATATTTGTTTTTTGGTCTCAGTTAATATTTGAGGTGTATGGTATGATGGAATTTGAAGTCCATCTCGTGAGCTCTAGCACATTATAGAAAATCGCCATCTTATAACAGTAACAATTCAGGAATACCTATCAAATTTTTGGAAATATGAACTGGGAATTGATATGGGCTGTTTTTGGAAAACAAAGATGCCGAAACAATAGCTTTGCAAAATGTATTCCAGATACATTTTTTTTAAAGGCCTCATGTTTTGAGAAAATAGATTAATTTTGTTTTCCTCAACTTTCCCTTCGCTGCTGGGAATGATTGATCTGTAATGAGACCTTTCAGAGGTAGAGGAAATCATTGGCTATCTCTATGCGATAATTGTAGCTATGTGGACTTTCTCAAGCAACATCATTCTTGCATGTAACTCAAGCTCTTTTTATTATTATTAAATGGAAATATTTATCTGGAAAGCCCTACATCTTGATGTATTCAATTAGACCTAAATTGCCGAGAAGGGAAAAAAAAGTCAAATTAATGGGCCTCCTAATGCTGTGCAGTTATAAAGCATCGGTGTTGGCTTTGTGGCAAAGGAGCAAAAAGCGGCTGCCAGGAAAAACAAACTCCAACAGATTGGGATTAATGAGTTACCAGTGGAAAGTGTGGTGGACCTTGTAATTGTTGGGGCTGAGTGTAATAGCTGAGCTCGCTGACACTCTCTCAAGTTTTTGAGGATGAGCAAAATGCATGTAATGACTTCTTGGGCATGGAGACAAACATTTTAATTGTCAGTCCAGGCTCAGATTTTATAGGCTTTGGAACAAAGCAATGTATTGGCACCAACTAGTTTTTGAAAAACAGGCATGGTTTGCTTTAAAATAGGGACCTGTATAGTTTGTGACTTAATTTGGAAATTTGTATGAGCATACCTTGGTAGGCACCTAGAGCCTCATATCGATAATGTTAAAAGACATTTTGGATTGCATTCTCATCATGAAATTGTTATCAGCCCTGAGTGAGGATTCCTTCATTTTATTTTGATGATATTCTCCAAGTTTTGTAAGGCTTGACATGAAGTGCAAAATTCGTGTCCTTCATAATGCTTGGCTGTAAATATTAAGGAACATCAGGAGTTGTTCTCCTGGCTCTCTAGTCAGTGGATTATTATATCGTTGTGTGTTTGTTTCAACACAGAACTAACTTTCTGCCTTTAGCAGCAGTGTCTTGTGTTGAGGCAATACCCAAGTTTCCCTCCGATGTTTATATAGAAACTAGCCGTCCCCTGCCACACGTTGTTGTGGCCCAGTCTGTGTATATGTGTTTTTTGTGTGTATATTTTTGTATATATGTGTGTTTGTGTGTGTGTGTGTGTGTAGTTTTGCGAATGTGTTGTAATGTATTTTTTATATTTTGGCTTTTTAAGTTCCTTTTGCTGCATTTTTCAATGTTTTTATGAGTGATGGTCACTCATTGGCCTGGTAGGTGTCTTGTGTCCAAATTTGGTGTCAATTCGTCTAGTGGTTTTTGAGTTATGTTAATCCCACAAATGAACATTGCATTTTTATTTATATACACTAGCCGTCCCCTGCCACGCATTGCTGTGGCCCACATGGGGGTTCTGTGTGGGAGGTTTGGCCCAATACTATCGTTGGTGGGATTCAGAATGCTCTGTGATTGTAGGTGAGCTAGAAATCCCAGCAACTACAACTCCCAAATGTCAAGAATGTATTTTCCCCAAGCTCCACCAGTGTTCATATTTGGGCATATTGAGTATTCGTGTAGAGTTTGGTCCAGATTCATCATTGTTTGATCTCTGGATGTAGGTGAACTACAACTCCAAAACCAAAGGACACTGCCCACCAAACCCTTCCAATATTTTCTGTTGGTCGTGGGAGAACTGTGTGCCAAGTTTGGTTCAATTCCATCGTTGGTTGGGTTCAGAATGCTCTTTGATTGTAGGTGGACTATAAATCCCAGCAACTACAACTCCCAAATGACAAAATCAGATTTTTTGAGTGAAGGACATACATTGGGTTGTTAGGTGTCTTGTGACCAAATTCGGTGTCAATTCGTCCAGTGGTTTTTGAGTTATGTCAATCCCACAAACAAACATTGCATTTTTATTTATATAGATTATTTTACTCTATTATTTTGGTGTCAATTTGTCCAGGAGTTTTTGAGTTCATTTATTTATTTATTTTATTTGTTTGCCGCCCCTCTTAGCCTTCCGGCTACTCGAGGCGGTTTACAAGGCAAAAATTCAATGCCACAAAAACACAAGTTAACACAATTTAAAAACATTAACAGCAATAAAATCATAAAAACTGCAATAAAAGCATAAGTCAATACATCCTCAATAAAAATATTGTCCAATTCCATTGTATAGTTGTTCTGTTTTCCTATGTCCATTACTCAATATTTGCAAATGCTTGCAAATATGTCAATCCCACAAATGGATGTTATATTTTTATTTATATAGATTAGAAAAAGAGTAGAAATATTCAAATAATCTGTTGTAGAAGGCTTTCATGGCCAGAATCACTGGGTTGCTGTGAGTTTTCCAGACTGTATGGCCGTGTTGAGAACACAGAAATGGACCACTCTCACAACCACCATGTCAAACTACACAGAGAAGCCATTGAAATCCACAAGCATGTGGACATTTTCAAAAGGAAGGAGGAAATCATGAAAATGAACAAAATCTGGCTCCCAGTATTTAAAAAAAGCTCAGTAAATAAAGAGCAGTACTCAAAAACAAGGAAATTCTAGACAGGAATCAATCAGGGACAGCTAACACCTCCTAACAAAGGACACTAAGTCCCGAGTCCCCTTCTAGGTGGAGAAGGGCAGTATACAAAATTTGCAGTTAAAAAAATAATAAATAAACCTCCCAGGCAGCAATCAATCAGGCTTTGAAGCTACAAGGCCATTGAATGCTAATCAAGGTGGCCAGTTGCAACATTCACACTTGGCTCAAGCAGACAAGAGTTTTTTTTATTTCACCCTGGATATTCCACAGATATACAAACCTCATTTGCCTCCTTTCCAACAGACCTCACCAGTCTCTGAGGATGTTTGCCATATATGTAGGAGAAACGTCAGAAGAGAATGCTTCTAGAACATGGCCATACAGCCCGGAAAACTCACAGCAAACCATTCAAACAATCCTTTCAACACATTAATTATATATAGCAAAAATGTAACAAAACCTGGATATAAATGTCTCACACTCATAAGAACTGAGAAAAAGAAACCAAGACCAGGAATCGCTGTGATTGATTCTCCGTAGAGTCTTTTAAAAAATCTCCCTCTTACATAGTTTTACAAACAATTGTATGGAGTGCACTAAGCCCTCAATTTTCCCTTGAGGTTTGAGGCTCAGGATCCTATGGGATTTGGGGCTCAGGATCCCCATTAAAGTGGAAAAAATGTGATTTTTTAATTTAAAAAACCCACAACAATTGCATGTACAGTTACCAGAACATGGTTTTTTGCAGATGAAATTGGGTTTAACATGGTTCTGTTGCATAAGAGCTTGTCTTTTTATGATGGACGGGTTATGACCTTTCAGTGCATCAGCTTGTTGGAGGCTGTGTTCAGCACTTTACATAAATCAGAAGTGCCAACATATTTACTGAGTACTTATTTTTACATTTTTATATAGAAAAAAGAGAGTGAGTGTTTACAGTTGAAGATTTTGGTGCTTCGAAATGAGCTGGAGAGGCAGAAAAAAGCCCTGGGCCGAGAGGTGGCCTTATTACATAAGGAACAAAGTACACTATTTGACAGAGGTAAGTGTCCGTAAGTAGTTTTCTATACCAGACAGGCAGGTGATCATGGAGCATTGATATGTCCAAAAGCAGCCCAGTTTGTTCTTTGGTAGTGAGGCATTCCCACTGTAACACTAGGCCAGTAGGTTCCTTGCGTAGGTCTCTTCAAGCATCCAGACCCTCTCCTCTAAGCTCTTCTAGAAATCAAGAAGCATGAGGACTTCATAATACATAATACAAATTACAAGAAATTCGTTGTTGAATTATGTCAACAACGAGAGTACGCTGGCAATGCTGCCCTAGCAAAGGAAAAACCACTCTGGCACGGAGAAAGAGGCGGAGAAAGGGGCGGAGAGAGAGGCGCAGTCTCATGACGTCAGGGATGTGCTGGCACAGTTTGCTCCCACAGGAGGTTAGTTTGCAGCGGCTCTAAGGTTTCATGAGTAACTTTAGGTACAGATTTTAAGAGGTTTCTGTAAACAGATGTATCTTTCCTGGACAACTGTCCTAATAAAACAAATAAGCTAAAAGGCTTATTTAACAGAATTGGCTCCCAGCCAACTTTGATTCTTAACCCAGAATCAATAACCCCCTGTAGCTTTATCACTACCGGGTCCTTTCCTGTAACCACTTTGGTCACAAATTAGTTCCCTGAATCTCCACCCAGAGATTTCAGTCTTCCCTGTAACTCTAACGATCACAGACTCTTCCCTGTTTCTCCCACTAGAGAAATCAGTCCTTCCTGCAACTCTAATGGTCACAGACTCTTCCCTGTTTCTCCCACTAGAGAAATCAGCCCTTCCTGCAACTCTAATGGTCACAGACTCTTCCCTGTTTCTCCCACTAGAGAAATCAGTCCTTTCTGTAACTCTAACGGTCACAGACTGCCTATTTCAAACAGCTGTGCAGCTAGGTGACATTTGGCTCCACCCCCATTGCTATGGCAACTCAGGCCAAGCCAAACCAGCCACCATCTCTAACAAAATATAATCCTACATACTTAACATTTATTAACTACTATTTAAACAACACATAACCATAGGAATAAAATTACACATCGTCACAGGATTCCATGCGAACATTGTTTTTTTTTTTTGGTGTTTGTTTTTACTCTAAGCATCGTTCAAGAGTGGAATAGATTGCTGTGGGCTCTCCACCTATGGGGGTTTCTTTAAATAGAGGTTGAAACCATATTTGCTGATTATTGTTGCACTCTAGCACTGAAACAACCTTTCAGTCTGCATCACACTAGAGTCCAGTAATACTATCTAGAAATGTTTATTAAGGAAAGTAGGTACAAAGGGGAAATGGTGGCATTTCCAAAAGGGTCACTAGAGTAGAAAATACAAAATAGCAGTAATCCAAAAATGGGAAATACAAAATAGTAGTATTCCAAAAATGGCAAAGTACATTAAGCCAAAAGAACCAGAATCCATAGCAGTTATTCAAACATGAATCCATAATCCAGAAAACAGAAGCTTCTTCCAAGGCAAAGCCTTCCAGGAACAAAGACATGAGCCAGAACAGGAAACATGAATCATGAACTTGAGAGCAGAGACAGTAATATCATCCTGTAGCAATGTTTTCTTCTTTGAGAGTATTGAAGCCAAATTACTTAATTTAAGCCTGTCCAGACACTCATGACATCATGTCGAACACACCTGGATTTCAAGGTCTTCTCGCAGTTTTTGTGAGAATATTTAGTTTGTCTGTTTTTTACTCCTTCCATTCTCAGGCCTAATCTAGTTTCTCGGGTAAACTCCCCATCAGCCCAAGGACTTTCACTTTCCCCTGTTGCTTGGGAACAAGCACTTGAATCCAAAACATTGGCTTCCTCTACCTCGGCCTCATCTGTCTGCAATTCTCTCCTATCTGAGACCTGCAATTCTTTCCAATCACACACAAACGCCTCATTTTGAAACCCATCATCCCCATCATCCTCTGACAAATCCTCAGCCACTTGCTGTGCTACAACAATTATGAGAATACATAATTGGCATTATAAAGAATAGTTTAAAACTACAGTAGTGTTGCCTTGGTTGTCACTATTTACATCCAAGGAAGAAACAACAACCTAAATACATTCTTCCTGAAATGTCTTTGGTAGGAAATGTGTTTGAGGAGGAATATCGGCAGCTCATGCTGGACAAAGAACCCCTTCAAGAGTTGAGGAAAGAATGCACTGCTAGGAGGTAAGAGAAGTCTCAGTTCTTTGAGTAATCCATTATAGCTACAGTCAGTTTGATTGGAATGGTGAAAAGGTGGCTTATTCTCCCTTCAGCTATACACAATAATTTGTAATTATTTTGTGTATAAAACAAAGTTTCTCTACATTGCATCAGAAAGCAAAAGTGCCACATTCTCTGACGTCCAGTTTATGATTTTGGAGTGTTTTGCATTTTGAAAAACAGATGCTTCAACCTGTATACCACATATGGGCAAACTTCGACCCTCCAGGTGTTTTGGACTTCAACTCCCATATTTCCTAACAGTTGGGAATTGTGGGAGTTGAAGTCCAAAACACCTGGAGGGCCAAAGTTTACCCATGCTTGCTATATACTCTTTCAGAAACACAAAGCCAAGTTTCCAGTTACTCAGAAGTAAGGACAACTGTGATATAGATTAAGAAGGTGAAAACCATGATTAATGGTAATTTTGTTGAAGTCAACTATCATTTTTGTCATGTCTAGTGTATTTTATTCTACAATTTTGAGTCTTATTTAAAATAATCTAAACTGGGGAAAATTAATTTCTAGGAAGAATGAGTTCAGTGTGGGTTCTTTCATGCTCCCATCATTGGGAGGTTAACCGTTTCAGTCTCTGTCTTATTTTACAGAGAGCAGTTCTTGAAGACGAATGCACAACTGACCATCAGATGCAGGCAATTACTTTCAGAGCTTTCCTATATTTACCCTATTGATACAGTAAGTTTCTGTTTTTGTAGCCATACTGGATCCAGAAGCATGCCACTGTTCTTTGCATTTTTCTGAATAGTAGCTTAACTATTGAAAAGCAAAATGATAGCACTTAGTACCAAAGTTGGAGTATACATTTATGTAAGCATGATTCTTCAGATTCAGTTTGTCGCATTTCTGTTAAAAAAGATATTGGATAACAATGCTAGGAAACTCCATGGACGTGATGCTACTAGTCTGAGTAGATAGGAGTAGGCTGGATTGGTTATTATGATGATCGTAGATCAAAATATGGTCCGTCTAGCACAGGCATGGGCAAACTTTCTAACTTGGGGGCGTCATGCTAGCACTCCCTGCTAAGAGGACAGGCTTCCAGGTGGTGAAAGGAAGGAAGGGAAGGAGGAAGGAAAGAGAGAAGGAAGGAAGGGAGAAAGGGGAAAGAGGGAGAGGGAAGGAGGGAGGAAAGAGGGAAGGAAAGACAAAAGGGAAGGAAGGATGAAAGGGTGGAAGGAAAAAAAGAGGAAGGAGGAAAGGGAGGAAAAGAAGGATAAAGGAAAGAGAAAAAGAAGGAAAGGGAAAGATCAAAGGAGAAAGAGGGAGAGAGGGAAGGAAGGAAGGACGAAAGGGTGGAAGGGAAGGATGGAAGGAGAAAGAGGGATGGGAGGGAGGTAAGGAGGAAGATAAGAAAGAAGGAAGGAAGGAAAGAAAGAAAGGGTGGAGGGGAAGGATGGAAGGAGAAAGAGGGATGGAAGGCAGGGAGAAGAAGGAAGAAAGAGAGGAAGGAAGGAGGAAGGAAGGAAGGAAGGAAGGAAGGAAAGGAAGGAGGAAGAAAGAAAGAAAGAAAGAAAGAAAGAAAGAAAAGGGTGAAAGGGGAAGGAGGGAGAGGGAAGGATGGAGGACAGAGGGAAGGAAAGACAAAAGGGAAGGAAGGATGAAAGGGTGGAAGGAAAAGAAGGAGGAAGGAAAAAGAAGAAAGGGAGGAAGGAAAGAATAAAGGAAAAAAGAGAAAAGGCAAAAGGGAAGGAACAAAGGAGAAAGAGGTAGAGGGAGGGAGGGAGGGGAGGAAGGAAGGAAGGACGGACGGACGGACGGACAGATGAAAGGGCAGAAGGGAAGGATGGAAGGAGAAAGACAGAAGGGAGAGAAGGAAGTAAGGAGGAATGAAAGAGAAGGAAGGAAAGAAAGGATGAAAGGGAAGGTTGCAAGGGAGGGAAGAAAGAAGGAGAAAGAGGGAGAGAGGAAAAGAAGGAAGGAAGGACAAAGGGTTGGAAGGGAAGGAGAAAGAGGGTGGGAAGGAGGAAGGCAAGAGAGAAGGAAGGATAGGATGGTGAGAGAGAGGAGGGCCTGAGAAAAGAGGCCAAGGGGTTGCATCCGGCCCCCAGACCTGAGTTTGACCATACCTTGTACAACATAGTGTCGCAGTCAGGACATGTAGTAGACATCTTGTTTACAGTAAAGGCTCTTCTCTAGGCTCTCCGCGTACCATTAATTTTGTTGAAACAATGGAGAGAAGGGCCAAGTACAACTTCACTGCTCTTAATCCTCAAGAGCAAAGTATTCCTTTGGCAAGGGTTAAGTTTGCAGCTCCATCTCTGAAGCAGTGAAGAGAGCAGGCAAATTGTAGAGCAGCACTTTGCTACCCAAATAGAACATGACTTTTGATTTCTTCTGCCTAGCTTTCCTGTTAAACATCTAGGACACATGTTTGAAGGCCTGTCTGCTTCCATTATATGTTACATTTTTGATCCTGTTGTTTACGGCTTGAGCTTTTATTCTCCAATGGCTGCGGTCCAACCTCCTTTTCTGCTTTTAAATCCACAGAATGATCAAAAGGATTATTTTATTTGTGGAGTCAAGTTGCCCAATTCTGAAGACTTTCAAGGTAATTGGGCCTTTTTTACCTGCTCATTTTCAGTATCCAATTGCAGCGTGCCAGCAACCTAATGTAATAACCCAAATGACAGAATCAGTTGGAAGTGTGCTGATGTTTTACAAGGAACACTCCCAGACAGTTTCATGAAGAATATTCACATTTAAGGGCAGGAAACCCCTTAGCAATGAATTACTTTATGCTTCATTGCTATAATTAGCCTCTTTGTGCACATCTACTAGTCTTACTAGTTCATAATATCCCATGCTAATCCATCCATACATTCCTTTGGTAGTCATAGCCTCAAAGCAAAAGAAAAATAGCACTGTTGACTAACAACATTTTTGCTTTGCGCAAAGTCGAGAGATTGCCTCTATCTGGTTACATTCTTAGTTGGCTGTAGATTTTGCCATATCCACACTATCATTTTGAAACTCAACATTGCTTCAAATCAGCAAAGAAAGTATATGTTTTTATATCCTGTTTCTTCGAGATTTTTTACATGCCCCAAAAAGGAATGGATTGCTCCTTCAGCCTTCCTAGAATGACCATTCATAGTAGACAGGATGGCTGAAGGAGCAATCCACAACAATGAAGATATACCCAAGTTGTACACTTTCGCCTCTTATGTACTGAATTGACCAAAAGAAGTCACAAAACTATTGTGTGACTTTTTTTTGGGACAATAAAGTACAAGTGGAAGTAACTCCCTAAATCAGTGGTTCCCAACCTTTTTTTTGACCAGGGCCCATTTGACCAGGGACCTTTTTGACCAGAGCTGACTCTCCAATATTACTACCGAAAGGGTTACGAAAATGAATGAGATATTGACAAGCTGGAATGTGTCCAGAGGAGGGTGACTCAAATGATCAAGGGTCTGGAGAACAAGCCCTATGAGGAGCGGCTTAAAGAGCTAGGCATGTTTAGCCTGAAGAAGAGAAGG
The DNA here is from genome assembly GCF_025583915.1 of Anolis sagrei ordinatus. NCBI lineage: Eukaryota > Metazoa > Chordata > Lepidosauria > Squamata > Anolidae > Anolis > Anolis sagrei. The sequence goes on along the minus strand of NW_026846588.1, from coordinate 273,891,743 downwards.
CTGAGAGGAGACATGATGAGGGCTATGTAGAAATATGTAAGAGGAAGTCATAGGGAGGAGGGAGCAAGCAACCCTGGAGACTAGGACGCGGAACAATGGCTTCAAACTACAAGAAAAGATATTCCATATGAACATCAGGAAGAACTTCCTGACTGAGAGCTGTTCAGCAGTGGAACTCTCTGCCCCAGAGTGTGGTGGAAGCTCCTTCTTTGGAGGCTTTTAAGCAGAGGCTGTATGGCCATCTCTCGGGGGTGCTTTGAATGCAATGTTCCTGCTTCTTGGCAGGGGGTTGGACTGGATAGCCCATGAGGTCTCTTCCAACTCTATGATTCTATGATTCAACGAATCTAAAGTTTTTGGTCAACTTTAGATTCATTTTGGTTATTTAATTATAATTAATTTTAATTATTACATTTGGCCCAGCCATAGGTTTTTAAACGTCATTGTGTTATTGTTAATGTTTATTGCTTATTTTCTGCTTATGTGTTTTATTTATTGTTTTGTATTACTGTTGTTATTGTTTTTACTGTGTATTGTGGGCTCGGCCTCATGTAAGCCGCACCGAGTCCCTTAGGAAGCTGGTAGCGGGGTACAAGTAAAGTATTATTATTATTATTATTATTATTATTATTATTATTATTTGGGTTGATGATTCAGAAACTTGCATTGGACAGACCACATCAGCTCTAGTTTCAGATACAGAACATCTGCCATCTAGTACTCACAATCTGCTTGCCCACAGAAAACCATATTTAATAAGCCTCAGCACTATAAGAAGGTTTCAGAAGACCAGTTGCCCTCGTTGCAACAGAGTAGTAACAGTGAGGCCACGGACCATGTTTTAGTTCTTGCTGACCACTGGTGGTCCACGGACCACTGGTTGGGAACCATTGTCCTAAATAGTAGGCCTCATATTCATAAAACTTGGTAAATAAGTTGCTGCTCTTTGTCCAAAAGGCCTGGCCCACTGCTCCCCTTGACCTACTTCAACAACCTGCTGCTCTGAGAATGCCAATAAAGCGAATGCTGTTCTTGGCAAGTTTGCTTCACAGAATTAGGCTGACTACTCCCCAGAACACCTGAAAACTGAATGGAGAAAGTACCAAATTGGGCTCAAAGAGTGGCTTTCATCTTATTTTCTTGGAAGTTAAAGCAGACAGGTAGTGGAAAATTAGATTTGAGCGGGAGACGATGGAGTTAACCCATGACAGCAAAATACTTTGCTGTAATAAAATACATATTTTTGCTTCCCGGTCCACCTCCCCCTCTCCGTCCCACATTCTACAGCAAGACTTTGGGATTTTCTCCCCCGAAAAAATAGTTTTCCAGTTACAGTGTCTTGTCTCCTGTTACCAAAAGCTTGGCACAAATTCATGGAAGTCAGGGGTGTGATAGGCTCTGCCTTCCCATGTTTCTCCAAAAGCTTTCTTTTTTCCCTTATTCTTCTTACAGAGAAGCCCAAATATATGGAATATGAGAACATCTGTTAGTCAAAATCGTTAGCTCATGTGCCCTAATGGGAAGGGGTGGGAGAAAAGAGAGAGAGAGAGAGTGGGAGAGATATAAGATGGGGGAGATGCATTTGGTAAGTGTGAGTTGAAGGAGGCAACTCCACCAGAGGAATTCAGATAGATAATAATGAGTGAGAATGAGGACTCTGGGATGGTTTAAGGCTTTGTTGGATTGGGATGTGGGTAAAACTTCCACCTGAACAGAGATGTGATGGAAATTAAAGTTAAGTGTGATGGTCTTTGACATGGAGTCAACAATGGAATAGGTGGACATGGAAAGGGATAACACATTAACTCACCAGCACTTGAATTAGAATAATAGAACCATAGCCCTGAAAGGGCCCCATAGACCATTGAATCCAATGCTCTTCCCAGCCCAGGATCTTCAATTTGAGCAGCGTTTCTCAATCTGGGGGTCAAGACCCCTGGTGGGATGACCAAAGGATCAAAACTCAAGAAGGATCGCCAAAGACATTTTTTCCTGATGGACTTAGGAACCCCTTTGGCAGAGAAGGCTGAAGATCTCTCAGCCTGTCCTTCTCTTCCTTTTTGGAAACAGATGGTGAACCCTCTCACCAAAAGCCCTCTCTCAGCCAATAGGGAGGGCTGTTTCTGAGACTCCAAGCGGGGAGGGGAGAGCAGGTGTGCTCAGCGCATGGCAACATGGTGTGTGCAAGGGAGAGCGTGCGAGGCTGGAGGTAGGTTCACACCAATGAGTCCCTTCAAGGCATGGGGGTTCTGTGTGGGAAGTTTGGCCCAATTCTATCATTGATGCAGTTCAGAATGCTCTTTGATTGTAGGTGAACTATAAATCCCAGCAACTACAACTCCCAAATGTCCCCAGATTCCATCAGTGTTCACATTTGGGCGTATTGAATATTTGTGCCAAGTTTGGTCCAATCTGTCATTGTTTGAGTCCACAGTGCTGTCTGGATGTAGGTGAACTACAACTCAAGGTCCATGCCCACCAAACCCTCCCAGTATTTTCTGTAGTTATGGGAGTTCTGTGTGCCAAGATTGGTTCAATTCCATCATTGGTGGAGTTGAGAATGCTCTTTGATTGAACTATAAATCCCAGCAACTCCAACTCCCAAATGACAAAATCCATCCCCCCAACACCATCAGTATTCAAATTTGGGTATATTGGGTATTTGTGCCAAATTTGGTCCAGTGAATGAAAATACATCCTGCATATCAGATATTGACATGACAAGTCAAAATAGTAGGAAAATTACAGTTATGAAGTAGCAATGTTATGGTTGGGGGTCACCATAACCAGAGGAACTGTATGAAGAGGTCATGGCATTAGGAAAGTTGAGAATCACTGGTGTAGATACACCCTAAATTTCGTGTAACCTAGGTCAAAATTCACCCAGGCATCCCATAATTATTTTGTTGATCTAAAAACCCCACAATTGTTTGGAGTACTTTATAATGCTACATTTTTTTCTCCGCTGTATCAAATGAATAAAATGGAGCTCAGTCAACAGCTTAATGCAGAAATCGAAGTCAAAACCGTTTCAGCCATTTGAGCAGCAGCAGCAAATGGGCAAAATAATTGTTATCTCCATTAAACAAACTGAATGGGCAAATAATGAGGATGACATAAAAGAAAAATTAGATGCAGATGCCCTCTAAGGCTTATTGGTAGTTATTCAGAAAGCATAAAGGAGATTCTTCCTCCTTCCCCAGATGCCTTAGGAGAAAACATGCATTCAGCAAATTGGCTATTAATGGGTCATGAATATGTGCCAATGGCAGATGAGAGCCCAGTTCTCT
>NW_026846588.1:273708713-273885061 GCF_025583915.1 Anolis sagrei ordinatus | reverse complement strand
CAGCCACATACGGACCCACAAGGAAATCCATAATGGAAGACCATCTTACTCGTCCAACGAGGGATCGCCTCAAAAGGGAGCTGTCCAGACTCACTTTGCAGATATCTTTAGAAAGAAACCTGATCATCTCTCTAGGCCAGTGTTTCTCAAACACTGCTCCTCCGAGTGTTGTAGACCTCAGGTCCCAGAAATCCCAGCCAGCTTACCAGCTGTTAGGTTTTTTGGGAGCTGAAGTCCAAAACATCTGGAGGAGCAGAGTTTGAAAGACACTGCTCTAGGCAATTGGTTCCATTGCCAAACCTTCTTACTCCATCAAAAGCTGCTCTTACTATCCAGCAGTTCCTTCTGATGTTTGTTCTTTTTGAGCTCCTCTCAAATACACTTTTTCTACTCCTACCTCATCCTACCTTTATCTTGTCCATTTGGCCTGCCCATTGTGTTCGATTATCTATTATGCTATTTTGTTTGTTTACTTTATTTTGCCACAGTATGTACTTTATTGTGATGCAGTTTTTGTTGTTGTATTTTGCACTTTATGTTGCTGTATTGTATCTTTGGCCTCGTGTTAGCTGCCACGAGTCCCTTTCAGGGAGATGGTGGTGGGGTATTTATTTATTTATTTATTTATTTATTTATTATTTAAACTTATATGCCACCACTCCCCTGGGGCTCGGAGCGGCTTACAAGAATAGCTAAAATCTAACAAAGTTTAAAAGCAATTTAAAACAATTTAAAAACAACAGTATAAATAAAGATGGTGGTGGTGATGATGATGATGATGATGATGATTTTTTTTTGTCGTGTCAGGAGTGACTTGAGAAACGGCAAGTCGCTTCTGGTGTGAGAGAATTGGCCGTCTGCAAGGACGTTGCCCAGGGGACGCCCGGATGATTTTGATGTTTTTATCATCCTTGTGGAAGGCTTCTCTTATGGAGTTGATAGAGGGAGCTCATCCACCTCTCCTCGGATTTGAACCTGCGACCTGTCGGTCTTCAGTCCTGCCGGCACAGGGGTTTAACCCACTGCGCCACCGGGGGCTCCTAGATGATGATGATGATTGAAGCCTCCCATCTTATATCATGATGGATTCAAGTTATAGGAAAAGAGATACCATCTAAACATTAGGAAGACTTTCCTGGTGGCAAGAGCTATTTTACAGTGGAATGTGCCGCCTCGAGAGTGTGGTAGAGTCCCAATTCTCTGGAGATTTGCAAGCAGAGGCTGAATGGCCATCTGTCAGCAGTGCTTTGATGGTGTTTTTCCTACACAACAGAAGGGCCTTGGGCTGGATGGCGCATGGGAACTCTTTCAACTTCTGTGACCTGGTTTTACTCTGCCTGTCTCCTTCTCTCTATGGTAATCCTTGGCATGTTTGAAGAGCTCGGCCCTGCAGCCTTTGCTTCACCAAACCAAACATGCCAAACCTATTCAACCTTTTCTCATATATTTTGTTCTCTATGCCTCTTATCATTCTCTTTTCTCTTCTCTGGACCTGCTCCAATGTGTCTGTATTCTTCTTAAAATAAGGCATCGTGACCCGAACACAGGACTTCAGGTGATTGGCACAAAATATAGTGGGACTATTACTTGTCTCAACTTGGAAGCTGTGCTTCTCTAAATCTTTCACCTGTTTGATCAGGTGAATTGTTTCACTGTAATTGCTCCATCTCCATGTTTTAAAGAAAAGTGAATGAAATAGGGAATATTTAAAAAAATGATCCAGCTCTGAAGACTTGAATTTGTTGATGAGACTGAGTATGGTGTCCTTGTTCTTCCTTATAGCAAAAGATGATGGCAGCATCGCAGTCGCGCTGGGTTACACTGCTCACTTGGTCTCCATGATTTCCTTCTTCTTGCAAGTGCCACTCAGGTATCCCATAATTCACAAGGGCTCCAGATCTGCAATCAAAGATAATATTAATGACAAGCTGACAGAGAAAGAAAGAGAGTAAGTGTGTGTTTCTATCTTGGGGGAGACTGCGAATGTCCACCAAAAGCTTTGCAACTTGTTTTTTGCATGTCATCCACTGTATTTCATAATTTCAGTTTGTTCTTGTCTCCTTTCAGCAGTAATTTCAAATAATATTGGCATTGATGTCTGATTGAACTGGGTACATCAAGCGAAATATTAGATGTAAATATTTAAACATTATTTTTAAATGTTCATCTTGAATACTTGAACTGTTTTGGATACATGCAAGAAAAGTCTGGCTTGCTTTAGGAATTAAATTGGAAAAACAAGTCTTGGATTTGACAGCTCTGGATTCCAATTAAGATCCTTGCAGAGGGAAAACAAGACCATCCATCATATACATTTCATGGGGGAGGGCCAAGATGCAAATGAAATACAGATTGAATATCTCTTATCTAAAATCCTGGGCACCAGAAGTATGTTGAATTTAGGATATTGTACATTTTGGAAAATCTTACATATATGTACATAATGAGATACCTTTGAGATGGTCCCGGGTCTTAAACAAAATGCATTTGTTTCATGTACACCTTGTACACATGGCCTGAAGGTAAATTCATACAATAATTATCTATATAAATAAAAATGCAATGTTTATTTGTGGGATTAACATAACTCAAAAACCACTGGACAAATTGACACGAAATTTGGACACAATACACCTAACAGTCTAACGAGTGTCCATCACCCATAAACACTCACACACACGCACACACAGAGATACACAAAACCCCAGCGGAACAGACTTTAAAACCCCCAAAATACACCATATATACATAGACACATACACTCATATACATATGCACATGCACACATTCATACACACACATGTATATATGCACAAATACACACAAATATACACATATACACACATACATATACATACACACATATATACATATACACATGCACATATACATGCACACATACATATACACATGCACACACATATATGTACACACAAATATGCATATAGACAAGCACACACACATACACAATATGCAAGTACACATATAAACACAAATACACACACACACACACACACACACATATATATATATGCAAACACACACATATTATAATAATAATAATAATAATAATAATAATAATAATAATAATACTTTATTTGTACCCCGCTACCATCTCCCAAGGGACTCGGTACATGAGGCCGAGCCCACAATACAACAATAAACAATAACAGCAATAATACAAAACAATACATAAAACTCATAAGCAAAAAAAGCAAAAAACATTAACAATTAACAATACACATACATACACACACATACACACATATATACATACTCAAAATACATATACAAAGACTGGGCCACAGCAATGCATGGCAGGGGATGGCTAGTAATACTATATTTCTTTAAGACTTTATTGATGGTAAGATGCATGCTAATTTCAGTACTGGCAAAAATCAAAAACAAAAACCAGACCCCTCAATGTACAGTAGTGTGTGTATGTGTGGGTGGAGGCACACCCCATTTTTAGAGACGTTTATATGACAGGGAAAGTGTCATATAAATTAAATTCTTATATATAATTCAATTCTTAGAATTGAAGAAATACAGTCATTCTGCACACAGAGTGAAGTTTGTGTACATTGCCCCACATAGGAAAACTAAGGTGTCACTATCTTAGTCACCCGTATGAACAATTTTAGATTTTGGAGGATTTCAGCATTCTGGGTAAGGGATGCTCAACCTGACTTTTTATTAAATCAGGTGCAAAAAATATGATTACGTGAAACTGACTGACGCATTGTCCAAAAGTTGCAGATGATAGCAGATTGTATAATAACTCTAATACTGTTTGTGGAATTGTCTGATTATCTGGTGTTAAGCTGTTTTATTGGCAGCCATAGATTATTCATAAGCATTCAAACTGTGGCAAATCATTTATGCTCAAAGCGAGGACTGAAATTTGAATGAAAATAGATTATCCTCCTGCTTTTTGTGTTGAATGGTGAAGGGACTGTAGCTGAACATTTTAACCAAAATGATAGCAGAGGCACTTCTATTTGGATTCTGAATTATCACTTTGGGCTGCATTGTATGCTATTTTCCTAAAGACAAAAATACCTATAGGTTGACAGATATGTTGGCAGTTTAGCAAGCTTATTTCTTTACGCTGCATAGAGTCTAAAGTGCAGTTCTTGCATACAAAAATCTCCATATCTTTAGTGTTGAAGTATGTTATAAATTACAGTATGCTCCTCATCTCCTTACAGCCCATTTGGCTCCTACTCAGAAGTTTATGATTCCTTAATGCGTAGTTCATGATAAAGTTAAATGCAAACCCAACTTCATGTTTATATTTATGTCTGCTGGTGTAAAATTACAAGGCTAATTTCATTCACACTATTCTCACCCCCTTTTTGTTCTTGGAAATTGGCGTGCCCCAAGGAAAAAAAATAGTTTTCATCAAGTGTTTATGTCTGTATTCCTGCCATATTTTCTTCTAATTCTTCATAAAATATAGAAAGTTTAAGAACATGCCCCTGCTATGAATTGATTCAAGCAATTTATCTAATCTAAAATCTAGTCCCAGTTGGAACCGACTGTGCCTTTGCAAAGGATAAACAATCAAAACGATCAATTGAAAATGGTGGAGTGGTGAAAGAGAAGACAGCACTTGGTGTTATTGATTCTTGTTTTGACCAAAATGAAACACAACCCACAAAAGAGCTGTACCTTTATAGACCTACTGAAATGCACAAAATACATCATGCAAATTTTCTTTCTTTATTTTTTTGGAAATTATTTTATTAATTATTTGACACAAACAATCTAATATACAATTAGAAAATATACATTCAAAAATAATAAAACATGTCTAGATCTATATTTAAATGGCAACTTGTGCAAAGTAAGTATAGCATACTTTACCATTCACTAGAATTCAGAGATGGGCCAAAACTAACAAAATGGAAGTTTAACAGTGACAAATGCAAGATACTCCACTTGGAAAAACGAAATCCAAAGATATAGAATGGGGGATGCCTAACTCGAGAGCAGTACGTGTGAAAAAGATCTTGGAGTCCTCGTGGACAACAAGTTAAACATGAGCCAGGAATGTGATGTGCCGGCAAAAAAAGCCAATGGGATTTTGGCCCGCATCAATAGGAGCATAGTGTCTAGATCTAAGGAAGTCATGCTCCCCATGCTCTATTCTGCTTTGGTTAGACCACTTTACCTGGAATATTGTGTCCAATTCTGGGCACCACAATTCAAGAGAGATATTGACAAGCTGGAATGTGTCCAGAGGAGGGCGACTAAAATGATCAAGGGTCTGGAGAACAAGCCCTATGAGGAGCAGCTCAAGGAGCTGGGCATGTTTAGCCTGAAGAAGAGAAGGCTGAGAGGAGATATGATAGCCATGTATAAATATGTGAGAGGAAGCCACAGGGAGGAGGGAGCAAGCTTGTTTACTGCTTCCTTGGAGACTAGGACGCGGAACAATGGCTTCAAACTACAAGAGAGGAGATTCCATCTGAACATGAGGAAGAACTTCCTGACTGTGAGAGCCGTTCAGCAGTGGAACTCTCTGCCCCGGAGTGTGGTGGAGGCTCCTTCTTAGGAAGCTTTTAAACAGAGGCTGGATGGCCATCTGTCAGGGGTGATTTGAATGCAATATTCCTGCTTCTTGGCAGAATGGGGTTGGACTGGATGGCCCATGAGGTCTCTTCCAACTCTTTGATTCTATGATTCTATGATTCTATGAATACATTTTCAAAGCAAAATCTGTGCAAGCTATTCTTAACTAGAATTATTGGTTACTATGATTAAGAAAATGTTTCAATCTGGAACATAGCAATAGTACCACCAGCTACTTCCCCCTTGCCCCTCCTTATCATATGCGAAAATCCTAATGTATTTTTTAAAAGAAACTCCTTGCAAGGCAGGGAATATATCTTCACAATCAGGAGAATTTCAAAATATGATTTCACATTAATAAAGAATAACCCCGTAAAAATGGGAACAGGCATTAAAGCAGTTTCTTGTGTTTTGAGCTTTCTGACTGCATAAATTGAACGATGCTTAAAATCATAATCAAATGTTTCATTAACATTATTCCATCATATTTAGCCTTTTCAGAAATCACTTATTTCTAATTTTGTAACACTCTACCTTGCCCAAGTAGCATTACGCATTTCTTTTTCTTCAAATATTTTTTCATTTTACTTTTCCTTCCCTTCATTGCATTCCTTTGCAAATCATGACATTGAGGTTTTGTTGGGGTGGGGGCAGTCTGAATATTATCTGAAGCCCTACTGGTTTAGAGGAGTGCATCTATCTGAGGATGATTGGCAGTTCCTTTTCCAGTGAGCCAAGGAGCTGCAACATATTTGTACTCATTGGCTAAAGTTGTTTTTTTTTTTCATGCAAATTCAGCACTGTTCTCAAATCAACAGGAACCAGTGATCACTGTTGCCAGTCCAGGACTAGTTGAAGGCTGGCACTTCTCCAGGGACTATCACTTTAAGTGCCACTGCATAAGAGAACATGCACAATGTATTGTCGAAGGCTTTCATGGCCGGAATTACTGGGTTGTTGTAGGTTTTTTCGGGCTATATGGCCATGTTCTAGAGGCATTCTCTCCTGACGTTTCGTCTGCATCTATGGCACACATCCTCTGAGGTAGTGAGGTCCTCACTACCTCTGAGGATGCTTGCCATAGATGCAGGCGAAACGTCAGGAGAGAATGCCTCTCGAACATGGCTATATAGCCTGAAAAACCTACAACAACCCAGAACATGCACAGCACCCAATATGCCATTTGAAACCTGTATACTCTTGCCATTGAATCGGATGATTCAGGGTGTTAGCATGCTGTAAATTGGATAGGATACATATCTGTCATTTATTAATTTGTTTACTGCCTGTCCCTCCTGTGTGTGCCAGGAGCGACTTGAGAAACTGCAAGTCACTTCTGGTGGCTGTCTGCAAGGACGCTGTCCAGGGGATGCCTGGATGTTTTGGTGTTTTACCATCCTTGTAGAAGGCTTCTCTCATGTCCCCGTATAGGGAGCTGGAGCTGATAGAGGGAGCTCATCCGTGCTCTCCCCGGATTTGAACCTGCGACCTGTCAGTCTTCAATCCTGCCAGCACAAGGGTTCGGGGGCTCCTGGCTTGTCCCATGTAAAACAATTCTAGGCACCTAGCATACCTGTGAAATCTATGCAAATAATAGTAAGACCTGGGAAACCATGGAATCCATATCTGCGGTTCCACTTGCCCAGGGGGAAATGGTCTCTCTATGGAAGTGGTTCCCAACCTTTGGTCCTCCAGGTGTTTTGGACTTCAGCTCCCACAATTCCTAACAGCTGCTAAAATGTCTGGGATTTCTGGGAGTTGAAGTCCAAAACACCAGGAAGACTAAAGGTTGGGAACCATTGCTCTAAGGTATTTGCAACTCTGTTGTATGCCTTGATCTCCCCAACTTCCCTATCACTGGTATCTGTTCAAAAATTTTGGAGTAACTCTGGGTCTGGCTTGAAGTCCTAAAGATTATTGCTGCTGCCACCTTTGCCCTCTCAGAGGCATTAACCAGCGACAATGGGAAAGAGAAAATCAACATTGGCAGACTTCTGGTAGAAATAATTGGATTTTAGAATAGCGACGGCTCTGTTCTCCAAGTTGAGTAATGTCTACGTTGTTTTCATATCAAAAGTGAGAAGCGTAGCCCATCCATAGATCCAATGTAAATTTGATCTCTTCTGAGCTGTCTGGAGCATAATCAGATGCTAGGTAAAAAGGGAGTATCATGTACACAGGATTTGTATTATAATGGACTACAGCATGGGGAGGGGGCATTGTAGTAATTGAGATAATACTCCATTCTTTTCCAGAGTTATTCCAATGTTTCATATTTTTTTCAATTTCTACAACAAGAAAGGGAAAAAGGAAAATCAGGAAAGAAGAAAAAAAGAAGGGAGTTGAGCGATCAGCAATTTTAGCCTCCTTACAGCTGCCTTGCGTTTGTGTGTGCTGCTTTCTGTCCATCTCTCGCCACTCCAGGAGCTGCTACCTCACTACTAGCCTTCCTTAGTTTTAAGAAGCAGAGCTGTGTAAATTGTGTTTCCTGCTTTACGGGGCAGTCATTCCTCCATTTTCATGGTGGTTATGAACACAGCTCCGCTGTAGAAGTAGGAAAATCACAAATATCTCCAGGAGAGGAATGGAGTGTCACTACTGTGGTCCCATATGGGGAAAGGAGTGCTGGCCCCGCATGCCGCTTCCCTTGCCCTGCAGATTCCCTCTCCTTTTCCTTCTCTTGTGTGGCACGAGACTCTCATAGGAAAAGGAAAAAAGAAAATGAGGGGAAGGGGACAGAATCACGGTACAAACCTGAAGAGGAGGAGAAACCAGCCACACACATCTTGCAATGTCTGGCTCCTCTTCATCTTCTGTGCTGCGTGTTCCTTCTTCCCCCCAGGACTTCCCTTCTTTTGGGAAGAAAAACGATTTGTGGAACACAGGAAGAGAAAGAGGAGCCAGATCCATGGCATGAGTGAAGTGGTGTGGGGCCTCTTCTTGCTTTTACCTCCATGCCAGTCTCTGTTTTGGCCAGGAAAGCAAGGGAGATACCTGGCGGAACAGAAATTCATGACACACAAACCTCCCAAACAGCTCTGTCGCTCACTTTCTGAGGATAGGGCTGCCATATACTTTCTGTCCTTTGCCCAGGTTGGAGAGAGACTTGTGCCATTTTCTACTCCCAACTTCAGGAGTAGAGCCTTTCAAATGCACAAATACTCAAAACACCTAATGATGATGACACCTAAGAAAGGAGCAAATGTATTTGTTGATTTGTGATGTACTTTGTCAGCTTGGATTATCTCAACTTTTATTTGCGAGACGTACACGGCTTCATCTCTTGAATGCATCTGAATATTTTAAAATGATGGCTCTGTATTTGTAATCTACACATCACTTCTTCCTTCATATAACTCTCCAGACTGCTTCACACATGAGCATTTTCTACCAACAAATGCTGTATTTTTAGCAAGAGAGAGGTAAATTTTGTGGGTAGTGTGAGGTGGCATTTATATCCTCTAAAAGCAGATAGATAGATAGATAGATAGATAGATAGATAGATAGATAGATAGATAGATAGATTATTTTGACTGAGCAGTGCTCTGATCCATCTTCATTTCCTACCAGGTTTTTTATGTATTGTGAAGATACTAGGGATTGGCCACATGGTCCATGCTCTCATCACATCTAGGTTAGATTACTGCAACGCCTTCTACATGGGGTTGTCTTTGAAGACTTCTTGGAAGCTTCAAATAGTCCAGCAAGAGGCAGCCAGGTTAATAACTGGAGTGGCGTACAGGAAGCACACAACTCCCATGTTACGCCAGCTCCGTTGGCTCCCAGTTTGCTACTGAGCACAATTCAAAGTGCTGGCTTTGGCCTATAAAGCCTTATAATAATAATATTAATAAACTTTATTTATACCTTGCAACCATCTCCCTGATGGGGACTTGGAGCGGCTTACATGAGGCCAAGCCCAAAACAACAAATACAATAAAGAAAAACCTTAAACGGCCCTGGCCCATTTTACCTGTCCAAACGCATCTCCCCCTTTGAACCACCGCGGAGATTAAGATCATCTGGGGAGGCCCTGCTTTCGGTCCCGCCACCATCACAGGCGTGTTTGGCGGGGGCAAGAAACAGGGCCTTCTCAGTGATTGCCCCTCAGCTATGGAATTCCCTTCCTAATGAGATCAGGTCAGCCCCCTCCCTCTTGTCCTTTAGAAGGATGTTAAAACATGGCTGTGGAACCGAGCATTGGGATTGTGCAATGAGGCAGCAATAGGAACTCTTAGTATGCCAACCAAATTCGATATGGTTGTTGAGACAGTTTTAACGTCAAAATAAGTGATTTTAATGCTTTTGTATGAGTATGGTCTAGTATGTTTCGGCATTTAATGTTTGCCATTTATATGTTGTGCTATGCCCTGAGTCCCCTTCAGGGTGAGAAGGGCGGAATATAAATGCTTTAAATAAATAAATAATACCATGGAGCACAGCTCAGTTCAAAAAGCGGGGTTGAACTCGTAGAGTTTCCTATCTGTGCAAGCTGCTTCCAGTTACTTGGAGTTCATTCTGGGAGAAGTCTTGGAAACCCAATTCTTCTATTTAATTAAAGAAACTGTAAAATAACAACACACTCGACGGCGGTAATGGAAGTGTTCTTTCGGTAGTTCTGAAATCTCCTGGGAGCCAAAATGCTATGCCTCAGCAAAACAGGCCGAAGGGCCCGTATAATATATCAATCCAAAAATAATGTGCCTGTGGCCTACTTAACCCCAGTTTGTAAAATTCTTGTGTAATCTAAGCAATCGCTCACGGTATCAGTACTACTAATCAGGAATTATAGCAATTTTCGAGTGAGTCCAAATTTGGTACTTAAGTAGTTTTAACCCCCGTGACCTTCCAGGGATTAGGTATTTCAACTATATCCGGTCTCTTGTAGACTGGAAATGAGCCCCGGCTTTCCCAGGCTTCATGGGTAATTAGGTCAATTGGCAGAGGCCCCAGAATTGGACCAATCCATAATTGGTATAATTCAAGTGTGTGCAAGTGTATACGCTTTAAACGTTTGCCTTTCATTTATTGCTGAAGAATTGGCTCCCCTAATTGCCAGAGTCTTAACTCACGCTGCACTTAAGAATCATAAACATATCTTGAGACGAGTGCCGTGGTTTTAAGTTATAGAGTGAGACTTAATTTCTCTGCATTCAACAGCAACATGGAAAAGATTTGGCTGTGTTGGTGGCAGTGGCTCACCTTCAGTTGTGGGTTGTGGACCACATCTTCATTCAGCACTTAGGTTTTATGAGATGGAGTTATGTAAAGTACGACCCCCTTATCCATAGATATGATCCCCAGTTTCAGTTACCCATGCTCCGAAAAATATTCCCTCCGGAGCCGTTTTGTTGACTGCTCAGGTGTGATTCTATCCATGTATAGTAAAAATACAGGGTTCACGAGTATCCTCTTCAGGCGCCCATGAGAAGTCTTGAAACATCTCCGTATGTATCTAAGTTACCTTTCCCTATTAGCAGATTGTTCTGACTGTGTGACCACAGCTATGAGACAAATGCCTTGTCAAATTTCCAAAAACATAGACATCTCAGATCATTTTTTAACTTTTGTTAATTGATGTTTTAGTGGAACCTTTTCAAATCATTGTAAGCCACCTGGAATCCCATTTGGGAGAAAGATAGAATATAAATTCTATCTTTAAATTCTAAACATCAAATACGCTTGATGTCTAGGTTAGGCCTATTTGAGACCTCTGTGCTTGGATATTGCAGGTAGATTTCAATCCTTGAATAAAGCTGCTTTATGCAAACTCGTCCACCCTCTGATTTTAGTTTTTTTGGGGTGAATGGATTTGCAGCAGAAAGGAACTCACCAGAAAGACAAATACTCATCCAATGTGCAAATTCTTAGAAAGATTGCTTTTCCCACAGACGTGAATAAATGAAATCATTGTATGGAGTCTTATATTTTCATTTGGCAACAAAGGCTGGCAGAACTTATTTCAGCATTATCTCCAGAGAAAGGGAGTTACACAACAAGGTTATACCACTAAGGAGGCCCTGTTAAGAGTGTTAGCAGTGCAGACCTTGTTATTTATTTTAATTTATTTACAGCATTTATATTCCGCCCTTCTCACCCCGAAGGAGACTCGGGGCGGATCACAGAACACATCCACAGCAAACATTCAATGCTGTTAAACAGATCAGACAAACAACAGGTAAAGATATTATGCTGGCATTTTTCACAGCTTCGGCGTCCTAAAGGTTATGCTCGATTCTGGGCGAGGGGGGGGGGCGCTGTTGCTTTATCCTCTATGACAAAGGGCCCTTGATCACAGACTACTCCTTCCTTTGATCACCGGCATTTTTCTGGTATTTTCTTTTTATGGTGCCGGTAAAATATCTCCCTGCTTAAGTGGTGCCAATTTCTCTACTCACATCTCACAGCTGTTTTCAAACTGCTTAGGTGGACACTTAGCTGGGCTGAAGGTTGGGTGCACACTCTGCCCTGGGCTTCGAACTGCCGACCTTTCAATTGGTAAGATTTATTGCTGCTGGTGATTAACTAGTTGTGCCACAGCCCGGCCCTGATATAACACTTAGGTGATGATATAATCTAAGTGCTTTTCTGAAAGATTTGAAGTTGCAAACAGGTTGGTAGAGAAGAGATATTTGTGCTGTCACACACTGGGTCTGTAGCAGTTGGCTTTTGAACAGGACATGCTCTTTGTGCCCAGCGGGAAGCCGGGTGCCTTGAGTGAGAGACCCTAAGGATTTTCCTATGCAGAGTCTTTAGAAGCTTGAAAGGTTTAACAAAGTCCTTTATTATTCCTTAAGTCTTCAACAAACAATCAAATACTTCTCAGATCTTCAACAAAATAAACAAATGCTTCAAGGCTTTGAATCAACTGGTGGCTTTCCTAATCTTGTCCACAAGGGACAGGCAACTGGCTTCGTGAACTGTTTCTTTTCTTTAAGAGGAAATCCCTTTTTAACCCCTCCTTGGGCAATCTACTTTCTAAACTTTACTGGTGTGGGCTCTACTCCCGGCTCCAAACTGCTTCTTGGGTCCCGAGTAGACCTGCCAGTCAAGGCTTTGTAGATTCTCCAGCTGGAGTCCTTTGGAACTGTTTTCTCCTGGAATTTCCCCCGGATGCTGTGAGAAACGAATCTTCTCTACAAGTGGAGCTAATCCACATCCTGTAGCTAAGCTTTCCAATGCAAGACTGAGCTAAAATGGCTCCCTCTCCTCCCAGAGCCCTGGGGAAAGGGGCAGAATCAAAACATAACCATGATTGATGGGTCATAGGCCCTATAATTGCAAACCAAGGGAAGCCACCTTATTGCAAAATGCATGGAACTTTGGAATACATGCAAACACTCAATAGAAAGAAATGAAGTTGGAGCTCCTGGTACAGCCGTACCAGCACAGTATCTCTTTACCTAATATGGTTCTAAACTGTTTGAGACTTTATATTTACAGTTACTTTGAAATGTGTTCCATTACAAATAGTTAGCTCTTGCCATTTGTACAGAATGGTTTTCTTTTCTGCACATCAGAGCCAACATCTCCTGCCTAATTTCATGTTATCCGTGTTGTTTCCAATTTATGGAAATCCTAAAGCGTATCCATTTTTTGGGTTGTTTTTTGTTTGTTTGCTTTTGGGTTTTTTTCTGAGATAGCATCATTTGCCCAAGTTCACCCACTGGGTTACCATGTCTGAGCAGGGATTTGAACCTAGATGGACAGCTTATTGGTCTAATGCTCAAACCATAGCAGTCTTTTTAATTGCTGGCCAAGGTTCAGCTTTCTTTGCATCGGACCAAATCTTTTAGGTGGAGAAGGCAGCCCTAGAAAAAATCACTGACATTCTCACTTGGCACCTATGGCCATAAATTGGAATTTTCCCCTTTCTTAAGAGTCTTCTAGTGAGAAAATTTCTTTCCAAGACGTGACTGGAAGCATTCTGTTTTCGGCCATATTTTATCTGACCGCATTTTTGTGTGCATGTTGTTGGGGTCGAGGGGATTTGCACGTCCTTGCTTGGGTTTCTTGCAATTCAGTTTGAAATGTAAGCGAATAAAGGGAAATCGGGATCGAAACCACATGCTTTTCATGTTAGATTAGGTCCAGGTGGGAGGGACTGTTAAAAAATCAATCGGTTGCTTATGATTCAAGAATACTTTGGATTGAAGGCAGGTGGCTATGCGCGGACATATGAAAAACCGATCGCCAGCATATTGGTACATACGAGATTGATCTCTTGAAAGACAAAGAGAAGTCCATAAATTTCAGAACTTCGCAATAACGACGCTCAGACCTGAGCACCCAGATGAGGAAGTTTTTGTATCTGAAGAGGAAATCTTTTTCTTCTTTCTCAAAAGCATCTCGATCCTTTTAGCTTTGCTTTAACAGTTAACATCTGACGGACCTAAGAGGCCTGCGGAGACTCATTACAGCCTTTTCAAATATTGTAGCTGTCCCGTGATGCTGAACAGGTCGAGATTAGCCCAGGAACAGCATGAGGCTGTGAAATGAAATGAGAATGTGATTGCAAAGTATTTGTCTGAGGTCAGGATGAGAGGGAAGACGGGTAGGAGTGAGCTTAAGAGTTTAATGGGAAATAGTGTGCGCTAAAAGGTATCCTATTAGGGTTGCGATAGTGGTGACTCTCAAGGAATACTACAGGGTGTCCTCCATTTATCATAGTGGCAAACATTAGGAAAGTTTATTGTATCATTGTTAACTCCAAGCTACAAAATATTGAGCTGTAAAAATAAACTTGTAAAAAACAAATAACAATGATAAAGAATTAATTGTAACAATATATCTATATAAATAAAAATGTAATGTTCATTTGTGGGATTAACATAACTGGACAAATTGACACCAAATTTGGACACAAGACACCTGTCAGGCCAATGAGTAACCATCACTCCTAAAAACACTGAAAAACGCAGTGGAAGAGACTTAAAAAGCCAAAAAAAAGGGAGGGGGTGCATTACAACGCATGTGCAAAACCACATATATACACAAATACACATATATACACATATACACAAATATATACAGAAATATATGCACACACAAAACACATATACACAGAAAGGGACAAGAAAGGAAGGAGAGAAAGAGGGAAAAGGAGGGAAGGAGAGAAGGAAATAAATAAGTGAAAGAAGGCAGGAAAGAGAGAGGGAAGGAAGGAGAGAAAGAAGAAAGAAAGGGAGAGAAGGAAAGAAAGAAAAGAAAGAAAGAAGGAAGGGGAAAAGGAAATAAAAAAAGAGAAAGAAGGAAGGAAAGAGAGAGGGAAGGAGAGAAGGAAGAAAGAGAGAAAGAGGGAGAGAAGGAAAGAAAGAAAGGTATAGAGAAGGAAGGAAGGAGAAAAGGAAATAAAAAGTGAAAGAAGGAAGGAAAGAGAAAGAAGGAGAGAAGAAACGAAAGAGAAAAAGAGGGAGGAAAGGAAGGAAGGATGGAACCAAAGAGCAAAGGAAGCAAGGAAAGAGGTAGAGAAGGGGGAAAGAAAAAGAGGGAAGGAAGGAGAGAAAGAAAGAAGGAGAGAAAGAGGGAGAGAGGGTTGATCACAGCAATGCGTGGTGGGTACAGCTAGTTAATAATAAATATGTGTAGGTAGACAAGTCTGCTTGAGTTCACTAAATGTTTCTCAGGTACAGGTAAGCTTTTAGTTCTTAATTTTGTAATATTTGAGCTTGGATATGCTTGACCAAATTTGCTTCATTTCTCAGTGGAAGTAAGATGCCATGAAACTGACACAATATGTTGTCAAATTTATTTATTTATTTATTTATAGCTTTTATATCCCGTTGTTCTCTACCTCCGTGGAGGGACTCAGAACAGCTAACAACAAAATTCAATGCTATGCAGTAAATAACATCATAAAACAACATACACAATAAATAAATTCTAAAATACATATAAAAACAATATCCAACTCAGTCCAAAATGTTGTGATCAGATAACTCTTAGTCCAGTGGTTCTCAACCTGTGGGTACCCAGATGCTTTGGCTTTCAATTCCCAGAAATCCTAACAGCTAGTAACCTGGCTGGGCTTTCTGTGAGTTGTAGGCCAAAACACCTGGGGACCCACAGGTTGAGAACTACTGTCTTAGTCTATTGATTTTTCAATCGTGGACTTAATGGCCTTTGTTCTGATGGCTTGCTCCTGGGCTGCAAGAATCAGGCCTTCTGTCTCCTTCTTCAGTGTTCCATTTGTGAGTCATAACCAGGTCTTCTCCTCGTCAACTTTTCCTTCAATCTTCTCAAGGAACTGCCCATACAAGGCTTGGTTGTGCCAGCTGTCAGCTCTGGTTTGGAGTACAGTTTTCTATTATTATTATTATTATTATTATTATTATTATTATTATTATTATTATTATTATTATTATTACAATCACAGTCACAATAAAATCTTACATTTGGAGGTTTCACCTTGGGAGGAGCAAAAAGAGGGTGCAGTGAACCAAACCCATAATTACAAAGGGATCATAGAATCAAAGAGTTGGAAGAGACCTCATGGGCCATCCAGTCCAACCCCCTGCCAAGAAGCAGGAATATTGCATTGAAATCACCCCTGACAGATGGCCATCCAGCCTCTGTTTAAAAGCTTCCAAAGAAGGAGCCTCCACCACACTCCGGGGCAGAGAGTTCCACTGCTGAACGCCTCTCACAGTCAGGAAGTTCTTCCTCATGTTCAGATGGAATCTCCTCTCTTGTAGTTTGAAGCCATTGTTCTGCGTCCTAGTCTCCAAGGAAGCAGAAAACAAGCTTGCTCCCTCCTCCCTGTGGCTTCCTCTCACATATTTATACATGGCTATCATATCTCCTCTCAGCCTTCTCTTCTTCAGGCTAAACATGCCCAGCTCCTTAAGCCGCTCCTCATAGGGCTTGTTCTCCAGACCCTTTGATCATTTTAGTCGCCCTCCTCTGGACACATTCCAGCTTGTCAATATCTCTCTTGAATTGTGGTGCCCAGAATTGGACACAATATTCCAGGTGTGGTCTAACCAAAGCGGAATAGAGCATGGGTAGCATGACTTCCCTAGATCTAGACACTATGCTCCTATTAATGCAGGAGCTGCTACCCACTTGCTACTAAGGAGGCTGTTCAGGTCCTGAACCAGTGCTTGGCAGTTGTGTCGGTCTGGATGGGAGCAAACAAATTGAAATTGAATCCAGACAAGACAGAGGTCCTCCTGGTCAGTCACAAGGCCAAACAGGGTATAGGGCTACAGCCGGTGTTGGACAGGGTTACACTCTCCCGAAGATTCAGGTTTGCAGCTTGGGAGTCCTCCTGGACCCATCGCTGAGCCTGGAATCCCAGGTCTCGGTGGTGGCCAGGGGAGCGTTTACACAATTAAAACTTGTGCACCAGTTGCACCCCTACTTGGTAGTCCACGCTCTGGTTACATCCTGAATAGACTATTGCAATGCGCTCTATGTTGGGTTGCCTTCGAGGACTGTTTGGAAGCTTCAAATAATCACAGACAGAAGTCAGGTTGGTCACCAGAGCAGCGCACAGGGAGCGTACAACCCCTCCAGTTGCGTCAACTCCACTGGCTGCCAGTTTGCTATCAAGCACAATTCAAAGTGCTGGCTTTAGTCTATAAAGGTCTAAACGGTTCCAGCCCAGCTTACCTGTCCGAACGTATCTCCCTCTATGAACGACCTAGAAGACTAAGATTGTCGAGGGAGGGCCTGCTCTTGGTCCTGCCACCTGCACAGGTGCGTGAGGTGGGAACGAGGGACAGGGCCTTCTCATTGGTGGGTCCTTGGCTGCGGAACTGTCTCCCCAGTGATATTAGAGCAGCTTCCTCTTGACCTTCAGAAGCAAAGTGAAAACCTGGCTCTGGGGTCAAGCATTTGTAGATTAACTACACTGTAATAATAACTACAAAATAAGTGCAATGATTTTTGGAACAGCCCTGGATTATGACTATGGATGGCGTGATTTTAATAGTGATTATAATGTTTATATCTCTTAATGTGCGTTTTAACTCTAATTTTTAAAATTTTAACTTAAATGTATTTAATTGTTGTTTTCTAAAGGCTTCAAATACTTGCCATTGGTAAAGCCGCCTTGAGTCCCCTTCGGGATAGAGTAAACAAACAAACAAACAAATAAATTTACAAAAAAAGGGAGAGTAAATAAATAAATAAATATGATATGTTGCTGTTGAACATTGCTGCATGTGGAAACTATGTTTTATTTTATGAACAACACTTTTGATTGGGTTGTTGTAGGTTTTTTCGGGTTATATGGCCATGTTCTAGAGGCATTCTCTCCTGATGTTTCGCCTGCATCTATGGCAAGCATCCTCAGAGGTAGTGAGGATGCTTGCCATAGATGCAGGTGAAACGTCAGGAGAGAATGCCTCTGGAACATGGCCATATAGCCCGAAAAAACCTACAACAACCCAGTGATTCCGGCCATTAAAGCCTTCGACAATACATTGAACACTTTTGATTTCTTTTCTTTAGAATTGTGTTAAGAGGACGCAGACTGTTACTCAACATTAAAATCAGTGGAACTAAAAAGGGACACTGCTTCCTTAACCATTTCTATTACATTTGATAATACAAAGAGACCTTTAAAATAAACAAAAACTTTATGAAGCCATGAACCCAGTTCATCCCCTCTTTTTACAGCTTTTTCTTCTAGACGTAGCAAATCCCACACTTTTTCTAACGACATAATGAAATACTATATTGTAACAAACCATACTTTTTGGTTTTAAAGGGCATATTTATTGCCCAGGCTGAATGCGTTTTGTGTTATTAATTGTAATTTTATCCTTTTATAATCCAAATCCTGCTACAATGGGATAAAGTAATTCAGTAGATGTTGAAATTGATTCTCTGTGATTCATGCAACAGAGAGCAATGGAATTTTGCTGCTCATAAGTACCTTTATTTTAGTGTGTTGTATTTTCCTGTCCTACAGTAAAGATTTATAGATCTGTTAAGTGGACTGAGCTTATATGTGTAGTGATTAGAATGATTTTATATTTCTCAACTTGAAGCCCCCCATTAAAAGTTTGAAGAATTGTAAAACAGAGACCCTCACAATTTGGGGGCACTGTAATGACATTTGCCAAAGCTTTCATTTTAGTAGTTCTGCATAGAG
The DNA here is from genome assembly GCF_025583915.1 of Anolis sagrei ordinatus. Lineage (NCBI taxonomy): Eukaryota > Metazoa > Chordata > Lepidosauria > Squamata > Anolidae > Anolis > Anolis sagrei. Next base: position 273,866,382 of record NW_026846588.1, on the reverse strand, counting down.
ATAATGTTGTTTTTGTCTTGGGTGCTTTAAAGAAACTGTTTTAATAATACATAATGCCCGTCATCTGCGTAACGATCTCATTTCTAAACTAAATCTCTGTTCAAATGTTAATCTTTCCCTATCCTGAGGATTTGGAGGTGAATAATGTATGTAAGATAAAGGTAAAGGTTTTCCCCTTGACATTAAGTCTAGTCATGTCCAACTCTGGGGGTTGGTGCTCATCTCCATGTCTAAGCTGAAGAGCCAGCATTGTCTGTAGACACCTCCAAGGTCATGTGGCCAGCATGACTGCATGGAGGACAGGACAGCTCAGAACCATACACTTTTCTTACATTGTTTGAATGAAAGGGAAATAAGAGAGCACAATAAAATAGTTAACATAGTTATTTCTATGGAGCCATCTGTTTAGAGTTCTGCCTTTCAGAGTCTTAGAAGAAAAAGTGAACGATAGTAATTAGTATCATGAAACAACACATTTTTAGAAATATTTTCCATAGAAAACTTTTAAGTTCCTCATCACGGAACATTGCACTAAAGGAATGAAGGCAGACTGTTATCTCAGACTGCTCAGGACAAAAGTGACATTCAAACTCAGGATGTCATGCCTTGCAACTCGCTTAGCCACTGCATTATGGGTTGTCTTGAGGAAATATGCATAGATTAAGTACCATTTGAGTCACCTAAACTCCTGTTGTCAGTTATCTAAGTCTTTATTAATGAAATGGCAGTGATATAATTTATTTGTGGTGGTGAAAAAAAGGCTTTTGGGAACAGTGTGATAGTAAAACTTAGGACTCAAATAAGGATTCTAAATGGTCACTGGGAAATAAAACTTCAATATACTCTGTATATTATTTGGAAGACTGCTCTATCCTCTATGGTAGTCAAAGACCTAACCGTACCATTACAGATTCGTCCAGAACTAAACACATATTGCTTACGAGTAAACAAGAAACGAATTCTAAGGATGTAACACCTTTGTCTCAAATCCTTTTTGTTATGTTTGATTTTGAAAATTGTAATTATTTCTATACATTTAATTTATTTCTTTTTCCAGAAAAGTTTCCAAATATGATGGTAAATTGATTGCCCCTTTGCTGACTACTCCACTTGTCATGAGTGGAGTGCCATAAGCAGGGTTCCATCCTGGGCCCGGTCCTGTTCAACATCTTTATTAATGACTTAGACAAAGGGTTTGAAGGCATGGTCATCAAGTTTGCAGACATCACCAAATTTAGAGGGATAGTCAATACTCCAGAGGTCAGGAGCAGAATTCAAAAAGATTAGAGAGATGATTGGCCATAACTAACAAAATGAACTTCAACAGGGAAAAATGCTAGATACTCCACTTAGGCAGAAAAAAGGAAATGCAAAGATACAGAATGGGGGACGCGTGGCTCAAGAGCAGTACGTGTGAAAAAGATCTTGGAGTCCTCGTGGACAACAAGTTATGCATGAGCCATGAATGTGATGCGGCAGCAAAAAAAAGCAAATGGGATTTTGGCCTGCATAATTAGTAGTATAGTGTCTAGATCAAAGAAAGTCATAGGTAAAGATAAAGGTTTTCCCCTGATATTAAGTCCAATTGTGTCCGACTCTGGGGTGTGGTGCTCATCTCCATTTCTAAGCCCGAAGAGCCAGCGTTGTCCCTAGACACCTCCTAGGTCATGTGGCTGGCATGACTGCATGGAGTGCCCATACCTTCCCGCCAGAGCGGTCCCTATTGATCTACTCACATTTGCATATATTTGAACTGCTAGATTGGCAGAAGCTGGGGCTGACAGTGGAAGCTCATGCCACTCCCTGGATTCAAACCTGCGACTTTTCAGTCAACAAGCTCAGCAGCTCAGCACTTTAACCCACTGTGCTACTGGAAGTCATGCTACCCCTCTATTCTGTCTTGTTCAGACCACATCTGGAATACTGTGTCCAATTCTGAGATGTTGACTCTAAGCTGGAGTGTGTCCAGAAAAGGGTGAATCAAAGGATCAAGGTTCTGGAGAACAAGCCCTATGAGCAGCTAAAAGAGCTGGGCATGTTTAGCCTGCAAAAAAGAAGGCTGAGAGGAGATGTGATGAGGGCTATGTATAAATATGTGAGGGGAAGTTATAGGGAGGAGAGAACAAGCTTGTTTTCTGCTGTTCTGGATACTAGGATGCAGAACAATGGCTTCAAGCTACAGAAAAGGAGATTCCACCTGAACATGAGGAAGAACTTCCTAACTGTGAGAGTTGTTCAGCAGTGGAACTCTCTGCCCGGAGTGTGGTGGAGGCTCTTTCTTTGGAGGCTTTTAAACAGAGGCTGGGTGGCCATCTGTCAGGGGTGCTTTGAATGTTATTTTCCTGCTTGACAGAATGGGGTTGGACTGGATGGTCCATAAAGTCTCTTCCAACTCTAGGATTCTATGATTCTACTTCTCTTCCTAGTTCATCTGCTCTTTGATATTCCTTTAGTTTACCATCTTTCTGGTGCAAATGTCTGCTACAAGTAAATCTTACTGAGCTCACTAGGCTTCCTCACAAGTAATGGGGTTTAGGCTTCCACTCTGATGGACTGTACTCAATTGATGTCCCTTGGCTTAAAGCGTGGAGTTTTTGTCTCAGAAATGGAGAAAGATATTATTTTCAGTGATGCCTTTTATAAGTTTGCAGAGAAGTAGGTGTTTGTGAAAAACACCTCTCTCCCACTTTTGATGAAGTCTGCAAGGAATGAATGAGCCTTCTGTCAATTGAGGATCTCAACTGGTTGTAATGGTCTTCCAACTCCCTTGGCACTGACAACTGCCTTGTTTAACATTAGCCAGTTTTCTGGCTTCAGGATTTGAGCTGGTTTAAGAGGAAAATCTAGGTTTGCATTACAATAATACTGTTGTAATACTTAAAGCTGCGGGTGGGGCGTGCCTTAAATTTGCAGTGGTTCTCAGTCAAGAGGCAGGCTGTGCTGGCTAAACTTTTCCCCCTTTCAAAATATGAAAAAAAAAGTTTGTATGTATTGGCTTCTTTGTTGGTGAAGCAAGGCTTCTGTGTCTTATATCACAAAAAACTTGTGACAGGAGAAATGGCTTTCCAGAATTACTTGTGTAAACAAGTGAAATCATATTTTCCCCTTCTTCTTTTAGGTTCCCGTTATATCCAAAAGGAGGAGAGAAACTACAGTTCGATTATGGCGTCTACCTTCTCAACAAAAACATTGCACAGGTATGTTAGTGGGGAGAATGTTATTTTTCCATGACTGAACAATATGGTTCTTCTTTGGAGAGAAAGTAAGCAGTTGGTCCCTGCATTTTGTGCACACTAGATTTCTGTGCCCAGAGACAGGCAGAGAATCTCTATTCATATAAATACCGTATATTCCGGCATATAAGACAACTGGGCATATAAGACGACCCCCAACTTTTCCAGTTAAAATATAGAATTAAGATGACTCCCATGCATAAGACTACACCCGCATATAAGACGACCCCTGACTTTTGAGAAGATTTTCTTGGGTTAAAAAGTAGTCTTATACGCCAGAATATACTGTATATACACATTCTTTCCACATCTTGGATCAACCACCTAGAGTTACAATGGAGTCAGTAAGGAAGAACTGTAGCTAGTGGTAGAAAATGTTTTGCCTACAAAAGATCCCACATTTTATTCCCCAGCATGTTCCGTTATGGTTAGGAAGGAATCTAGTCTCAAATCATAGCTATAACAAGAGAAGGCTGACATTGGAAACATAAGAAATTTCCTACAGTTGGGTCAGACCATTAGTCTATCTTGCCCAGTATTGTCAACTTTGGTTGGCAGGTTTAAGGCAGGAATTTTCATTATTCCTACTTGGAGACTCAGGCTGGATCTACTATCAGAGAACTGGACAGTTTAGGCTATCTTACTCTGCAATTGTCTGCTAGCTTGAATGGCTGTTTTGAGACTTAAAGCCTTGTTAGTTGCTGTTAGTGTTTCTCTTCATTCACCTGGGTCCACAAAGTGTCTAATGTCTATCAAAGCAACTGAACATTATGGAGTTCTGTTAGAGACAGACAGAAAATCTCTATTCATATAAATATATACACATTCTTTCCACATCTTAGGCAATCTGTTGCTGCTTTGTGAAACCTGTCGTGTTGAGCAACATGACGCAGTTTTACCTTTTGTTGAACTGTACAGCGTGGCAGTGAGAACACTTGAAGAACTAAAAGAGAGCCCTCTATGCAACAGTGAAACTTCTTCCCAATCTTCTTTTTGCTGTTCTGAAAGCTGAATTTGTAGTAACCACACACATCCTAAGAAAGCTTAGCAAAACATTACAAAGAGTAATGTTTTCTGTAGTCTGAAACTCGTCGACAGTCTCTTAGTAAAAGCCTGGGAAATGTGCACAGAATCTGTGAAAGAATTTCAGGAGAACTTTGACACAGCAAGATCAGTGGTGGAGTCTGTGGGTAGAGAAGTTAGGATTCCAGGCAGACTTGTAAAAGTAACATACAGGCAACTTCATCAACACCAATGGAATATTGTAGGCTAAATGAGTACATGTGATTTCTGGACTTTTTCTGCAGTCAGCTTCAAGAAAGGTGTACAAGGCGCAGGGAAGTAGTTCGGGAACTTCAAGTATTCCTCTCTGTTAATTGTGGTCATTTAAAACCCAACTTGAACAAGTGCACAGAACTTTACAATGAGTACCTTCAAGATACTGACACACTGATGGAAGAGTTTGACCTGTGGTGTAGAAAATGAAAGAGGATTACACCTGCAGAAAAACAAGCAAATGCACATTTGAATATCTTTTCTGTGATAGACAGTTTTTTCCAAATGTGAAGAAACTTCTTCAGATTTCTGCAGCTTCTCTAAAATTTTTGAAAACACATTTAAGAAGTACAATGGGGCAAGAGAGACTGGCTGGACTTGAGTGTCCACCAAAATTTATCGATGGAGCTTAATTTCTGTCAAAAGTGTATTGACACAGTTTTCAAGTGTTTCTAACAGATGTTGTGGTAATCTTTTGTAATCACAAAATTACCAATTAAGAATTATTTTCAATGTTTTTTTAGACTTGAAACTTTGTAGCTAAAATAGAGCTTTTATTTAATTAAATTTATATTAAAATATAGAATTAAAATTATTTTGTGGTATGGAGCTACTCTTCATGATTCGCTAAAAAGAATGTTTCAAACCGACACAATTCCCAATTTTTTTTTCTGGCTATGGGCCGGATGAGGACTATGAATGTTATGTAATGTGCTCAAGTTATCTGTCGATAGTCAGGCTAGCAATGTGAATGGCAGTGGGAAATTCTTCGTGTTGGATTTTTGCGATATGTGTCTTGCTTGTAGAGTCCTCTCTGGGAGGAATAGGATTGAAGCATTCAAAGCAAAAAAAAATCATTGGAAAATCAAAACATGTCCCAGGAGGAGGAATGGAATCTCTCTGAAAATGGTAAAGGAAGAACAGTGAAAATCATGCCTAACTCCTTGGAGATTGTAAGGTGGAATTATAAGCAGGTCAATACACTTTTCTGCAGATTGTTATGGGCGTTGTTTTGAACTGGGAATGGTATATCAGTGCATTCTATTGCTGCTAGTTGATAATGGCTTCCATCTGTTTCATCTGGGTCCCGTCCCCCCCACCATTGCCGCAACCGCCTTTCTCTCTTCCTTTTTTAAAAGTCATCACTAATCACAGACACAGAGAGATTCTTTTCCTATTTGGAGCTGAAGAGTTGCACATTTCTCTAGTTTCAGGCAGACTCACAAGGGACGTGCAAGGAATCACTTTAGGAATTGGAAATTGGTTGAGATTAAAACCAAGGACCATAAAGCAGAAATCTTCCTGCACATGGAAAGCATCCTTGAAACATACTGTGTGCATTGTATGGCCGACTCCTTTCTCAGACCCAGAACCTCCTTATTTGGTTGCAGAGCTTTTTTTTTCACAGAGTCTACCTAACCTACCATTATCTTCAAAATATTCTCGTTTGGCAATAAGAGTGACATGGGTGCATTATCAAAATGGGGAGACAAACAGATACTACATGCAGCATTTTTGGCTGGAAACTGGGAAATCAGAGGGGATCTGCCTTGTTGTTGGAAAGCAATGGCTGGTTGTCTGGTTGTCTCTTAGTTCCATCTAAGTGATTTTGTTTTTGGACAAAAGGACAGATCTTGGCCTTACTTCCATACTAACACTTGTGTTATGATGGCAAGTGATTTCTAACTCAGCACCATTGCTAGGAAGAAATAAGTTGCTCACAGTTTGCCTCTGGCTACAAAGTGGGAGGGAATCCATTTTCATGAAGGGCCATATTATGGACTGTAGAAAGAACCCTTGAGCCTAGGCTGCATTTTGGCATCACAACAGTCCTTGCGTTGATGCGCCTTCCTGCTATTGCACACCAATTTATCACTCCTGCTTGACGTTGGTGGTTTATTTATTGTGATACGCATATTTGTAAGGATTCAGTTCCTTTCCTTGTCTGGAAGGAACAAGCCAAAGGAGAGCTTGCATATAATGAATAGATGGTCAACCCCAAACCTGTGGTTTGTTCGGCCACTCCTCTTAGGTAGAGGTGATTACTCAGAATGTATCAACAAGTTACTACCATGTTTTCCCTAAAATAAGACCCTATCTTATATTTATTTTTCCTCAAGATGACACACTTATTTTCAGGGGATGTCATGTTTTTATTATGTATGGCAAAACAATCTGCAATTATAGGATGATCTCTCTGGGCTCAATAGCAGATTGCTTACTGAAGCTTTTCCACTTTCCCTGGTGTTTTTGCGGGGTGAAAAATACCCACAGAACATTGATTGATTGATTGATTGATTGATTGATTGATTGATTGATTTGGCGCATTTGTATACCACATTTCTCAGTCAGAGGCGACTCAAGGCATTTCACAGTCGGCAGCGATTCGATGCCATAAAAATTATAAAGATGCAGTTCAAACAATTATAAAAGCAATTAAAACATTTAAAACGTGATATAAAAACAATACAGCTTGTAAAAACAAAATCCTTGGCATCTCCTTACTAAAATCATTGTTGCATCGTCATTGGTCCCATATATTCATATTCGTCTAATTATGCTCCAGTAGTAAAAGCTTGCTCGAAGAGCCAGGTCTTACCCTTTTTGCGGAATGTTAGAAGGGAGGGAGCCAATCTTATATCCCTGGGAAGGGCGTTCCATAGCCGAGGGGCCACCACTGAGAAGACCCTATCTCTCATCCCTGACAAATTTTGATAAGTCAGTGCTGGGGAGCAGCAACTTTACTGATGTTTTGCGGGGGGGGGGGGGGGGGGGGGGATGAGAGAGATCCACAGACTGGTGCTGGGAAGAGAGACCCACAGTGCTGCGTAAAACAGCAGCCACAGATGTATTTCTTCCTCCTGAGGACACACAATACCAAAAGCAGAATCTCCTGCTCCTCATTTCACTGAAGAGATGTTTACTTTCACTATGTCACCCTCTATGCCTCAGTTTGTAGCATGCACAGAAAGACTGGGACCTGCCAGGGGGAGCTGACCTTGTACGCTGCATAGCCACACCTATCAGGGTATGGCTTATATTGCGCAAATGCTTAGAAATCCTGCTATGGCTTATTTTATGGGTATGTCTTATTTTTGGGGAAACAGGTTATGCTCAAGAAGATAGGTTTCCACCAGAGCCTTGACTTCTCATGATGTTTAAAAGTGTTCATTGCCTGTTCCTTCTACTCCACAAGTCTGTTGCTTAATACATTCAAAGTATCAGAATTATACTTGAATGCCATCCCCAAAATTTGAAAAAGTAACCATTTCAATATTTGACAATCCCTAAACGTTTTTAAAAGAACTCTGGTTGTAAGACCTTACTGACAATTATATATAGCCATCTGTTATTAGATGCCGTTAAAACTTTCCATGTTGTTATAGAAATCTAAACATACCTGTCTAATTGGCCCCATTAGTCCATAAAAGTCCTTTGTGTTTGCTTTGCTGCATGAACTATGAGGCCACAACCTAGTAATGGCATTTTGAAACATGGGAGCTTGTCACTTTTTCATTCTTAATATATTCTTGACGCATATCCCTATGCCAGAAAATTTATTTATTTATTTGTTTACTATATTTGTATACCGCCCCTCTCAGCCTTCCGGCGACTCGAGGCGGTTTACAAGGCAAAATTCAATGCCACCAAGAACACAATTACAATATAAAACATCAACGTCAATAAAATCATAACACTGCAATAAAACATAATTCAATAAATACTCATTAAAACAATGTCCAGTCCCGTCATGTTAATAACATGTTTTGCCTACTGCATTGTTTTCATGTTTAACACTTATGCCCATCTGTATTTTCTGTAATTATAAAAAAACAACTATAGTTATACCACATCAGTGCTGTGTTTTAGTGCTGTCTGGTTTAAGCTTCGGTTTCCTTTTACTGCGCTCAATAAATCAAAGCAGGGACAAGCACAAAAAGGAGTACCATTGTGGTTAGTGGTACTCCTAAACAGAACAGGCCATCTTATTGTGTACTAGCCATCCCCTGCCATGTGTTGCTGTGGCCCAGTCTGTGTATGTATGTATGTGTGTGTGTGTATGTGTTTATTTGTGTATATGTGTATATATGTGTGTTCTGGTACAGCTGTACCAGGAGCTCCGATTTTATTTGCTTTGCATTGAATGTTTGTTTGCAGTCTTAAGTTTCAGGAACTCTGCAGATAGGTGGCTTCTTTTGGTTGCAGTTATAGGGCAAGCCACCTGTCCATCATCATTAAGTTTTGGTCCCGCCCCTTGCTTGGGGCAATTGGGAAGAGAAGGGAGCCATTTTTTAGTTAGTCTCAGCTAGGTTAGCCAATGTACAGGACGTGTGTAATGCTTCCCCTGTACAAAAGCTTCAACCTTCAAGAATTCCCAGAGGAGAACAGCTTTAAGAGTCTCCTACGAATTTCCAGGGTTACAGAAATTCCAACAGAAACAGAGTCTCCAAAGACTTTCCAGGGAAACAGCCCTAAAGATCAGAGAACTCCAGCTGAAGAGACTACAGGCCTTGCTGGTAGGTCCACTCGGTGCTTTGAGACACAGTTCAGCCCGGTAATGGTGCCCACATCAGTTAGGTTTAAGTTTACAGTCAGCCTGGGAGAAGCTAAAAAGGGAGTTTTCCTTTAAAGAAGAAGTTATTGAAGATAGTTGCCTGTCCTTTGTGGGCATGTTTAGGAATTCACCAATTACCTAAAAGCTTGGAATCATTTGCATAATTTTACTGAAGACAAGAGAAGTTTCTGTTTGATTGTTCATTAAAAGAAGACTTTGTTGTACTTCTCAAGCCTTCTAAAGACTGTTTGTGGTGGAAACCTCTGAAAACTTCTCTTTGGGCCCCCTGGCTTCCCGTTGGGCAAAGGTTGCACGTCCTGTTTTAAAGACAACAATTTACAGGCCCAACACACGACAGAACAATGTGTGTTTGCATATATATGTGTGTGTGGTTTTGCGCATGCGTTGTAACGTATTTTTTTATTTTTTGGATTTTTTAAATCTCTTCTCCTGTGTTTTTCAGTGTTTTTATGAGTGATGGTCACTCGTTGGCCTGATACGTGTATTGTGCCCAAACTTGGTGTCAATTCGTCCAGTGGTTTTTGAGTTATGTTAATCAAACAAACGAATGTTAGATTTTTATTTATATAGATTTTCTGTTCCTCCATGCTAAGAACTGAGACAAATTGTAATGACTAGGACCCTCCCTCCCCAGCTGAATTGCTTAATGTAAGAAAACAGTTCTGTTGATTTCATTTGAGTGTTCCTTCTGGGAATTAAATTGTTTTGCAGATGGTAGACAAACCCATAAAACGTACCGTAGAAGTAAATTAAGGTACTAAATAACCAGCTGAAAGATTATCCAGAAAGACTGACAAAAATGTTCTGTTTTATTGTGAGAAGCTAAGTGATGCCCATTTGTAGGAGGACCTGATAAATAAAGACCCTTCTGCCCTATGGGGAGGATTGGCAGGAAATAGGAATTCAGAGCAAACTTTTTTCCATTTAAAACATTTGTCATATGCTTACCAGGGAGATCTACTCCTTAAGTCAGTGGTTCTCAACCTGGGGTCCCCAGATGTTTTGGCCTTCAACTCCCAGAAATCCTAACAACTGGTAAACTGGCTGGGATTTCTGGGTGTTGCAGGCCAAAACTCCTGGGCACCCACAGGTTGAGAACCACTGCCTTAAGTATTGATATCCGGACCAGTTAAAATATCATATTATCTCAGGCAAATGTCCCACCTATTTAGAATTCTTTGAAAACCAAGTCATTGGTGTGTATTTAAATGCAGTCATGCCTCCACACTTGCTGCGGTACAGACATAGGACCCCTGCAAAAGTTGGGAAGTAGTGAATGACACAAAAACCCTAAGTTGTCTTTACCTGCGAAAACAGAAATATTTAGGTCTCAGAATCATAGAGTTGGAAGTGACCACATGGGCCGCGCCATGGAGGAAAAATACAAATTAATCCCAAAAGATGGCCATCTAGCCTCCAAAGCTGGAATGTGTCCAGAGGAGGGTGACTAAAATGATCAAGGGTGTGGAGAACAAGCCCTATGAGGAGCAGCTTAAAGAGCTGGGCATGTTTAGCCTGCAGAAGAGAAGGCAGAGAGGATGCATCGTAACTGAGGGGTGGTGGTGGTGTTATGTTTATGTTGGTTATTGTTGCTTTTGTGTTATTGTCTTTGTACTTTTTGTATTTAGCATGTTTGCACCTTTGAGTGCTTTGTGAGCCACCCCAAGTCCCTCTGGGAGATGGTGGCAGGTATAAATAAAGGATGATGATGATGATTATGATGATGATGATGATGATGATTATTATTATTATTATTATTATTTGAAACACAACAAGACGAGTCCACAGCAAACAAGATCACTCTGCTAGCAGTTGTATTGGATCACACATTGGACACTCCCCCTGTCTAGGACTGTGTGATGTATCGGCGAATAATGCATGCAGATCCCAGTAAGGTGGCCTTTTGCAGCTGGAAGATGGTAATTTTGTCAGCTCCGATTGTGTTTAAGTGCAGGCCAAGGTCTTTAGGCACTGCATCCAGTGTGCTGATCACCACTGGGACCACCTTGACTGGCTTGTGCCAGAGTTTGATCTTTAAATCACATCGTGTCAGCTTTTCTAGTTGTTTCTCTTCAATCCTGCTGTCGCCTGGGATTGCAACATCGACAATCCATATTTGGTTTTTTAACACGATTGTGAAGTCAGGAATATTGTGCTTCAAAACTCTTTCTGTCTGAATTTGGAAGTCCGAGAGTAGTTTGATGTGCTCATTTTCTGTAACTTTTTCCAGCTTGTGATCCCACCAGTTCTTTGTTGCAGGCAGATGGTATTTGTGGTACAAGTTCCAATGGATCATCTGGGCAACGGTGTTGTGCCTCTGCTTTTAGTCTGTCTGCGCAATCTTCTTGCAGCAGCTGGGGATGTGGTGTATTGTTTCATCTGCTTCCTTGCAGAGTCTACACTTGTGATGTGTCGTCGACTTTTCAATTCTGACTTTGATGGCATCTGTTCTAATGGCTTGTTCTTGGGCTGCCAGAATCAGGCCCTCCTTTGTCTCCTTTTTCAAAGTTCCATTTGTGAGACACAGCCATGTTTTTCTTTGTCAATTTGGCTCTCAATTTGTTATTATTATTATTATTATTATTATTATTATTATTATGCATGATGACTAGGTATAAATATGTGAGGAAAAGCCATCATAGCCACCCACTCCGTAGATCTGCCAAGGAAAAGCAGAAACCAAGCACTTTGAGATATCTGGAGAACAAGCCCTATGATCCATCTTGTATCCTAGAGAAGAGAGCATTCTGCAGCTCAGGAGGAGGCAGAGATGAAATAACAACACGATGCTGTGGCCATCTCTTTTTCCCAGTTGAACTGACCAAGGGTCTGGAGAACAAGCCCTATGAGGAGCGGCTTAAAGAGCTGGGCATGTTTAGCCTGCAGAAGGGAAGTCTGAGAGGAGACATGATAGCCATGTATAAATATGTGAGAGGAAGTCATAGGGATGAGGGAGCAAGCTTGTTTTCTGCTGCCCTGGAGAATAGGACATGGAACAGTGGCTTCAAACTACAGCAAAGGAGATTCCACCTGAACATGAGGAAGAACTTCCTGACTGTGAGAGCTGTTCAGCAATGGAACTCTCTGCCCTGGAGTGTGGTAGAGCCTCCTTATTTGGAGGCTTTTAAGCAGAGGCTGGTGGCCATCTGTTGGGTGTGCTTTGAATGCAATTTTCTTGCTTTTTGGCAGAATGGGGTTGGACTGGATGGCCCACCAGGTCTCTTCCAGCTCTAGGATTCTATGATTCTATGAAAGAAGGAGTTTCCAGCACAACTCTAGAATTTTAGTGGAATGAATGACAATAAGTTTTTCCAGTGACCATCGGTCTGTGCCTGTCCCATTCAAGGTTCACTGGTTTACTGGATCCATTTGCTCATTGAATCACCTCAATCATAATATTGCATCATAGCTTGGCATCGCTTGTAAACCAGCTGGTTCTCATTTGAGTTGTGTTAGCATTTTGAATGATAGTGCTAAATCTGAATTTTAAACTGTGAGATTTTTAGAAATTTTATTTGCTTTTGGATCGAACATAAAAAAAATTCTGCTCTCCCGTGGAAACAAATGTCCTTTTGCTTCAAAGCCGCTCATTGGGCTTGTGAACTTTTAACCCTTGAAAGAAGAAGGGGGGAAAAAACTCAATGCAATAGTTAGATTAATGTGTGAGTTCCCTCCGAGTGAGGTCATACAAAGGGAATACACCCATGTCTTGAAATCTGATAAACATCGCTTCATGGTACTGAAGAGTTTAAATAAATACGAAGGCATAAACTTTGGAAGGTTTCAGGTTATAATGCAAGGCTGTGGTCTGGCTGTAAAAAGAGTTAAACGTTGATAATATGCCTTGGTGTGTTTGGGTTTGAAGTCTTTAATGACTGCACTGTCATCTAAATTGCCCTTTCCCAAAAGATGATTGTATAAAATGATATATTGCGGAGAGCGAGGCAACGTTTTATGAGTCTCCCTGCAACCCCTTTTAAAATCAGAATTCACTCGAGCAAATATACCAAGTATTAGTTTTGCTCGGGGAAATGATTCCCACATCTTCATTACATTACAATACCAAATAAAATCAGAGTGTGACAGACTTTCCTCAAGAAGGAAGTTATTTAATGAACAGACTAAACTTGCCTTGAACCGGTGCCCACAGTCCACCAAAATCCAGGAATGATCAAGCTCCAATGGTTGGGAGTCAGTGCTACTGGAAATTTCAGCACATCGCCAGATACAGACTTTGCATTCATGTGTGATGTGCCATCAAGTTACCGATTGGCTTCTCTAAGCAATTGGTTCCATTGCTGAACTTCTCTTAGAGTCAAAAGTTCCTTCTAATGTTCAATCAAAATATAGTGGGTCCTTGCTATCCAATGGGGTTTAGGTTCTTTATTTATTTATTTATTTTTATTTGCAGTATTTGTATTTTGCCCTTCCCACCCTGAAGGGGACTCAGAACGGATCACAGAACACATATACAGTAAACATTCAATGCCTTTATTATTATTATATGCCTTTATGCACTGATAACTGTGTTGCAGCTAAACATAAAAAAAACCCCAAGATTATGGCAACAAGAATGACTGACAACTGGAAAATAGAGGGAGAAAATGTGGAGGCCATGACAGACTTTGTATTTCTAGGCGCAAAGATGACTGCAGATGCAGACTGTGGCCAGGAAATCAGAAGACGCTTCCTTCTTGGGAGGAGAGCAATGTCCAGTCTCGATAAAATAGTAAAGAGTAGAGACATCAGACTGGCAACAAAGATCCGCCTAGTCAAAGCCATGGTATTCCCTGTAGTCACCTACGGATGTGAGAGCTGGACCTTAGGGAAGGCCGAGCAAAGGAAGAGAGATGCTTTTGAGCTGTGGTGTTGGAGGAAAGTTCTGAGAGTGCCTTGGACTGCGAGAAGATCCAACCAGTCCATCCTCCAGGAAAGAAAGCCCGGCTGCTCATTGGAGGGAAGGATACTAGACGCAAAGTTGAAGTCCTTTGGCCACATCGTGAGGAGACAGCAAAGCCTAGAGAAGACAATGATGCTGGGGAAAGTGGAAGGCAAAAGGAAGACGGGCCGACCAAGGGCAAGATGGATGGATGGATGGCATCCTTGAAGTGACTGGACTGACCTTGAAGGAGCTGCGGGTGGTGACGGCCGACAGGGAGCTCTGGCGTGGGCTGGTCCATGAGGTCACGAAGAGTCGGAGACGACTGAACGAATGAACAACAACAACTGTACATAGACTTTCCCATCTTCGGCATCTTGGAGGCTATGTAGGTTCCAGCCATGGGTGGTGCTGTCGCTCCACTTTCCCTGCTCAAGAGCTTTTTTCTTAAACTTCTTCATTGATCAAATAGACAGCATTTTTTCTGGAATTTCTTTATGAAGAAGAAGAAGAAGAACTTTATTTTTCTACCCCACCTCCATCTCCCCGAAGGGACTCGGGGCGGCTTACATGGGGCCCAAGCCCAGGCAGATTACAATTAAAATAAAGCAATAACAATTAAAACAGCATAAAAACAGCATAAAACAACATAACAAAAATAGCTAGCAACAACAATAACAACAGACTAATTTTGGAGGGGGGGGGAGGAAAACCACTTTGTGAACTAGTTAAAGGGTGCCTTAAATACCTCCTCACTTGAGTGGTACCTATTTATCTGCTCACATTGTTGTTTTCGAAACTTCTAGGTAGGCAGAAGCTGGGCTAAAGCCCAGGAGTTCACCTTGACCTGGGCTTCGAACTGTCAACCTTTTGGTGGCAAGATTTATTGCATCTGGTGTTTAACCTGCTGTGCTAAAGCCCGGTTTCAAAATCCCCTGTGATTGCCAAACTCCATTAATGCTTAAGTCCCATTATATAGAGTGACATAGTAAAATGGTGTTGTTTATATAAAATTGTGAAATCAAGGTGTGTTTTTGGGTTTTTGCAGATGGGGAGGGGGGATATTTCAAGCCCTGGGTGGTTGAATCCGTCGATGTGGAGGGAAGACTATACTCCACTGTAACTTAAAATTAGATCTGTTGTTACACTTTGGGGAAGTATGTGCAAGATATTTGTATATTTACACACTGGAATTGTAAAACCATTTAAGACCTCATTATTATGGATAGAAGGAGCCCCCAATGGTGTAGTGGGTTGAAGCGTCTGAGTTCCTCTACGGAGGCAAGAAGATCGGGATATAAAAGTTTTAAATAATAAATAAATAAGTGCTGAGCTGCTAAAATTGCTGACCAAAAAGGTTGCAGGTTTGAATCCAGGGAGTGGTGTGAGCTCCTGCTGTTAGCCCCAGCTTCTGCCAACCTAGCAGTTTGAAAACATGCAAATGTGAGTAGATAAATAGGTACCACTCCGGTGGAAAGGTAATAGCGCTTCATGAAGTCATGTTGGCCACATGACCTAGGAGGTGTCTACGGAGAATGCTGGGTCTTAGAAATGGAGATGAGCACCAACCCCCAGAGTTGGACACAACTGGACTTAATGTCAAGGAAAACCTTTACCTTCACCTATTATGGATAGGGACTATCATAGCACCCTTATTAACATAATAGTCTTATTTCAGAAATGAAGCATGGTTTGATCTGGTTAATACTACCAAGAAGAGCTGCTCCCAGTACATGGTCCAGTGACCCCACTCCTCTGTTCATCTTCCTATAACTCCTGCGAATCACTACTTTCCCATTATAATTATAACAAGTTGAACTTTGGCAGCTTAGCTGAGTGCAAAGAAGAAGTTCTGTTAGTCTAAAGCCACTCTTCCATAGAGTTTGGTGGCTTTATGTTGCCTACTTTCTCCATTCTCTGGCCGACTGAAGGAACAATCCACTATTTATTATTTGTCATGTCAGGGCAACCAGTCAATTATATTACATTTCTAACAGAACAAAGCAAACAAACAGACAAAATACCAAATTTGTGAGTTTGGTAGTTGATTAAATGTCCTTTGACCAGTATCTGGCCACTTGGAGTGCCTCTGGTGTTGCCGCAAGAAGGTCCTCCATTGTGCATGTGGCAGGGCTCAGGTTGCATTGCAGCAGGTGGTCAGTGGTTTGCTCCTCTCCACACTCGCATGTCGAGGATTCCACTTTGTAGCCCTATTTCTGAAGGTTGGCTCTGCATCTGGTGGTGCCAGAGCGCAGTCTGTTCAGCACCTTCCAAGTCGCCCAGTCTTCTGTGTGCCCAGGGGGGAGTCTCTCATTTGGTGTCAGCCATTGGTTGATGTTCTGGGTTTGAGCCTGCCACTTTTGGACTCTCGCTTGCTGAGGTGTTTGAGCGAGTGTCTCTGTAGATCTTAGAAAACTATTTCTAGATTTAAGTTGTTGACGTGCTGGCTGATACCCAAACAGGGGATGGGCTGGACATGTCTCTGCCTTGGTCCTTTCACTATTGGCTGCTACTTCCCGGCGGATGTCAGGTGGTGCTAAGCAGTGTAGTTCCTCCAGTGGTGTAGGGCGCAGACACCCCGTGATAATGCGGCATGTCTCATTAAGAGCCACATCCACTGTTTTAGTGTGGTGAGATGTGTTCCACACTGGACATGCATACTCAGCAGCAGAGTAGCATAGCGCAAGGGCAGATATCTTCACTGTGTCTGGTTATGATCCCCAGGTTGTGCCAGTCACCTTTCGTATGATATTGTTTCTAGCACCCACTTTTTGCTTGATGTTCAGGCAGTGCTTCTTGTAGGTAAGAGCACGGTCCAGAGTGACTCCCAGATATTTGGGTGCGCTGCAATGCTCCAATGGGATTCCTTCCCAGGTGATCCTCAGAGCTCGGGATGCTTCCCTGTTCTTGAGATGAAAGGCACATGTCTGTGTTTTAGATGGGTTGGGGATCAGCTGGGTTTCCCTGTAATAGGCAGTAAGAGCACCTAGAGCTTTGGAGAGCTTCTGTTCTATCATCTCAAAGCTCCCTGCTTGAGCAGTAATGGCACAATCATCAGCATAGATGAAACAATCCACTAAATGAGGGTTAACCCTTGGTGTCCACCATTCTCCAGTAGATTTTTTTGCATTGTTTTCTGGGATAATCAGGGAAACTTCAGCATTCTTTCAGCAGTGGCCACTATCTTGCCTCTCCTCTGATAGAAGCCCAAATGGATGTGCATTTGGAGATCCTGTTCACAGCATTTGACTCTTTCCACCTTATGGCCAGCACGTAGCTGCAGATCAGAATGATGAACCTTTTTGAACCCTACATGCTTCCCTAGCTGTACCTCCACAGGCACCTGAAGTATGCCGACGGTGAAATAACTACATCTCACCCTTATCTTTAAAAAAGATTGCTGCTTCCAGGAACTCTATGTAAAAGGAGAAACTTACATCTCGAGTAGAGTCACTGATTGTATGGCAATACCTCAGAGAAAGCTAAAATGATCTCAAACATGGAGCCAAGAAAGCTATTATCTGACTTGAAGTTTTCTTTTGGATGGTGCTGTTGAACTCCCTCGACAACTCCAGAATTAAAATGATTAAGTGCAAATAGTGATAGTTGTTACTTTTATGCTGGGAATAGTGCGTTTCCTATTGTATTGTTTCCCAGTCTGACTATATTGCATTTGATGTATGTCTTCCTTAAGGCCCTTAATCTTGTTTTTTTAAGTACATTAACAAACCATTAGAAATTGAGGATGGGCTTTTTAGAAAGATGTACAGCATTAGATAATTCCCATATGTAATGCCTGCCCTTTTAACATGGAAGAAAAAAATACCTTGAAGGCACAATACAGAAAGCAGTTGAGGTAGTCATTTAAGAAATGTTCAGCCTCCAGAAGGAAGGGTAAAGAAATGGCCTTTTCGTTAAGTTTGCTTTGATGTTCTCCCTACTGTCCTAGATTTTTCTCTGTGGTGAATGATGCCTTCATTCAGAAAATAGATTTTGTTCATCTTGAGCAGTGGTTCCAAACCTTTTTTTTTAACCAGGGACCACTTTGACCAGGGACCACTTGAACAGGGGCCACTTTGACTAGGGACCACTCTCCAACACTAGTACCAAAAGGGATACAAATCAGCTTTTGGTCAACTTTAGATTCGGGTTGGTTATTTGGGGTGCTGAATTAGAAAATTGCATTGGATAGACCACATCAGCTCTAGTTTCTGATACAGAACATATGCCATTCAGTAGTCACCCACAGAAAACCATATTTTCAAGCTACAGGGAACCGTCAACGTCCCCATTCAAACAACTGCGCCCGTACCTTGGGAAGTCGGATCTGGCTACGGTGGTCCACGCTCTTGTCACATCCCAAATAGATTACTGCAACGCGCTCTACGTGGGGTTGCCTTTGAAGACTGTTCGGAAATTGCAATTAGTCCAACGGGCGGCAGCTAAATTACTCACTGGAGCGTCATACAGGGAGCATACTACCCCCCTGCTGTGCCAGCTCCACAGGCTGCCGATCCAATTCCGAGCACAATTCAGAGTGCTGGTCTTGACCTATAAAACCCTATACGGCTCCGGTCCAGCGTACCTGTCCGAACATATCTCCTTCTACGTCCCACCTCGGAGCTTAAGATCGTCTGGGGAGGCCCTGCTCTTGGCCCCGCCTTTGTCTCAAACACACTTGGCGGGGACAAGGGACAGGGCCTTCTCAGTGGTGGCCCCCTGCCTGTGGAATTTGCTCCCCGGGGAAATTAGGTCATCGTCATCCCTCCTCACCTTTAGAAAAAAGGTTAAAACATGGCTGTGGGACCAGGCCTTCGGGCAATCAGGTTAAAGGACAATTGATAATGTTTGACTATGGCATGGAAGAGGATTTGGATAAGTTAAGCAGAGTAATCATTAGTAGATGGCTAGCTAAACAGCTACCAGACGGGCAATAGCTAATTAGTGTGTAAGTATACTGTTTTAATCTTTATTTATTAATGTTCATGTTAATTGTTATATTTATTATTCTGTATTCTGTATTTTATGATGCGGCATTAAATTATTGCCAATTGTAAGCTGCCCTGAGTCCCCCTAGGGGTTGAGAAGGGCGGGGTAGAAATGTTCGAAATAAATAAAATAAATAAACAACTCCACTGGCTGCCAGTGAGTTTCCGATCCCAATTCAAGGTGCAGGTGATTACCTACAAAGTCCTAAATGGTTCAGGACCTGCCTATCTTCGCGATCACATCTTTCCCTACGAACCTGCACGAGCCCTCAGATCATCCGGGGAGGCCCTTCTCTCGCTTCCACTTCCGTCTCAAGTGCGGTTGGTGGGGACGAGGGAGAGGGCCTTCTCGGTGGTGGCCCCCTGGCTCTGGAACTCTCTACCTAGGGAAATCAGACAGGCACCTATCCTGTCAATCTTCCACAAGAACTTAAAAACATGGATGGTTCGCTGTGCCTTTGATTAGGCAGGTCCAAAGAACTGGCCAATGTTACCTGTTTCCACACTTTATCATGCCCCTCCAGTCTATAATTCCGGCATTTTAACGCCCAAGAACATAATTCTCCCAGCCCTTCCTTTTTGAATTTTGCATTTTCTCAATGCCCTATTTAGGAATTTTGCACAAACTCAGAGCCCTCTGAACTCTGTACTTTATTGCTCAGCATGGTACTGTTTTTATGATGTTATGTTTTATTGTGACATGTTCTTATTTTATTTTGTTTGATTGATGGTGAGTTCTTTTTTTTCTGCACAACATTTTGAAGCTATGGTCAGGAAGCTGAAGCACCTTGGTGGCCAGGTTGTCATTTCATGTCTCCTTCCATTTCAAGAATGTGGCCTGGAAAGGGAGAGAAGGATAATAGAAGTGAATAGTTGTTTTTGCAGATGGTGCTGCCAGAAACAATGGCCTCAAATTTAGTGAAGGTGTTCTTCTTACAAGTGATGGCTTTCACCTAACAGAGGTTGACAAGAATGTTTTTGCTAATAGCTTCAAATACCTGATTGGGAGGGATTTAAACTAAGTTACCTGGGGAAGGGAGATAGCATTCAGGTAGTTATTTATTCATTTATTTACTTACAGTATTTACACCCCCACCCTTCTCACCCCAAAGGGAACTCAGAGCAGCTTACAGAATACACACATACGGCAAACATGCAATGCCGATCAGACACTTATACAATTATACACTTAACAAGGACAGAGGGGCACAAACAGGTAAAGGCAGTTGTTCCTATCTTTGTATTGTCGAAGGCTTTCATGGCCAGAATCACTGGGTTGTTGTAGGTTTTTTTCGGGCTATATGGTCATCCTCTGATGATGCTTGCCATAGATGCAGGCGAAACGTCAGGAGAGATTGCCTCTAGAACAGTGGTTCTCAACCTGGCTAATGCCGTGACCCCTTAATGCAGTTCCATATGTTGTGGTGACCCCCAACCATAATATTGTTTTCGTTGCTACTTGATACCTGTCATTTTAGTACTGTTATAAATCGTAATGTAAATATCCGATATGCAGGATATATTTTCATTCACTGGACTAAATTGAGCACAAATACCCAAAATGCTCAAATGTGAATGCTAGTGGGGTTGGGGGAGGGGGGGAGGATTGATTTTGTAATTTGGTAGTTGTAGTTGCTGGGATTTATAGTTCACCTATAATCAAAAAGCATTCTGAACTCCACCTATAATCAAAAAGCATTCTGAACTCCACCAGCGATGGATTTAAACCGAACTTGGTACAAAGAACTCCCATGACCAACAGAAAACACTGGAAGGGTTTTGTGGGCATTGACCTTGAGTTTGGGAGTTGTAGAAGAGCACTGTGAATTCATGCAATGATGGATCTGGATCAAACTTGGCACGAATACTCAGTATGCCCAAATGTGAACACTGGTAGAGTCTGGGGAAAATAGACCTTGACATTTGGGAGTTGTAGTTGCTGGGATTTATAGTTCACCTACAATCAAAGAGCATTCTGAACTCGACCAACAATAGAATTGGGTCAAACTTCCCACACAGAATCTGAATGACCACCAGAAAATACTGTGTTTTCTGATGGTCTTTGGCAACCCCTTTGACACCCCCTCACGACTCCCTCAGGGGTCCCGACCCCCAGGTTGAGAAACACTGCTCTAGAACATGGCCATATGTTCCTATCTTTATTTCCGGCATCTTGGAGTCTGTGCTCAATTCTAGCCACTGGGCGGTGCTATTGCTCTATCTTCCATGCCGAGACGCTTTCCTCCGATCGATCGATGTCCTTAAGAGTGCCTTTATTACCTCCCCGCTAAAAGCAGTACCTATTCACCCACTCACATTTCTGCTTTGGACCAGCTAGGCAGGCAGGAGAGCTGGGACTAACTGCTGGTGTTCACCCTGACCTGGGATTAAACTGCTGGCCTTTCAATCAGTAGGATTTTTCTGCTGTCCTAATCCCAGTGCTAAATTAGGAGTTTATCAGGATGGAATACCCCAATTGTTCAGAGAAATGGGCAAATAGAGTGCAAAGATGGCCCAGAATGAGTATCCCTGGTTGGAAAAGAGCCCAGGCAATTGGGATAATGTGCAAAAGCATTAGATAACAAATATATAGTGGGCTGAGAGAAAGTTTGGTAGAGAAGTGGAAAAGAAGAAGCCTGGGACTGAAAAGGTTGGTAAGGAAGAGTGTGGATCAACATTTGTGACAGGTTAAAATGTATAAAATTCTTGATTAGATGGAGGTTGTGCTGTTTGCTGGAAAGGATAGAGAGGCAGGCAAGGGAGCTGTGGGGCCGTGGGCCAGGCACATGTTTGGCTGCAAACCCTTAGTCTGTACCAAATCTGAAAAAGCTTTCCCTGATGGAGACCATGTGTAGATAGCAATTTAATAAAGATACATTTCCATCTTGCCTCCCATTTTATTTCTCTTCATATGTTTGCTTCCTGGCTCCTCCTGGTACAAGGGGCCACTCACCTCCAGAAGTGGAAGTCTGGAAAATAACCTTATGTGAAATCCATGCTATATTATTTTAATCTCCATCTGCACCCAGAACTGGATTATTTATCCATTTACGTACTGCCTTTTTCTTTTAAAAAGGAAAAAAAGGAAATGTAAAACAGTTTACAATGAAACCCTATATAAAATTGCAAACGTAAAGATTCATTTAAGAAAAAAATACTGTCCTAAGTTAACATATAATTCCAGTTTACTGTGATTTGGTTCTCACTATATTTTTATTATGTTGGGGCTTAGTCTACCCCACTGTGGAAGATGGTGTGAAGTCATAAAAATGGAAAGCATGCAGTGTGGCATCTTAAAATTTGATTAAAATGCATTAAGGTAGCTTAAATGTTAGTGGTAACAAATGTGTTTCACAAAACCAAACAGAAAGGTGAAGCTTCTTATAATGCAGAATTAATTTAATTTATAGAGCTGTCTGCCATAACATAGATGATACCCACAAAGTTTTTAAATTATTCATAAGAGAGGAGATTCCATCTGAACATGAGGAAGAACTTCCTGACTGTGAGAGCCGTTCAGCAGTGGAACTCTCTGCCCCGGAGTGTGGTGGAGGCTCCTTCTTTGGAAGCTTTTAAGCAGAGGCTGGATGGCCATCTGTCAGGGGTGATTTGAACGCAATATTCCTGCTTCTTGGCAGAATGGGGTTGGGCTGGATGGCCCATGAGGTCTCTTCCAACTCTTTGATTCTATGATTCTATATTTTTGTTCTTATGAGTTGGTCAGTTGAGTTAGTCAGTACTGAATATTCCCTTGATATTTGAAATAAAGTGGAACAGCAAACGTCATTTTTAATAGTGGCTTACTATATAATGGCGCACCATGCAGTCACGAACCACGTGACCTTGGAGGTGTCTATGGACAACATTGACTCTTCAACTTAGAAATGGAAGTGAGCACCAACCCCCAGAGTCAGACATGACTGCACTTAATGTCAGGGGAAAACCTTTACCTTTACTACTATATACTGTAATGGACATGGATTTAAACCCAGAAGTCATTGATTTTAATAGTTTTAAATTGTTTTTATATGAATTTTATTATGTGATTTAACCTGTTTAAAACGATGTATTTATGTGTGTTCGGCATCTAATTGTTGCCAGTCTGTACGCCGCCCTGAGTCGCCTTCGGGCTGAAAAGAGCAGGATAAAAGTGTGGTAAATAAATACATAAATAAATATAAATATCATGAGGCTCAGTTCATAATAGAGGTAGGTTGCTTTCATTGCTCTCCATCTCCAACCCCCCCCCCCTTTTTTTTTGGCCACATTTTCATTCTTTTTTCTTATTTATATCTATGTCTCTATCCGTATTTGTGTAGGTATTGTCATTATGACATCAGGAATGTAATGTACATACACATATAACGCACCCTAATTGTAACCTTTCAAATAAACAGATCTCTTAGTTCTGTTTAAGCCTTGCTGAGTAAGTTCCCTCTGTGCATTCATTAGAAAGAGAGGAAACTAAGGCCCGGGGGCTGGATGCAGCCCTCCAAGGTCATTTACCCGGCCCTCGCCTCGCTCAGGGTCAACCTAAGTCTGAAATGACTTGAAAGCACACAACAACAACAATTCTATCTCATTAGCCAAAAGTAGGCCCATACTTCTCAATGAAATACTAATAAGTTTATATTTGTTAAAATTGTTCTTCATTTTAATTATTGTATTGTTTTTAAGTGTCTTTTGCACTACAAATAAGATATGTGCAGTGTGCATAGAAATTCATTCATGGGTTTTTTTTTTTCAAATTATAATCCGGCCCTCCAGCAGTTTGAGGGACTGTGACCTGACCCTCTGTTTAAAAAGTTTGAGGATCCCTGGGTTAAATCCTTGTGCAGGCAGAACTGTTGACCAAAAGGTCAAAGCCGGGGAGCAAGGCAAGCTCTTTCTGTCAGCTCCAGCTTCCCATGTGGTGACATGAGAGAAGCTTCCCACAGGATGGTAAAATTTCTAGGCGTCCCATGGGCAATGTCCTTGCAGACGGCCAAATCTCTCACGACAGAAGCAATTTGCAGTTTTCTCCTGTCGCTCCTGACACACACACACACAAAATTCACAGATCATAGCAGATCCGTAGATAAGCCAAGCATAATTTTGACCTAGAATCATAGAATCAAAGAGTTGGAAGAGACCTCATGGGCCATCCAGTCCAACCCCATTCTGCCAAGAAGCAGGAATATTGCATTCAAATCACCCCTGACAGATGGCCATCCAGCCTCTGTTTAAAAGCTTCCAAAGAAGGAGCCTCCACCACACTCCGGGGCAGAGAGTTCCACTGCTGAACAGGCTTTCACAGTCAGGAAGTTCTTCCTCATGTTCAGATGGAATCTCCTCTCTTGTAGTTTGAAGCCATTGTTCCGCGTCCTAGTCTCCAAGGAAGCAGAAAACAAGCTTGCTCCCTCCTCCCTGTGGCTTCCTCTCACATATTTATACATGGCTATCCTATCTCCTCTCAGCCTTCTCTTCTTCAGGCTAAACATGCCCAGCTCCTTAAGCCGCTCCTCATAGGGCTTGTTCTCCAGACCCTTGATCATTTTAGTCGCCCTCCTCTGGACACATTCCAGCTTGTCAATATCTCTCTTCAATTGTGGTGCCCAGAATTGGACACAATATTCCAGGTGTGGTCTAACCAAGGCAGAATAGAGGGGTAGCATTACTTCCCTAGATCTAGACACTATGCTCCTTTTGATGCAGGCCAAAATCCAATTGGCTTTTTTTGCTGCCACATCACATTGTTGGCTCATGTTTAACTTGTTGTCCACGAGGACTCCAAGATCTTTTTCACATGTACTGCTCTCAAGCCAGGCATCATCGTCCCCCATTCTGTATCTTTGCATTTTGTTTTTCTCAACAAATAAATAAATTTATCAATTCATTAATTCAAAATGTAAGTAAAAACGTGTGACTAAATATTGTAAGAGAAGCTTGAGAGCTGCCTTTGAAAGTGGTAGACTACCTTTCCTAGGAGCTTATGAAACACACCAAATGGCCAAAGATCCTCTGAACTTCACTTGAGGTCATCCAAATTGCACAGATTTTTCTGTCTATGGGAGTTTCTGAGATCCAGCCTGAAATTTTTACAGGAGATTAGATTCCTGCAGATCTACACGAGACAGGAGTGGCTTGTAAGAGTTGCTGTCTGTGAAATGTAAGCAAACAGCAGCCCTGGATTAGTCATGCTGAACAGTAACCACTCTGCAGGCACAGTTGCTTAAATCATACTAAATCTTCCTTGATCTAAGTTCCCCAAGAGCATTGACTTCTGAGTTGTGCGCCCAGCAGAGGACTCACTAACATGGATTTATTTGCACATTTGGAAATCCCCTTTTGGGTTGCCCACATGCAGGCCCTGACTGGGTCTCATGGATGCTTTCTCACCTGGCTTGCAAAGATGCATGTTCTTGTTCTGACTATCTTTCATCTGTCAGAAAAATGGGTAGATGTATCATAGTTGGGGGTAGGCAAACATCTCGGGAAAATCGAGAGGCAGCCAGACCCTGAGGAATAGTTTAATGGCCCCATAATAGTATTGTATATTTATTAACAGACTCAGCCCTGTGGCGTGCCAAAACATAGTTTTGCTCGTAACCCAAATGTCAGAGAAATATACAGAAGAGGAATCTCTCACACTACTCATTTACTCCTGATAGAAAAAAGGCTTCTAAAGGTGTCAAATTCCAGTTGCCTTGCTCTTCCTGAAAACAGAGAAGGAGAAGTCCAGTATTTATTTGTCGTGTCAGGGCAACCAGTCAATTGTATTACATTTCTAACAGAACAAAACAAACAAACAGACAAAACACAAAATTTGCAAGTTTGGTAGTTGATTAAATGTCCTTTGACCAGTATCTGGCCACTTGGAGTGCCTCTGGTGTTGCTGCAAGAAGGTCCTCCATGGTGCATGTGGCAGGGCTCAGGTTGCTTTGCAGCAGGTGGTCAGTGGTTTGCTCCTCTTCACACTCGCATGTCGTGGATTCTACTTTGTGGCCCCATTTCTTGAGGTTGGCTCTGCATCTTGTGGTGCCAGAGCGCAGTTTGTTCAGCGCCTTCCAAGTCACCCAGTCCTCTGTGTGCCCGGGGGGAGTCTCTCATTTGGTATCAGCCATTGGTTGAGGTTCTGGGTTTGAGCCTGCCACTTTTGGACTCTCGCTTGCTGAGGTGTTTGAGCGAGTGTCTCTGTAGATCTTAGAAAACTATTTCTAGTTTTAAGTCGTTGACGTGCTGGCTGATTCCCAAACGGGATGAGCTGGAGATGTCTCTGCCTTGGTCCTTTCACTATTGGCTGCTACTTCCCAGAGGATGTCAGGTAGTGCAATACTGGCTAAGCAGTGTGTAGGGCGCAGACACCCTGTGATAATGCGGCATGTCTCATTAAGAGCCACATCTACTGTTTTAGTGTGGTGAGATGTAGAACACACTGGGCATGCGTACTCAGTAGCAGCAAGTCCGGTAAGGGTAAAGGAAAGATGAATCATTGAGTAGGAAGGGGCCCAATAGGGCATTCAGTCCATTCCCTCTCCTGCTCAATGCAGGGTCTCCAGCTAAAGCAAGCCTAGAAGATAGCTTTCCAGAGATCTCCAGAGATCTCCAGACCCCACCATCACTCCAGGTAGTTAGTGCCTTTGCCAAGCCACACTTACTGTCAAGTTCCTTCCAGTATTTAGCTGAAATCTAGCCTCATGTAACTTAAAACCACGGGTCTATTAAAATAAGTGAGCAGTTGATTGCCAAACGTGTAGATCGCTGTAAAAAACAATGAAATTTTGCAAGGCTCAATCTCATCCAGTGACTCAAACAAATGGCATGCTTCTTTTTTTTTTATTCTGCATGTGTGCCATAGCTGGCATTACCTTAGAGGCAAAAGAGGAATTGTTTCTTAAGATGGGACCTCTGCTCTTTTCTTTTTAAAAAGAAGCCATTGTATTTTTTTCAACAACAATAACAACAAACTCCAGACCATTCCACATTTCAAATCAGTAGCAAAGTATTGATCTTAATCAACCAACAGGAAATTAAAAGTTACCTGGGAAGGTCAAGAACCATCCTAATTATCTTGGTGTCACCTTAAATTGAACACTAACATAGAATCATGGAATCCTAGAGTTGGGAGAGGCCTCGTGGGCCATCCAGTCCAACCCCATTCTGCCAAGAAGCAGGCAAATTGCATTCAAAGCACACCCAACAGATGGCCATCCAGCCTCTGCTTAAAAGCCTCCAAAGAAGGAGCCTCCACCACACTCTGGAGCAGAGAGTTCCACTGCTGAACAGCTCTCACAGTCAGGAAGTTCTTCCTAATGTTCAGGTGGAATCTCCTTTCCTGTAGTTTGAACCCATGGCTCCATTGTGTCCTAGTCTCCAGGGCAGCAGAAAACAAGCTTGCTCCCTCCTCCCTATGACTTCCCCACACATATTTATACATGGCTCTCATCATGTCTCCTCTCAGCCTTTTCTTTTTCAGGCTAAACATGCCAATCTCTTTAAGTCACTCCTCATAAGATCTTGAAGATAGGTGGGGCCCAAACCGTTTAGGGCTTTATACGTCATAGCCTGCACCTTGAATTTGGCTTGGCAACTTAATGGCAGCCAATGAAGCTGTTTTAATAGGGGCATTGTATGCTCCCTATAATTTGCTCCAGGTTTTTTTTTTTCGTGTCAGGAGCGACTTGAGAAACTGCAATTCACTTCTGGTGTGAGAGAATTGGCCGTCTGCAAGGACGTTGCCCAGGGGACACCCGGATGAATTGATGTTTTTATCATCCTTGTGGGAGGCTTCTCTCATGTCCCCGCATGAGGAGCTGGAGCTGATAGAGGGCGCTCATCCGCCTCCCCCTGTATTTGAACCTGCGACCTGTCAGTCTTCAGTCCTGCTGGCACAATAAGGAGCCTAAAAATATTGTGTGTAAATTACGTCCAGGTTATTTGTATAAGGTGTAAATGAAGCATAACTTTTTTGCTTTTAAACTTGGATCCCATAAGATACTTCATGCATATGCAACTATTGCAAAATTTGGGGCGGGGGGGGGGGGAGTCCAAAAATACATCCGCTTCCAAGCATTTTGAATAAGGGATACTCAACCTTTATACCATGCCAGCTCCTATTGTTAAACACGGAAGCTCATAATGAATTAGCAGAATAGAAGGAGCACCCAGAGGTAAAGACAGATGGGGAAGAAGTTATTTCACACCCTTTTTCTAGTTTTGGCATTAACCAAAGAAGTGGCAAAAAAAGAGGGGAAACAGAATAATCAGCTTTCAGTCTCTGCAAATAGTTTCTGAATCCAACAATAAGAACATAAGAAATTAAAGGATCACCCAAAGGACATCGCAACAGTTAGCAGCTTGGATTGTACACTTTTTATACTTTAATGATGAATATAAACAAAAAATGAGCTTTCTGGGTACAATGCCTGGAGTTTGCATGAGTGTGGACCTCATCTTAATTTGAGAAAACAAAATTCTGAAGTTGGTGTGAATATCTGAGGAGTGTGATTCTTGTGCGAATTCTTGTACAACGCACAGCTCTGCCTAATATAAAAAAGAGCTTGGCTTCACAATAATGGTTTTTGCTTTTCTTTCCCCAAGCGCTTCACTTTGAGCACCGCTCAAATGCAGTGGTTTAAGAGTGTCTTCATGTCTGCTTTCTGTCAGTTTTCTTTTAATCTCAGGCTTGCTCCTGAATAAACACTGCAAGAGATCAAGGAGTATTTTTGTCCCTTTTTCTGTTACTGAGTGAAGCGAGTGTCTGGAGGCAAAACAGTACAATGCATTTTTATTTTCTTTGTGTATAGGACAACTATGGCTGATCACCCTTTTAAAAAAATGCTGTGGCCATTATGGGATGCCAGGGGTTTGGGCTGCTTTGAGTGACACCATTAAAGGGATGATACCAGAATCACTATCTAGAAAATTTTGTGTGGTTGTTCAGCAAAAATTTACTGTTTTAAACAAATACACTAGAATACATACACAGCATTGCTCGGGTGTCGTGGGGACTGCTGCCTGCCTATTTTCTCCCTTGCCCAGCTCCCTCCATGGCATTTTTGACTCTTTCCTTCCTCCCTTCCCTCATGTACATGTTTCTTTTATTTCCTAGTGACATTACAGAGGGACACTTCACCTATCAATAGCCTTAGTAGTACAAACAGACAAAGATACATGCTCTGACTTTTATTTATATAGATCAATGGTGCCTCTCCGTCTTCTTCCTCTCCTACATGTAGGTTTTCAGCAAGTGTTAGAGTTGCCCATGTTTCCTTTCCCATGCCACTGATTGTGATGTGCCTTAAGTTTTTAACAATTGCGACATTTCTCCTTCAGCACAATGCCTTCCTTTCTTCACCCTACATCAGTGTCCCATTTGTGGGCAGAGGGTATCAACCCTTTGGGACCCCTTACGCAACCAAAGAGCGGTCCCCCTTTTTTCCCCCTAGTTCAAAAATATTTGTAAGGATTCTGTATGGTCTGGTATGGCAAAAGGTTTATGGGAGTAACACCATGAGTTACCACACAGGGTGACACCAACCCTAATGATGTCACTTCAAAAATGGAACGACTTTCTGCGAACCCATCCCTTTAATGGAACGACTTTCTGCCAACCCATCCCTTCAGGTTGCTTTACTCTAATGATCTGAGCCAAGGAAGTTGTCTTACTGTGGAAGAGGCAAGCACACATTTTGGGATTGATCTATGCCAGTGGTTTACAAGAACGAAAATATGGTCCTTGGCCTCACCATGACTACACCATTGGCTTGACACCACATGGCAAACGAGAGCGACTGGTCTTGTGAAACCCTCTTATAGTTCCAAGGCAACGAGGATGACAGGAGGGGAGAGGCAGACTACCCACAAAAGATTACTATTACCACATCAGCTCTAGATTATTAAATATGGTTTTCTGTGGGCAAGCAGATGGGGACCTTGTTGTTGTTCATTCGTTCAGTCGTTTCCGACTCTTCGTGACTTCATGGACCAGCCCACGCCAAAGCTCCCTGTCGGTCGTCACCACCCCCAGCTCCTTCAAGGTCAATCCAGTCACTTCAAGGATACCATCCATCTATCTTGCCCTTGGTCGGCCCCTCTTCCTTTTTCCTTTCATTTCCTCCAGCATCATTGTCTTCTCTAAGCTTTCCTTTCTTCTCATGATGTGGCCAAAGTACTTCATCTTTGCCTCTAATATCATTCCCTCCAATGAGCAGTTGGGCTTTCTTTCATGGAGAATGGACTGGTTGGATCTTCTTGTGGTCCAAGGCCCTCTCAGCACTTTCCTCCAACACCACAGTTCAAAAGCATCTCTCTTCCTTCACTCAGTCTTCCTTATGGTACAGCTCTCACATCCATAGATGACTATGGGGAATACCATTGTTTTGACTAGGTGGATCTTTGTTGCCAGTGTGATGTCTCTACTCTTCATTATTTTATCAAGATTGGTCATTGCTCTCCTCCCAAGAAGGAAACACCTTCTGATTTCCTGACTGCAGTCTGCATCTGCAGATGGGGACTACTAGATGGCATCTGTTCTGTATCAGAAAATAGAGCTGATGTGGTCTATCCAGTGCAATTTTCTGAATCAGCACCTCACATAACCAAACTAAATCTAAAGTTCACCAAAAACTGATTCGTAACCCTTTTGGTACTAATGTTGGAGTGTGGTCTCTGGTCAAAGTGGTCCCTGGTCAAAAATAGGTTGGGAACTATTGATCTATGCAAAGGCCAATTCTATGAGAGCCCATCTAGACATACCAGAAACCACCACTTTGAGTCTCCTGGTGGAGAGAAAAGGCAGAGTATAAATAAATATTAAAAACAACAATGATGATAATAATACTGGTTTGCACAGGTCTCCAATTATGTAGGACTAACTCTATAAGATATCAGTATAGGTTATCTTTCTAAGAGTGTACAAAATAATGGTTGCTGTAGCAGTCTAGATACCAAAGCAGTCGTAAGTACTTGTTGTTGTTCATTCGTTCAGTCGTCTCCGACTCTTCGTGACCTCATGGACCAGCCTACGCCAGAGCTCCCTGTCGGCCGTTACCACCCCCAGCTCCCTCAAGGTCAGTCCAGTCACTTCAAGGATGCCATCCATCCATCTTGCCCTTGGTCGGCCCCTCTTCCTTTTGCCTTCCACTTTCCCCAGCATAATTGTCTTCTCTAGGCTTTCCCCTCTCCTCATGATGTGGCCAAAGTACTTCAATCTTGGCGTCTATGCTCCTTCCCTCCAATGAGCAGTCGGGCTTTATTTCCTGAAGTATGGACTGGTTGGATCTTCTGGTGATCCAAGGCACTCTCAGAACATTCCTCCAGCACCACAGTTCAAAAGCATCTATTTTCCTTCGCTCAGCCTTCCTTATGGTCCAGCTCTCACATCCGTAGGCTACTACGGGGAATACCATTGCTTTAACTATGCAGATCTTCGTTGCCAGTGTGATGTCTCTACTCTTTACTATTTTATCGAGATTGACATTGCTCTCCTCCCAAGAAGTAAGCGTCTACTGATTTCCTGGCACAGTCTGCATCTGCAGTAATCTTTGCACCTAGAAATACAAAGTCTGTCACGGCCTCCACGGTTTCTCCCTCTATTTTCCAGTTGTCAATCATTCTTGTTGCCATAATCTTGGTTTTTCTGACGTTTAGCTGCAACCCGGCTTTTGCGCTTTCTTCTTTCACCTTGATTAGAAGGCTCCTCAGCTCCTCCTCGCTTTCGGCCATCAGAGTGGTGTCATCTGCATATCTGAGGTTGTTAATGTTTCTTCCAGCAATTTTCACCCCAGCTTTGCATTCATCAAGCCCCGCACATCGCATGATGTGTTCTGCATACAAGTTAAAAAGGTTGGGTGAGAGTATGCAGCCTTGCCGTACGCCTTTCCCAATCTTGAACCAGTCTGTTGTTCTGTGGTCAGTTCTGACTGTTGCTACTTGGTCCTTGTACAGATTCCTCAGGAGAGAGACAAGGTGGCTTGGGATGCCCATCCCACCAAGAACTTGCCACAATTTATTATGATCCACACAGTCAAAGGCTTTAGAATAGTCAATGAAGCAGAAGTAGATGTTTTTCTGAAACTCCCTGCCTTTCTCCATTATCCAGCGGATATTGGCAATTTGGTCTCTTGTTCCTCTGCCTTTTCTAAACCCAGCTTGAACATCTGGCAACTCTCGCTCCATGTATTGCTGGAGTTTTCCTTGCAGGATCTTGAGCATTACCTTACTGGCATGAGAAATAAGTGTCACTGTACAAAAGTTTGAGCATTCTTTCGCATTTCCCTTTTTTGGTATGGGGATATAAGTTGATTTTTTCCAGTCTGATGGCCATTCTTGTGTTTTCCATATTTGCTGGCAAATGGCATGCATCACCTTGACAGCATCATCTTTTAAGATTTTAAACAGTTCAGCTGGGATCCGTCGTCTCCTGCTGCCTTGTTGTTAGCAATGCTTCTTAAGGCCCATTCAACCTCACTCCTCAGGATGTCTGGTTCTAATTCATTCACCACACCGTCAAACTATCCTCAATATTATTATCCTTCCTATACAGATCTTCTGTATAGTCTCGCCACCTTCTCTTGATCTCTTCAGCTTCTGTTAGGTCCCTGCCATCTTTGTTTCTTATCATACCAATTTTTGCCTGAAATTTACCTCCAATATTTCTAATTTTCTGAAAGAGGTCTCTTGTCCTTCCTATTCTGTTGTCTTCTTCCACTTCCATGCATTGCTTATTTAAAAATAGTTCCTTATCTCTTCTGGCTAACCTCTGGAATTGCGCATTTAACTGGGCATATCTCCCCTTATTCCTGTTTCCTTTTGCTTTCCTCCTTTCTTGGGCTACTTCCAGTGTCTCAGCAGACAACCATTTTGCCTTCTTGGTTTTCTTTTTCTTTGACGTACTTTGTTGCCGCCTCCTGAACAATGTCGCGGACTTCTGTCCATAGTTCTTCTGGGACTCTGTTTACTAAATCTAGTCCTTCAAATCTGTTCTTCACTTCCACTGTATATTCGCTAGGAATGTTAGTGAGATCATATCTAACTGGTCTGTGTATTTTCCCTGATCTCTTTAGTTTTATTCTAAATTGGGCAATAAGAATTCGTGATCTGAGCTACAGTCAGCCCCAGGTCTTGTTTTCACCGACTGGATGGATGTCCGCCACCTTTGGCTGCAAAGGATGTAGTCAATCTGATTTCGGTGTTGACCATCTGGTGAGGTCCATGTATAAAGCCGTCTTTTAGGTTGTTGGAAGAGAGTATTCGTTATACACAGCGAGTTTTCCTGGCAAAATTCTATCAGCCTGCGTCCTGCTTCATTTTGTTCTCCCAGACCATGCTTGCCTGTGATCCCTGTTGTCATTTGACTTCCCACCTTGGCATTCCAGTCTCCTGTAATGAAAATAATGTCTCTTTTTGGTGTATTATCCAGTAGGTCCTGCAGATCCTCATAGAACTGATCTACTTCTGCTTCTTCAGCAGCTGTGGTTGGGGCGTATATTTGGATCACTGTAATGTTGAAAGGCTTTCCTTGCACTCGAATTGAGATCATTCTGTCATTTTTTGGGTTGTATCCAAGCACCGCTTTAGCGAATTTCTTATTAATTATGAAGGCTACTCCATTTCTTCGCTGTTCCTCTTGTCCGCAGTAGTAGATCTGGTGGTCATCTGATGTGAAGTGGCCCATTCCAGTCCACTTCAGTTCGCTGACCCCCAGAATGTCTATCTTTAGTCTTGACATCTCGCCAATAACAACATCCAGTTTGCCCTGGCTCATAGATCTTACATTCCAGGTTCCTATGGTGTGTGGATCTTTAGAGCATCGGATTCGTCATGCACCTCCAGCACCGTCGGCCACTAGCCTTCCTTTCAGCTTTGGTCTAGCTGCGTCCTCACATCTGGGACTAGTTGAACTTATCCTCTGCTCCTCCCCAGTAGCATTTTGGCCATCTTCCGACCTGGGAGTCCCATCTTCCAATGGCATACCGACATATCTCTGGTTGTATTGGTCCATTTAGTTTTCTTGGCAAGGATACTGGGGTGGTTTGCCATTGCCTTCCCCAGGGATCACGCTTGGTCTGACCTCTCTGCCACAACCGTCCCGTCTTGGGTGTCCCTTCACGGTTTCGCTCATGACATCATTGAGGTGCTCAAGCTCCAGCGCCCCGACAAGGCGGTGATCCTTTGCTGGAGGTCGTAAGTACTAACAGCATAATATTTCTTCAGAATAATCTGGTGGTGTCCAGTTCCTTCCAAATGTATTGAGAATGTAAACCTTTAAAGAGCAAAATGCTTCCTTCATTGTTCTTGGGCATTCGTCATGCAAAGGCGCAGACACTCTTTGAATCCTTTGGGGCTCGTCTGGATGCTCAGAAGGACACCGTGCTAATTCTCACTCTTTTGTCTCTTTAGCTTAGATACCAACACGGGCTGGGAACGCCGGATTTAAGGCAAACGCTCCCCAATCTGAAAAACTTCCTCGAACATGGCCTCATGGTCAGATGGTAAGTAATACTGACTTCATCCAGAGTGGGTAGAAATGAATGATTTTAAAAGGAAAATTGGCTGCTGTAGTACATTACATAGCTTTGCACGTACTTAGCAGAGGTGCTAAGAAACCTTGTTAGTGAATTGTGAAAATATGTAATGGTAAGAGCTATTCAGTGATGGTAAGAGCTATTCAGCAGTACAATATGCTGCCTCACAGTGTGATTGAATCTCTTTCTCTAGAAGAGAGCTTTATGGCCATCTGTTGTGAGTGCTTGGATTGTGTGTTCCTGCATGGTGAGGGGTGTGTGTGGACTGCATGACCCTGGTGGTCTCTTCTGGTGCTGTGATTCTATATCAGTCACTTTACCAGCTCCTCTGTATAGTAACATCATGGCAGCCCAGAACTACTCAAGTTCTAATTCTTAACTTAATGAAGAGTTAAGTCTCCAACAGGATCCTCGCCATCTTTGCCATACTTACAGACTCATAAAAATGAACTACAATTTTACATCATTGTATAAACAAATACACAGGAAGTCTTGAAAACCTGTGTTTCTATTTCATAAAATGATAGAACTAATAGATATATCTTCACATTATATGTAAGTAGTTTTGTAATATCTTGATTTCTATTTGAACAGGTCGACTTGGCTATATTTGGAATAATTAATTCAGTTATTCCAAATAATTAAATTATTTGGAATAATTAGAGTGTGGTGGAGGCTTCTTCTTTGGAAGCTTTTAAACAGAGGCTGGATGGCCATCTGTCAGGGGTGATTTGAATGCAATATTCCTGCTTCTTGGCAGGATGGGGTTGGACTGGATGGCCCATGAGGTCTCTTCCAACTCTTTGATTCTATGATTCTATGATTCTAATTGGAATGAAATTCTCTTTAATCCTCACAAAAACAATTCTGTTTAATAAGAGTCACAGTATGTCTATTTCTTATAAGAAAAAAAACTTCAAGTTAACAAAATGGAAGTTCAACAGGGACAAATGCAAGATACTCCACTCAGGCAGAAAATATGAAATGCAAGGATATAGAATGGGCGACGATGCCTGGCTCGATAGCAGTACATGTGAAAAAGATCTTGGAGTCCTCGTGGGGAGGAAGGGGAACATGAGCCAGGAATGTCATGCCAATTGGATCTTGGCCTGCATAAATAGGAACCTAGTGTCTAGATCTAGGGAAGGTGATGCTACCCATGCTCTATTCTGCTTTGGTCAGACCACACCTGAAATCACACTGGGTCCAATTCTGGGCACCACAATTGAAGAGAGATGTTGACTCTAAGCTGGAATGTATCCAGAGAAGGGTGACTCAAAAGGATCAAAGGTCTGGAGAACAAGCCCTATGAGGAGTGTCTTAAAGAGCTAGGCATATTTAGCCTGCAAAAGAGAAGGCCAAGAGGAGACATTATGACACCCATGGATAAAGATGTGAGGAGAAGTCATAGGGAGGAGGGAGCAAGCTTGTTTTCTGCTGCTCTGGAGACTAGGGCATGGAACAATGGCTTCAAACTACAAGAAAGGAGATTGCATCTGAACATGAGGATGAACTTCCTAACTGTGAGAGAGAACTGTTCAGCAGTGGAACTCTCTGTCCCAGAGTGTGGTGGAGGCTCCTTCTTTGGAGGCTTTTAAACAGAGGCTGGATGGCCATCTGTCAAGGGTGCTTTGAATGCAATTGTCCTGCTTTTTGGCAGAATGGAGTTGGACTGGATGGCCCACAAGGTCTCTTCCAACTCTATGATTCTATGGTCATATCTTCAGTTATAGTTTTACTAATATACTAATCTTTATTTTCTGGAGCTAAATAGGCTTGCTTAAAACCTCTTCTCACCACATCTGCAAATGTAAATAGTATTGTAATATACTATTCCGTATTTTTGGTCCCCAATACACCATTTTATCCTGATCACTCCTGTGCTGTTCATTTCCTTCACGGTCTTCCTCACATCTTTTTGTTATGTCTATTTTATCATTGTTTCTGTCTTTATCTGATGTTTTGCTCCATCCCTTTATCTCCTCTCTATTCCTACTTGTAATCTGTTGTATAAACGTCATCTCCTCCCAGTCCATACATTATTCTGGAACTTCTTTCTTTCCTTTTTCCCCATCTCTGTGTGTTTTCCTCCTGTTTCCCCAAACCCTTTAGTCTGTCCTCTGCTAGGACTGACCACCATCCAGATGCTGTCTCCCCTACTTTCAAGAAGAACTTCATGGCATAGAGAAGACCAACCTGGCCCTGCTTCGTCAGCCAGAGAAGCTGCTGCAGGTTTCCACCTTTCTTCCTTAGAAGAACACTGAACTCCAGTTGCCCTGAGGCATGCTTCAGCCCTATCCATCAGCCACATGGCTAGATGTGCTGGGACAGAATATGGCAGTGGTTCTCAACCTGTGGGTCCCCAGATTTTTTTTGGCCTTCAACTCCCAGAAATCCTAACAGCTTGTAAACTGGTTGGGATTTCTGGGAGTTGTAAGACCAAAACACGGGGACTCATAGGTTCTCAAAGTAGTCATCTATGTGTTTTGGACTTCAGTTCCCATGATTCCTAACAGCTGGTAAGCTGGCTGGGATTTCTAGGACTTGAAGTCCAAAACATGAAGAAGACCAAAGATTGAGGACCAATGGTGTAGGGTATTTGTCCATCAAGAGGATATTACCTCAGCTTGTAAGCAGATTTGAGAATTGCTTCATAGAATCATAGAATTGGAAGAGACCACAATGATAAGCCAGTCCAACCCTTCTTCACAATGCAGGAATATCTAATCAAAGCACTCCTGACAGATGGCCATCCAGCCTCTGCTTTAAAAACTCCAGAAAAGCAGACACTACCATACAGGCAGTGTATCCCACTGTCAAACAGTTCCTACTTTCAGGAAATTCTTCCTAATTTTCAAGTGAAAGCTTTTTTCTTTCAGTTTGAATCCACTGCTCTCTGTCCTAGTCTCCAGAGCTGTGGAAAACAAGCCATTGCTTAAGATATTTAAACATTGCTATCATGTTCTCTCTCAACCTTCTCTTCTCCAGGTTAAACATCCCTACCTTCCTAAGCCACTCCTCATAGGGATTCATGGTTTCTAGACCTTTAGTTGCCTTCCCCTGGCTACATTCCAGCTTGTCAATATCCTCCTTGAATTGTGATGCCCAGACCCAAAGGTCCCTTGATCCTAGGCACTCTGCTCCTATTACTGCAGCCTAGAATCACATTTGATTGAAAGGCAACATATCCCTCTCCAAAATAACATAAACGTACAGGGCATGGCTTTCCATATTGTTGAATTCGGGTCTCTGACTTGAAGTAGACGGTTGTCCCTGGGTGCTTCCTAGAAGTGGCATGTTCTCATTATCAAGACAAAACACATTCTTTGCCTGGCTAATATTTCAAAACACGTGTGGATATTAACCACCCTTCTCGGGGACTATCGCATTTGCCCCCTAGGCATATCAATGCCTCATTTCTTTCTCACCTCCAAGGCTCAGATAGGCCCGATGATTCTGAACAGTACCTCCCGGTACTTCCTTACAGTACAAATGGTAATGAGGCTTTTCATAGATCCCTCCTCAAGGGAAGAATTAGGAGGCCGCGTTTCCAGCGCGGGCAGCCAGGCGCAAGCATGCTTGACTGAGAGAGCCCCGTTCAGATGTGCAACCCTGGAATGTGTGCATGACAGCCTTCGTGCACAGATGGTTAAATTGATATCCACAGGGCCCAAGCGAATACAACTATGGCGGGTTATGTGCTGCAGGTAGGTCATACTATTGACTGACCAAAGTCTTTTCATCCACATGAGTGACAAAGCATTGCCAGATGCCCCCAGCCCTGGTCAAAATGGCAATTACAGCTAAGAGTTATGGCGGCTTAGGTGCTGAAGATAAGTCATACTATTGACTGACTGAAGTATCTTCATCCACATGAGTGACAAAGCATTGCCAGATGCCCCCAGCCCTGGTCAGAATACAATTGGGGAGACTATGTCCCCCTATGAGCCTTCTCCATTACAATTCTTCTGTGACTTATCTGGATACAAAAGTACAAATCCTAGTGGGACTGGATGGCCCACGAGGTCACTTCCAATTCAGTGATTCCACGGTTCTATGATACTATTCCCAATTTTATGGTTGTGAAGAGTAGAGACATCACACTGGCAACAAAGATCCGCATAGTTAAAGCAATGGTATTCCCTGTAGAATCAATCATAGAATCAAAGAATTGGAAGAGACCTCATGGGCCATCCAGTCCAACTCCCTGCCAAGAAGCAGGAATATTGCATTCAAATCACCCCTGACAGATGGCCATCCACCCTCTGTTTAAAAGCTTCCAAAGAAGGAGCCTCCACCACACTCCATAGTAGTAACTATGGATGTGAGAGTTGGAAGGCTAAGTGAAGGAAGATAGACGCTTTTGAACTGTGTTGTTGGAGGAAAATTCCGAGAATGCCTTGGACCGCGAGAAGGTCCAACCAGTCCATACTCCAGGAATGCTCATTGGAGGGAAGGATATTAGAGGCAAAGATGAAGTACTTTGGCCACATAATGAGAAGACAGGAAAGCTTGGAAAAGACAATGATGCTGGGGGAAATGGAAGGCAAAAGGAAGAGGGTCTGACCAAGGGCAAGATGGATGGATGATATCCTTGAAGTGACTGGATTGACCTTGAAGGAGCTGGGGGTGGCCATGTCCAACAGGGACCTCTAGCGTGGGCTGGTCCAGGAGGTCACAAAGAGTCAGAAGTGACTGAAAGAATAAACAACCTCACCTCCAATTTTGTGATAAACCAGTCTCCTCCAGAACCCCAAGAATCATGTGGGCAAATGAGAAGACTTCACTGATGCATTTTTACCTTATTCCAGAATTTCAGGGCAAGTTACAATGAGCAATTTGACTATTTGTCCCCATCCCCAAAAAAGAACATTCTGGCCCACAAAATCTTATGCCAAAATAAATATGTCTTAAGAATGCTTCCAGATGAAGCTTTTATTGTGCAATCACTCCATCTTGTTCGTGGAATTTTCCAGTGGGTCCAGATGTCATTGCCTTTTGTTTATAAGTCTCTCTTTTCCCTGTGGCTTCTTCTATCTTTTTTTTTCTCTCTACCAGCCCCCAAGATTCTTAGAAATGAAGGATACAATCATCACACATTTCTTTCTAACTGGTAGCACTTATAGGAGCCCTGTATGTGGAAGCATTCATGTTCCTTAAAGTAATTTAAGGCCTTCCAGCTTTCATGAGCCCAGTTATCCAACTTTTTAATATTAAAATCTGTTGGTGTGGTTTTTGGTAAGCTTGCATGCAAGGAATATACTCTCTTATAAACAAACCCCTGAGGAAAAAAAATCAATTTAAGGAGGGAGATGAAGCTACCATTTCCTCATTTTCTTTTGCATCTCATCAACGGATGCATGGCCCTCTGAGTCACTCCGGTGTAGGGCAGATGTAACCTCAAAAGTGTGTGACCATGTATAAACACTCACCAGTGATAATTTCTGACACTTCTTCAATGCCTATCCATTCATTCAACACTTTATTTGTATCCCACCTTTCTGCCAGATTGAACTTGGAAGGTGGCTCACAAATAAATACCATGTCACATCCATGGCAGTATTGACTACCATTTTGGCTACCACTTGGCATCATTTCTTTTCTTCCATAAGACACTGGAATGACAAAAAGGAAAGTTCTGTCACCTTTTCAAGAAGCAATATTGAAATGGTGGCAGTGTTGCTTCTTACTTACTTAGGCAATCCCTCGTTGTCCAAGTATGATGGCCTTGCAAGTGTAGTGTCTTGGCGGTGGGTATGTAGGTGACTGTGCTGGAGGAAAGTTCTGAGAGTGCCTTGGACTGCGAGAAGATCCAACCAGTCCATACTTCAGGAAATAAAGCCCAGCTGAGAAGAAAGGAAAGCTTGGAGAAGACACTTATGCTAGGGAAATGGAAGGAAAAAGGAAGGGGGACCGACCAAAGGCAAGATGGAAGGATATTAGAGGCAAAGATGAAGTACTTTGGCCACATCATGAGAAGAAAGGAAAGCTTAGAGAAGGCAATGATGCTGGTGAAAAAGGAAGGAAAAGGGAAGAGGGGCCGACCAAGGGCAAGATAGATGGATGGTATCCTTGAAGTGACTGGATTGAGCTTGAAGGAGCTGGGGCTGGTGACGGCCGACAGGGAGCTCTGGCGTGGGCTGGTCCATGAGGTCACGAAGAGTCGGAAACGACTGAATGAATGAATGAACAACGTGTAGCCCAGTGGTTCTCAACCTGTGGGTCCCCAAATGTTTTGGCCTTCAACTCTCAGAAATCCTAACAGCTGGTAAACTGGCTGGGATTTCTGGGAGTTGTAGGCCAGAACACCTGAGGACCCACAGGTTGAGAACCATTGCTGTAGCCCTGTTCTTGATCCGCATGTTCTTCCACAGTGAGGGCATCGGTTACCAGGTGGAAGGCGGTCCTGGCCAGGGTTAGCTTGGCATGCCTTCCTCTTGGCATGGTCCCCCCTTTCTCCCTCCATTCGTGCCTCTTCAAATTCTGCAGCACTACTGGTCACAGCTCACCTCCAGTCAGAGCGCTCAAGGCCCAGCTCCCAGTTCTCCCTTGAGGAGAACCGTTTTTGACGGTTGTCCTCAACTCCCTTGACCGTTTTTGAGGTCAGCTTTAAGCTCATCTTTAAATCTCTTTTCCCATCCACCAACATTAGGTTTCTCTTTCTGGGAATATAGTAACTACTTTGGGAGACAGTAATCAGGCATTCGGACAGTGTGGCCAGTCCAGCTGAGTTGATGGCGTAGGAGCATTGCTTCAGTGGTGGTGTTCTTTGCTTCTTCCAGCACACTGACATTTTTCCGCCTGTCTTCTCAAGAGGTTTGCAGGATTTTTCAGAGGCAACACTGATTGAATTGTTCCAATATTACTTCTATTCTTGCTTTGGTGCCTCTAAGATGCCATGTTGCCTCTGAGCATCCATGGTAAATGTGGTTCCTTTGCTAGCAAAATGGGCAGAATGAATTGTGGAGTGTTTTGTTAATATTCAGTAGCTCTAAGTTTCTGGCTCGAAACTACTTGGAGAATGAGCTAGTGCTTCCACAAGAGCCCCATTGCTGCAGTGACTGGGATCATGCACTATTTGACCAGAAGGATGATCCATTCCAGCCCATGACTGATGGGAGCTTCAGCATGGACTTTCTGAATCACCTGGTAAATCTATATAAATAAAAATGTCATGTTCATTTGTGGGATAAACATAACTCAAAAACCACTGGATGAATTGACACCAAATTTGGACACAACACACCTATCAGGCCTATGAGTGACCATCACTCATAAAAACTGAAAAGCACTGCGGAAGAGACTTAAAAGGCCAAAAACTTAAAAATACATTACAACGCATGTGCAAAACCACATATATATACGCAAGCACACGTATATACACATATAAACAAATATA
Organism: Anolis sagrei ordinatus; assembly: GCF_025583915.1. NCBI lineage: Eukaryota > Metazoa > Chordata > Lepidosauria > Squamata > Anolidae > Anolis > Anolis sagrei. Next base: position 273,824,526 of record NW_026846588.1, on the reverse strand, counting down.
TACACACACAATGCACATATACACAGACTTGGCCAGAGCAACGTGTGGCAGGGGACAGGTAGTAAATGTATTATAATAGTAATAATAGTATGCTTATACTAAGGTAAAGGTAAAGGTTTTCTCCTGACATTAAGTCCAGTTGTGTCCTACTCTGTGGGTTGATGCTCATCTCCATTTCGAAGCCAAAGAGCCAGCGTTGTTCATAGACACCTCTTATAATATACTTCTTATACTACAAGAGCCTATATCCTTGAATTTTCTATCCAATAACACAAGATAATGGGATAATTCCTCCCAAAATTCACAAATATCCATTTTTTTGCTTTTAGGGATTTTTAAAAAAGGTTTTGGCAAAAACTATATTTTTTAAAGCCACAACAAGTTAACTCATTGAATGCCTCTCATATATTAACCAATAGAAACCAATTCTACATTTTCACAGAATCCTAGAGTTTGGAAGGGAACCCCAAGGGCCATCTAGTAATGTATAAAATCATGCTCTCCCTTTCCATACATGCTGCAGCTTCAATTGCTGCGCCAGCTCCGTAAGTGAACATTTGTGATTTTTGGTAGTACTTGTGATTTTGGAGTTGTCTTTCTAAGGTGCCTTTGTAGAAAGCCAATATTTCCTGGCCAAGCGATGTGCGTGTATAAAACTGTGGAATTTGAGCGTGATGTGTTCTATCTTTTAAATGAAAAGCATAAGTCATATTTCATCAACTTGCCAAAATCCCCCAAATTCCACTTGCTTTATTATGTACTATCCATCTCCTCCTGGCACCTTTTGCTGACCCTACCGCAATTTTGCATTATTTAAGCTATAATCTTTAAAGAGGTGTGAGGACTTTTCCTCCCTTCCTTTCAGTAGAGGTGACATGCTATCGGCCAAAGGGTTTGCTCGAAGTGTCAGAAGTTTCGGGTGGCTATAAACCCGCTTAAACACCTTCCTTTCTTGCTGCCATGAGGTCATGTTTGCAACAAGCAAAACAAATCTTTCATTTACTTGCTTTTCCTCTTTCAAGCATTTTTCATCCCACTGGGTTATAGCTGTGCATTTTGGCCGGTGGCCAGGCAATCCCAATTTAGTATTTTAACCAGGTGCTATCAAGTAATATCCCTAGGAGGAAATTGCGGGAAAGATACATATTTGTGATGGTGAATTGCATTATATCTTTTCAAAAGTTTTCATGGGGTATTTACAAATATATTTTAAAAAACAGGTCAATCTGTTTGAATTTTTAAATATTTTTAATAATAATTTTTATTGATTACCATAATATGTAATCATAGAATCATAGAATCAATAAATCAATAATCAATAAAATTCAAAGTGCTGGTTTTGACCTACAAAACCCTATACGGTTCCGGCCCAGTGTATCTGTCCGAATGGATCTCCCTCTACGTCCCACCTCGGAGTCTAAGATCTTCTGGGGAGGCCCTGCTCTCGACCCCGCCGCTATCACAAGTGAGGCTGGCGGGGACGAGGAGCAGGGCCTTCTCGGTAGTGGCCCCTCACCTGTGGAGCTCACTCCCCAGGGAGATTAGATCAGTGACTTCCCTTTTGTCATTCAGGAAAAAATTGAAGACCTGGATGTGGGACCAGGCTTTTGGACATTCTGGCAGCTAAAGGAAAGACCTTTATGATGGGCAGGAATTGACAGAATGGAATGGATTTATGGAACTCTGAACACTGACCATGAGATTGTTTACTATTGCATTATGTACTGATGTTTTAACCTGTTAACTGTTTGATTGCTTTTATGTATGTATGTATGTATGTATGTATGTATGTATGTATTTTTGACACAGGCATCGAATTGTGCCTTCCTTTGTAAGCCACCCTGAGTCCCCCCTTGGGGTTGAAAAGGGCGGGGTATAAGTAACTGAAATAAATAAATAAATAAATATGTTTAAAATAGGAAAAAGGACATAGGGGGTTGAGGTAAAAAAATGGGAAGGGGTAAAAAAAAAGGAACAATCTTGTGTTGTGGGAAGAAAAGGGAAGGGAGTAGCAAGTTTTCCGATTTCCAATCTCCTTCATCATAGTTTATATTGTCCTTGTAAAATTCTTCTTAATTTCTGCTTCCCCTCTTCATCCTTCCTCCTTGTGTGGCATTTTTTTCCCTCTTACATTTTACTATATTATCAATTTCATTTTTTCTTGTTTCATGTACTCTTTAAAAGGTGATCAATCCATCCTTTTCTTTGGTTTGTCTTGATAGTTTGCGAATAACTGGCTTAGTTTGTCCATGTCACGATGCCAGGGCTCTGCCTTATTCAGGTAGAGATGAACCAAACAGATACCCAGTTTGTGTTAAACAATTTAATTGAATGTATTGTCGAAGGCTTTCATGGCTGGAATCACTGGGTTGTTGTAGGTTTTTCCGGTGAGTCCTTTGTTTCACCCTGGTCATTCCACAGATATATAAACCCATTTTTCCTACTTCCAACAAACCTCACTACCTCTGAGGATGCTTGCCATAGATGGAGGTGAAACGTCAGGAGAAATGCCTCTAGAACATGGCCATATAGCCCGGAAAAACAACCCAATTTAATTGAAACAGCACTTACTTTCTGGCTGATTTAATAGTCCAAATATAAAACACAAAGATTGCACTCAGCCACAGAATATAAAACAAAAACAGCAATACTGTTGGAAGTTCAAGATAACTCGGTAGTCAAATTTTGCTTAGTGTTAATCTTATAAAATGATTGCCGATTTTTTTTCTATTTTTCTTTTTCTATACCAAAATTATGAATGCTAGCTCATTCTTTGGTCAAATCCTTTAAAAAAATGCATTACTAAGGGTCATCCAATCTTTTATCCATGTCAGTCCACACGCCTTGTAATATAATTTCAGATCTTTTAAAAAAAGGGTTTTGTTTTTTTAATGAAGAATGGGTTTTGACCAGGAAGAAAATCTGGGAAACAAAAACTCTTAAAGTATTGGGGCAAAAACAAGAGGTCTAAAAGCAGTGCATAGATCTTGTGTTGCTCAGTTTTAATACATCTTTAAACCTGGTTTCTGCTTTACAAATAGCACTGTACTTTAAAAATGTTCTTTATGGATGGCATTGTTGGCTTCCCTGTGTTGACATTCCTTCGTGTAGGCAATAGAAATCCTATGGGCATATTAAGAAGAATGCAGACGATTGGCAAAGCTTCCCAAACTTGGAACCTCTCAAACACCGTCCAGATTGAAACATTCAGTAGAAATACAATGGGGCTACTTTCTGCCAAAGTTATACCTCAGAAGGAATTGGGAACAGATTGTGGGCTTGCCAGATTTCTTCCCCTGCTCGATTAAAGCATGTCAGAAGCCGTCTTCATCACTCTGAGGCAGGTACATGGGTGGGCATATTTTCCAGCATCTTGGTATAGCTGAGAACTTTGTGTGCTGAAAGCAGTGGTCTGATGAGGGCACTGTAACTCGTTGAGCTAGATCAGGCATGGCCAAACTTTCTAACTTGGGGGTCACATGCTAGGAGGAATCATAGAATCATTGAGTTGGAAGAGACCTCATGGGCCATCCAGTCCAACCCCCTGCCAAGAAGCAGGAATATTGCATTCAAAGCACCCTTGACAGATGGCCATCCAGCCTCTGTTTAAAAGCTTCCAAAGAAGGAGCCTCCACCACACTCGGGGCCAGAGAGTTCCACTGCTGAACAGCTCTCACAATCAGGAAGTTCTTCCTCGTGTTCAGATGGAATCTCCTCTCTTGTAGTTTGAAGCCATTGTTCTGTGTCCCTAGTCTCCAAGGAAGCAGAAAACAAGCTTGCTCCCCCCTCCCTGTGGCTTCCTCTCACATATTTATACATGGCTATCATATCTCCTCTCAGCCTTCTCTTCTTCAGGCTAAACGTGCCCAGCTCCTTAAGCCGCTCCTCATAGGGCTTGTTCTCCAGACCCTTGATCATTTTAGTTGCCCTCCTCTGGACACATTCCAGCTTGTCAATATCTCTCTTGAATTGTGGGGCCCAGAATTGGACACAATAGGACTGGCTGTCTAGTGATGGTAGTGCCAAGGCAATGAGGATGTTGGGAGAAGATAGGCTGACATCCCACGAAAGATTACTACTACTACATTAGCTCTAGATTATTAAATATGGTTTTCTACCTACCTTTGTGACCGTATCTCCCTCCATGAACCAGCTCGGGCCCTCCAATCTTCTGGGGAGGCCCTTCTCTCGCCCCTGCCATTCTCACAAGCTCGCCTTGTAAGCACAAGGGAGAGAGCTTTTTTCCTCTGTAGCCCCCCGACTCTGGAAGTCATTACCTGGAGAGATTAGGAAAGCCCCTACCCTAGAAACCTTTAAGAAGAACCTTAAAACCTGGCTCTTCCACTGCGCCTTTGGTGAGTAGGTATACAACCTCACACTATTGCTTAGCCTCAACGTTTTGTCATTGGAGTCTACGTTCCCCCTCCCCTTGTAGGAAAGTTTATTTTCCACAACTCCCGTTTTAATGAGCCCCCCTCTGCAAATAACCTGCTTCCCCTTTATATCACCCAAGTTTTTAATCAGTTTTTAATTAGTTTTTCTTTTAATCATTACATGTAGCCTGCCCATTGTCACTGTGATTGTGTTTACTGTAATTATATATTGTTATGCATTCATATGTTTTATGTAGTTGTGATGTTGTTTATTGTTTTCGTTTTCAGTTTTATTTTGCTGTAATTTGTTGTTTGGGCTTGGCCTCATGTAAGCTGCCCCGAGTCCCCATCGGGGAGATGGTGGCAGGGTATAAATTATTATTATTATTATTATTATTATTATTATTATTATTATTCTGTGGAGAGCAGATGGCAACTACTGGATGGTATATGTTCTGTGTCAGAAACTAGAGTTGATGTGATCTATCCATTTATTTATTTTTTTGTCGTGTCAGGAGTGACTCCTGGTTTGAGAGAATTGGCCGTCTGCAAGGACATTGCCCAGGGGACGCCTGGATGATTTGATGTTTTTTATCATCCTTGTGGGAGGCTTCTCTCATGTCCCTGCATTAGGAGCTGGAGCTGATAGAGGGAGCTCATCCGCCTCTCCCCAGATTCGAACCTGCGACCTGTAGGTCTTCAGTCCTGCCGGCACAGGACTTTAACCCACTGCGCCACCGGGGGCTCCAATCTATCCAATGCATCTATCCAATGCAATTTTCTGAATCAGCACCCCAAATAACCAAACCGAATCTGAAGTTGAACAAAAACTGATTCATAACCCTTTTGGTACTAATGTTGGAGAATGGTCCCTGGTCAAAGTGGTCCCTGGTCAAGTGTGTGGCAGAATGAAATCACTCATAGTTCACGTCTTTACCAATCTACACACTGTCTTACTAGGGAAAAGATATGCTACACAGATGATCAGTAAAGAATAATGGGCTTGACGAAGGTTTTCATGGCCAGAATCACTGGGTTGTTGTTGTAGGTTGTTGTAGAAAGGAGGAAACCAAGAAAATGAACAAAATCTGGCTACCAGTATTAAAAAACTCTAAAATTACAACAGCAAAACAACAGAGAGGAAACAATCAGGGACAGCTAATCACCTCTCAACAAAAGATTGCCCCAGGCACTGCCAGGTCATCAAATGCTAATCAAGGTGGTCAGTTGAAACATTCACACCTAGCTAGGCACAGGGGTTTAACCAGTTTACTGATAGAGTTTACCCCATTTTAGTAAAGGTAAAGGTTTCCCCGTGACATTAAGTCCCGTTGTGTCCCGACTCTGGAGGTTGTTGCTCATCTCCATTTCTAAGCCGAAGAGCCAGCGTTGTCCATAGACACCTCCAAGGTCATGTGGCCAGCATGACTTCATGGAGTGCTGTTAGCCCATTTTAGCACTGCCATATTTAGGCAAAAACCTGAACAAAACTAATTATTCTAATGCACAATCCTCCCTTTAAATAGATGATTTCTTGGGTTCTAATCGGATCCAAATTTTGGATATCTTGCTTTAGATTTTTCACATTCACGAGACAAAAGTATGTATCTCTGAGGCTCACTGCTAATCTTTCCAATTTGGGTGTATTTTGGGGTGAATTGGGAGAGAACTGAAGTCCAAGTAGATATTTAGATCCAACTCTAAAGAGAGCGTGCAGAAACAACTGGTGTACTTTCGACTAATGAGTAGATACCTAGAACTTGGATGAAGACCTGGGCTGTGGTGCAGAATTTTAAAATATGACAAGCATGGTACCAAGCTTTAAATCCCAGAGGGTTGGGAAAAAGTATGATTTGCCTCCTGTTTGTAGGTAGCATGTTTGTTTTTCTGGGGGTTAGGTTTTGGTTTATGGCAAAGCTTGTGTCGGTCAAAAGCCATTTCATCAAAAATATAGAATGGGATTTTCAGATACACATAAATAAGGGCGTAATTGGTTCTGGGGGTATTAAGGTTGGAGTGGAGGGATGGTGTTTTACAAAAAGCGCAATTTCTGGAAATTCAGTTAGAGCTCAAATGTGTGCAAAATGACCCTGCACAGCAGCAGCAATAGGTGTTAATTCAGTCACCTCGGTTTTGCTGAGTACATTACTACCTGTAGAGAGTGGGAATTAGGACCTTATAGAGTAACAGATTTATGAGGGAGAAAACGTTAATGGTTTACAGCTCACCTCGTCAGACCCAAATGAATAAAGTTGAGTTTTCTGATAGATTTCCTCTTTCTTTTCTAGCAAACGGACATGTAGTCAGGAGCATTTCTTCCTCCAAGGCCATAAATTCTGGGGTGTTGGGGGACAGCGGCACAGAAGTGAACTTGGCACTCGGGACAGCTTGTATTTCTGACTTAATGTGTGAGGGATGCACACTCTTTGGACATAGTCAGCTCACATGGCACACAGTCCACAAGCCCAATATGGAATGTGTTTTTTAAAAAAAAAATGAATTAAAATATAATCTTTTTAAAGAGCCTGATACAGAGGGTAAGCAAACAAACCACTTGTTTGAAGTAAACCTGTATTCAGACCTCTTACTTACTTACTTACTTACTTACTTACTTAGGCGATCCCTCGTTTTCCGAGGAGGATTGTCTTCCAATATTCTTGTGGGTCCGTATGTGGCTGTGGAGCCCTATTCTTGTTCTGCATCTTCTTCCGCAGTGAGGGCATTGGTTTCCAGGTGGGAGGCGGTATTGGTCAGGGTTGGCTTGACGCGCCTTCCTCTTGGCACGCTTCTCCCTTTCGCCCTCCATTCGTGCCTTTTCAAATTCTGCAGCACTGCTGGTCACAGCTGACCTCCAGCTGGAGCGGTCAAGGGCCAGGGCTTCCCAGTTCTCAGTGTCTATGCCAGAGATTTTAAGGTTGGATTTGAGCCCATCTTTAAATCTCTTTTCCTGTCCACCAATATTCCGTTTTCCGTTCTTGAGTTCAGAGGAGAGTAACTGCTTTGGGAGACGGTAGTCGGGCATCCGGCCTACGTGGCCGGTCCAGCGGAGTTGATGGCGGAGGAGCATCACTTCAATGCTGTTGGTCTTCGCTTCTTCCAGCACGCTGATGTTTGTCCGCTTGTCTTCCCAAGAGATTTGCAGGATTTTCTGGAGGCAGCGCTTATGGAATTGTTCCAGGAGTTGCATGTGGCGTCTGTAGACAGTCCACGTCTCACAGGCATATAGCAGGGTTGGGAGGACAATAGCTCTATAAACAAGCACCTTGGTATCCCTACGGATGTCCCGGTCCTCAAATACTCTCTACTTCATTCGGAAAAATTCAGACCTCACCAAATTGCAAAGCAGACTGCCATAGTAATCACTATTTCTTTATGTGTACTTTTTCATAGTTTAGTGGAAAGCATAACTTATATTTATGTATTCCATTAATTTGATGGCTTTATAGAATCATAGAATCATAGTTGGAAGAGCCCCCGGTGGCGCTGTGGGTTAAACCCCTGTGCCAGCAGGACTGAAGACCGACAGGTCGCAGGTTCGAATCCGGGGAGAGGCGGATGAGCTCCCTCTATCAGCTCCAGCTCCTCATGCGGGGGCATGAGAGAAGCCTCCCACAAGGATGATAAAAACATCAATTCATCCGGGCATCCCCTGGGCAATGTCCTTGCAGACGGCCAATTCTCTCACACCAGAAGCGACTTGCTGCTTCTCAAGTCGCTCTTGACACGACAAAAAAATAAAATAGTTGGAAGAGATCTCGTGGGCCATCCAGTCCAACCCCATTCTGCCAAGAAGCAGGAAAATCTCATTCAAAGCCCTGTCATGGCCTATGGCTAGTACAATAAACAATTCATTCATTCATTCATTCATTCATTCATTCATTCATTCATTCAAAGCCCCCTTGACAGATGGCCACCCAGCATCTGCTTAAGAAGGAGCTTCCACCACAGAGAGAGAGTTCCAGTGCTGAACAGCTCTCTCTCATAGTCAGGAAGTTGGGTTGTTGTAGGTATTTCGGGTGTAAAGCGATTTTCTAGAAGCATTCTCTCCTGAAGTTCTTCCTCATGTTCAGGTGGACTCTCCTTTCCTGTAGTTTGAAGCCATTGTTCCATTGTGTCCTAGTCTCCAGGGCAGCAGAAAACAAGCCTGCTCCTGCCTCCCTATGTCTTCCCCTCACCTCTTGATACATGGCCCTCATCATGTGTCCTCTCAGCCATCTCCAGGCTTAACATTCCCAGCTCTTTAAGCAACTCCTCATAGGGCTTGTTCTCCAGACCTTTGATCATTTTAGTTGCCCTTCTCTGGACACATTCCAGCTTGGAGTCAACATCTCCCTTCAAATGTGATACCCAGAATTGGACATAGTGTGATTCCAGGTGTGGTCTGACCAAGGCAGAATAGAATAGAGAGGGAGCATAACTTCCCTGGATCTAGACACTAGACTCCTATTGATGCAGGCCAAAATCCCATTAGTTTTTAAGGTCCTCGTAGGGCTTGTTCTCCAGACCTTTGATCATTTTAGTCGTCCTTCTCTGGACACATTCCAGCTTAGAGTCAACGTCTCCCTTCAAATGTGATACCCAGAATTCGACATAGTGTGATTCCAGGTGTGTTCTGACCAAGGCAGAATAGAGGGATGGCTTGACTTCCCATGGTTCTAGGCACTAGACTCCTATTTATACAGGCTAAAATCTCATTGGCTTTTTTAACTGCCGCAAGACAGCTTCCAAAACAAGCTGCTCACAAGGCAGCTTCCAAAACAATTAAACATTTTCACAGTCAAATTTTAAAAACATATAAGTGCAGATAAAAACTGTATAAAAGCATGTTTAAAAAACATACATGTTTAGAAAGAATAAAACAACTCCCTAAGAACTTTTCCTGCCTTCATGTTAAAAGCATGAAGGCAGGAATATAAATACTGTAAATAAATAATTTATATAAATAAAAATGTAATGTTCGTTTGTGATATTCACAGAACTCAAAAACCACTGGGGGAATTGACACCAACTTTGGATACGATACACCTAACAACCCAATTTATGTCCTCCACTCAAAAAAGTTGATTTTGTCATTTGGGAGTTGTAGTTGCTGGGATTTATAGTTCACCTACAATCAAAGGGCATTCTGAACTCCACCAATGATGGAATTAAACCAAAGGTGACACACAGGACTCCCATGACCAACAGAAAACACTAGAAGAGTTTGGTGGGCATTGACCTTGAGTTTGGGAGTTGTAATTCACCTACATCCAGAGAGCACTGTGGACTCAAACAATGATGAATCTGGACCAAACTTGGCACAAATATTCCATATGTCCAAATATGAACACAGATGGGGTTTGGGGAAAATAGACATGACTGCTGTCTACAAACCCACACGCTCACTCCGGTCATCTGGAGAGGCCCTGCTTGTGATCCGCCCGCGTCTCAAGCACGCTTGGTGGGGACGCGAGACAGGGACTTCTCCATGGTGGCCCCCCGCCTCTGGAACGCCCTCCCGAAAGATCTCAGACAAGCCCCTACACTGGCAGTCTTCAGGAAGAATTTGAAAACCTGGCTGTTCCAATGTGCCTTTTCAGATTAGGAATTCTCCCAGTACCAAATCCCAGAAGCACTTTAGTACCAAAATCACCGCACACTGCACATCGCACTTATATCATAATCCCACACCCCTCCGACACATCAGCACTTTTAACCTTGTACCCCTACTTCGGCCGACTCAGTTTTTAATAATGTCTTGTCGTATTGCCATTGTTATTGTTTTTCTGCTTAACTGTTTTATTTGCTAGATGTTGTATTGTTGTATTGTGGTGGGCTTCGGCCTATTGTAAGCCGCATCGAATCCTTCAGGAGATGCTAGCAGGGTACAAATAAAGTTATAATAATAATAATATGATATTTGGGAGTTGTAGTTGCTGGGATTTATAGTTCACCTACAATCAAAGAGCATTCTGAATCCCACAAACGACAGAATTGGGGCAAACTTCCCACACAGAGCCCCCAGGACCAACAGAAAATACTTAAGGCCATCCAATCCAACTCCCTTCACCAGGGCAAGAAAATGTAATCAAAGCCCTCCTGACAATCAGCCATCCAGCCATTGATATAGATAGATATGATTCACACACACACACAAATATAGTATCATAGATTTGAAAGGAACCCCTAAAGAAGGACAATGATATGTTGCCTGTTCCAGAGTAGGCAAACCAGACACTCCCTACATCAACACAGACAGAGAAACAAGAAATACTGTTTACTCACAAGCAGAAAGAAATTACATATATTAGAAACCAACACTTTCTCATTACTTTATTTTCCAGATCACCAGACTGGGCCACAGCAACACCTGGCAGGGGACAGCTAGTAATAATATAAAAGCCTTTCTGCCAATGAAAGGAAAGCAGGGAGGGGACCAGCCTTGCTTCCAGTGGAAGGGTGTTCATACTATCCCTGCAATGCTTTATATTTACTTCTGAAATATCTCACTTTAACTGAATCTTGAAATCTACAGTGAGCTCTGATTGTAGCAGGACCAATAGCAAGTCATATTATTAACAACTGCAGCAATCTGTTAAGAAAACAATGATCACAAATTTACTGAAGCTGAAGTTATGTTTATCTGAAGTTCTCAAGTTTCGCAACTTTTCTGAGAGTACAGATTATGAAGCTTTCTGTTGAAATTTGTTTTAACAACTTTCAATCTTTTTATTTCTTTGCCTAGTGATCGACACCACATTTCCAGCGCCATTCCAGTTCCAAAGAGACAAAGTTCTACCTTCGGGGGCCTGGATGTGGGCTTCTCCAGCAGCCATCCTTCCCCAGACAAAAGCCTCCGGAAACGAGCCAACTCGGAGAACGAGAGACTGCAGTACAAGACTCCCCCTCCGAGTTACAACTCCGCTTTGACCCAGCCCATTGCCATCGTAGGAGACGCTGAGAAGAAGGTCGGATCTTTACCCTCCTCATTAGATACCTCCCTTGACTTCTCGAAGGAAAGCAAAAAGGGGGATCTGTGTAACAGTTTAAACGGGGGAAATGGGAGCCCGAAGCTTTCCCGAGATCAGCAGGAATCCCTCCTGGCCTCCTCTCGTGCAATAAATGGTGCTGCCTTGCCCAGCGAGCGTCCTCACGGCGCAACCCTTGAGCAATCGTGCACCTTCCGCGGCCCCCTCGGGGCTGACCTCCTTTGCACGGTTGAGCAAGCGGAAGAGATCATGGGCATGGAAGCCACTGGGTTTGGCACTGGAGACCAGCTGGAAGCCTTTAACTACATCCCGGTGGACCACGCCGTGGCGGTGGAGTGTGACGACCAAGTCCTAGGGGAATTTGAGGAGTTCTCCCGGAGGATCTGTGCACTGAACAAGGATGCCCCCACTTTCCGCAGGCCCCGGAAGGGTTCTGACAAATGAGCTGTGGACACCGTGGTGGGAGTAAGGGTGGCACGTCGCAAAGGTGAAACTATGTACCTGGAAGGAAGATTCAAACTTGCACTTGAGGAAGGGTTGGGGAAGAACGCTTGCTATGGTTTTGGGAAGTTGGATTTGATTAAACACAATCATGATATATCCACTCTGCAGGTAAACAATTAGTGCTTCCTATCCTGGTTTTATTTTCCAAATTCTCTGGTAGTTGCATCGGGCCATTTTGTGTATTGTCTGCTTTGGTTTTATTGTTTTGATTCCTTTCAAACTTCCAGAGGGGTGAGGGGAAGTTATCGAAGTCCAACGTTTACCCTGAGGCAAGCATGCACGTTATCTTACCCTTCTCAGCCATTCGCTGCATTTGGCCAGATCTTGCAACTCTTCCTGGCTCAGGAGCATGCGCAAGCAGTTTTCTTCGTTTAGGAAACAAGTGGTAAACTTCGCAAGGAGACCCGTTGCTCTGAAAGCCCTGGCAAAATCCTGTATCTCCATGCAGTTTTAGTTTCTCCATTCCTACACCGCTCTTGTGTCCAGCAGTCACACCAAGGAAATGAACGGAAAGAATTCATCCAGGAAAGAATTCTTGCCTAAATCCCCCATGGCATTTTAGGGGGTTGTGTAGCGAGGTATGCCCAGTGAACTCTTCCCATTGCAGCCAGATAGAAAATTTATGCCACGGCAATGCAGTCTTACCATTGGGTAACCGACTCATCTCCAGTTTAGGAAAAAAATATGATTTGTCTTGACTGTCCAGACATGCTATGAAAGATGCTGCTTTTCAACTTATGGTATCTTTTCCTCCCTTTTGGGAGACAGTTCAAGAATACGAGTGGTGTGCCTCATGGGAACACAATGAAATAGCCCCGAGGCACATTGTGATTATGATTACTCTTACTACTATTTTATGCCTTCCATGTTGGGACGATTTATGGAGATGCAAACCAAACCTCTTGTATCTGGTGTCAGCCACACTCAAATTGACACCTTGTTGGGTTGACTATTTTTTAAAATCAGCCAAACCATCCATTCAGTTGTCTTCAAACACTGATCCGTGGGACAAGTCTGACTCTAGATGAGGTAGTTTACCACTGGCGCACGAGTTTCCAACTGCACTAACGTAACGAGTGGATTTTGTGGTCTGCTTGAGATTCCTGACGATATGCATTTTGGAGTTCGGATGCGTCTGGCTCTTGCTTTCTACCTTGTATTACCGAAAGTCTGGGCTCAGTGGTGAGCTCATAAATACAAATATATAAATATATATATATAAATACAAAATATATAAATATGTATTACAGAATAAAAATTTAATTTACTTCATGGTGTCTGATAACTTCTTTCCCCTAGCTCGGCCCCTCTTTGGACTTTTGTACCAACATACTGAACAAATTTTATAATAAAACTGAAAGATGAGAAATAAAAATTGTTAAAGTAATTGTGTGCACGATGGAAACCATACATTTCGAGAAGTCTGGAATTCTCAATCACAGTAACCTTATACATAGTGGATACGCTAGAAAACAAGGTTAGCGAGTTGTAAAGTTGCATAATGAGACACCAGAAAGCTGGTGTGGTATAGTGGACTATGATAGAGGCACTAGTACAAGCCCTATGAGGAGCGGCTTAGGGAGCTGGGCATGTTTAGCCTGAAGAAGAGAAGGCTGAGAGGAAACATGATAGCCATGTATAAATATGTGAGAGGAAGCCACAGGGAGGAGGAGGGAGCAAGCTTGTTTTCTGCTTCCCTGCAGACTAGGACGTGAAACAACGGCTTCAAACTACAAGAAAGGAGATTCCATCTGAACATGAGGAAGAACTTCCTGACTGTGAGAGCCGTTCAGCAGTGGAACTCTCTGCCCTGGAGTGTGGTGGAGGCTCCTTCTTTGGAAGCTTTTAAACAGAGACTGGATGGCCATTTTTTAGGAGTGGTTTGAATGCAATATTTCTGCTTCTTGGCAGAATGGGGTTGGACTGGATGGCCCATGAGGTCTCTTCCAACTCTTTGATTCAATGACTCTATGATACTGGAAAATGTATAATTTATTTTTTATTTACAATATTTATATTCCGCCCTTCTCACCTCGCAGGGGACTCAGGGTGGATTACCATTTACATATACATGGCAAACATTCAATGCCATAGACACACAACATATATAGACAGACACTCAGAGGTATTAAACAATCCAGGTTTTTTTTTTCCCTGAGGGTATTCTGGCCACCAGGGGAGCTGTTACTTCACCGTCCATTTGTGATGAAGTACTTCCTCATTCTTTGTATGCTTGCTGAATATTTTTATGGCCTCGTAAATTAGTTAAATTAGCCTCCCCACATAAGTGGTACTTAATTTCCTACTTGACAGATGCAACTGTCTTTCAAGCTGCAAAGGTCGACAACAAGCTACACAATTTGGTCGGAAGCTCACTCCGACCTGGGCTGACTTCAAACTGATGACCTTTCGGTCAGTAGTGATCTTAATGCAGCTGTCTCCCAGCCAGCTGCGCCAGAGTCCCGGTTCAAAAATCAGTTTTTGAATTCACAATCAGCCATGGAAAGCTATTGGATGACCTTGGATTCTATCAGGAAAGCAAAGACAACCTCTCCTTACAGTGGTTCTCAACCTGGGGTCCCCACATGTTTTTGGCCTACAACTCCCAGAAATCCCAGCCAGTTTACCAGCTGTTAGGATTTCTGGGAGTTGAAGGCCAAAAACATCTGGGGACCCCAGGTTGAGAACCACTGCAACAAATGTTGCCAAGAAAATCCCACGATAGGTCACTTTAAGTTAGAAACAATTTGAAGACACAAAATGACAACAGTGGCAATACATATTAGCACTCCCTAGTCAGTGTTCCAATGCTCAATGGGATCGATGCACATCCGTAAACGTGAATATTTCTTACTTTGCTCATTCCCCTCCATAGTAATGTAACAGTAGCCAAACGTATCCAGCTCCCCAAGATGTTCCTCAGGGATTCATGATTTCCAGATATCTGACCTTTTTGAACACCTTCCTGACATATGTTAATATCCTTCAGACCATAAGAACACATTTTGTCTTCTAATACCTTAACGGTCTGCTGGAGCCAGGCTCAGGTCCTGTCAATGTAGGTTCAGTCTAATGTATCTCAGATCGCAGATTCTTAGGGTGCTTCCAGACAGCACTAAATCACGGGTTTCAAATGGGCAAAAAATCCCGGGACTTTAGAAGAGGTCCACATACAGACCGGTTGGTCCTAGGATTTCTGCCTCCGTTGTCCAGACTTGATGCTTCGTTGCAAAATAGTTGCTGCGTGACTTCTGCTAGAAACTTTTACCGTTTTTTAAAAAACCTCAAGATGTAGACATGCGAAGAATCACTCCAACAAATCACTTCAAAAGTTTTATTTTATTTATTTATTTACTGTATTTGTATACCGCCCCTCTCAGCCATCCGGCGACTCGAGGCGGTTTACAAGACAAAATTCAATGCCACAAAAACACAAGTACAATATAAAAACCTTAACATAAATAAAATCATAACAGCAACAATAAAACATAATTCAATAAATACTCCAGGCCCATCATGTAGTTGTTCCGTTTCTTATGTCCGTTACTCAGTATTTGCAAATGCCTGCTCAAATAGCCATGTCTTGAGTTTTTTCTGAAATGCTAGAAGCGAAGAAGTCGATCTGATCTCCCTGTGAAGGGTGTTCCATAGCTGAGGGGCCACCACTGACAAGGCCCTGTCTCTCGTCCCTGCCAGCCGTGCTTGTGACGATGGCAGTACCGAGAGCAGGGCCTCTCCAGACGATCTTAAAATCCTCAATGGTTCATAAGGGGAGATGTGTTCAAACAGGTAAGTTGGGCCAGAACCATTCTTTGTCCTGGCCAGAGAAAATGTCCCCTCCACATGTTTCATAGTTTCTGGCACACAAACAACGTTTTTGCATTCTACTCAACTGTGACCTCCTTTTTAGGAACCAACCAATCAGGAACAAACATGTAAAACCTGGGAACAAACCTAGATTTTAAAAAATCCTGTGATTTTTGATTGCAAGGACATACAGACATTCGAAGATGCGGATATTCAACTCAAAACCGCGATATTCCCACACCTGGAAATCTCACGTTTTTTGCCTTTTGTAGTGATTGTAGTAGTGATGGCCGACAGGGAGCTCTGAGCCCATCTTTAAATCTCTTTTCCTGCCCAACAACATTACATTTCCTGTTCTTGAGTTGGAAGTAGAGTAAATGCTTTGGGAGACGGGGATCGGGCATTTCGACAACATGGAATTCAGTCCAGCGGAGTTGATGGCGTAGGAATATGGCTTCAATGCTGGTAGTCTTTGCTTCTTCCAGCATGCTGATATTTGTCCACCTGTCTTCCCAAGAGATTTGCAGGATTTTTCAGAGGCAACGCTGATGGAATCGTTCCAGGAGTTCAGTGTGATGGTCTGTAGACAGTCTACATTTCACAGGCATATCATGAATGGAATATACTTGTTGATTTTCTCGGTCACCCACACTTTTTCTATGAGCTGGTGGAGTTGTTGTGTCAGCTCAGGTCCTCCCTCTTTAAAGATTTCAGCAGGGATCCCTTTAGGTCCGCTGGCTTTGTTATTTTTTTTGTTGGTTGATGGCATTGCTGACTTCTTCCAAATTAGGCAGTGCTGCAAGCTAATGCCTGGTTTGTTGTCGCGGGACTTGTGAGAGAACATCTTCGGCCACATTGGAGCTGCAATTCAGGAGGCTTTGGTAGTGTTCTTTCCAATGTAGTGCAATGGATTTTTGGTCCTTCAGGAGTTTGGTTCCATCTGATGAGCGTAGAGGCTGTATGCCATGGTTTCTTGGTCCATAGATGACCTTTGTGGCTTTGAAAAATCCCTGAGCATCATGGTTATCAGCCAGGTGTTGGATTTCTCCAGCCTTCTTTGTCCACCTTGAGTTCTCTTCTTCTTTGGACCTCAGCTTTTGCGCTGGTGTAGATCTTTTTCCTTAGCAGCACAGTTGAGCGCTCCAGCTTGAGGTCAGCTGTGACCAGCTGTGCTGCAGAATTTGAAGAGGCACGAATGGAGGGGTGAAAGTGAGAAATGTGCCAAGAGGAAGGCACGCCAAGCCAACCCTGACCGAGACCACCTTCCACCTGGAAACCAATGCCCTCACTGCGGAAGAAGATGCAGATCAAGAATAGGGCTCCATAGTCACCAACGGACCCACCAGAACACTGATCCTGGAAGACTATCCTACTCGGCAAACGAGGGATTGCCTAAGTAAGTAAGTAAGTAAGTAAGTAAGTAAGTAAGTAAGTATACTTGTTGAGCAATTGCCCAAGAAATACAAGGAAAGGTATATGAGTTTGACATCGGTGAAATTCCACCTGTGTTTCTCCTTTTTTCTCTCGTCAAAGCAGCTTTTGTGGAAATCCAGATAACAGAAAATGGACTAGAGATTGGCGCTATCAAAAGGTCTCTCTTGATATCTATACTGCATGGGATAGTCTCCATTTGTTGGCATAAAATAAGAAGACAGAGCCATACCTACTGGCTTGAGTTCGATGGAAAAGAGCCATATAATGCCTTTAAAGATTATCCTTATAGCAATTTCACCTGTGAAAGATACATACGGATAGCTGGGAAATGCACAAGAGTGCCAAGCATTTGAAGGGGTTTTACGCTGGACTCTTTTCCAGATGATGATTCCCTAATTCTTTTCCAAATGACATGTGTCCTGGTATTTTTTTTATCACTGACTTACAGATGCTGGCTTATCCCTGTCTAGCCTGGTAATGGGGGAAAGAATGCATCTGCTTTTAGATTTATCATAAATGGCATGATAACTGGCTAAAAATCAGGAAAGAGAAAGATGCTTGAATTCCTTGTTGAAAACCATTGGTATTTATCTGACTTATCACAAGATATATAGAAAGAATGCCACTTGAGCCTTCTTGGCAGTCTGGCAGCTTTGTGAAATTCGAATTCTTATAACAATACAAAAAGAATGTCAAAAAATTAACTCTTGCAAGTGTAGTGCTTGGCACAAATCCATTGCGAACAAGCTCAAATGTGTCCAAAGAATGGTAACCAAAGTGGTCAAAGGCCGGAAACTATGGATGTATCTGAGGAGCAACTTAGGGATCTGGGTAGGTTCTGCTTGGAGAAGAGAAGACCAAGAAGGGACATGAGAGCCATCTTTAAATGTATTGTCGAAGGCTTTCATGGCCGGAATCACTGGATTGTTGTAGGTTTTTTCGGGCTATATGGCCATGGTCTAGAGGCATTCTCTCCTGACGTTTCGCCTGCATCTATGGCAAGCATCCTCAGAGGTAGTGAGGTCTGTTGGAACTAGGAATATATAAACCCTTTTTCCTAGTTCCAACAGACCTCACTATCTCTGAGGATGCTTGCCACAGATGCAGGTGAAATGTCAGGAGAGAATGCCTCTAGACCATGGCCATATAGCCCGAAAAAACCTACAACCCATGTTTAAATATTTGAGTTGTATTGAGGAGGAAGCAAATGGAGTCGTGAAACTAATTCCCCATAGATAAGGAGGACCAACTGTGTTCCTCCGTTGGGTGAGACCTGGGTTGCCAAATTCCAATCTCATCATGTCGTTTGAAAGGAACCCAAAAACCCAACTGTAGAGGTAGCCCAAAGTCTACTGATAGTAGTGTCAAATATGGTTTTGTGGATATTGAAAAACAAAATGTGTGAAAGTGACTAATACATGCAGAAGCGACAATTCACCCTTTAATTTGGTGGATTCCACACTAGTAGAGCTGAATTTTAGGGGATTTCAATAACATGGAAATTATTTATTCATTTATTTATTTACAGTATTTATCTTCCACCCTTTTCACCCCGCAGGGGACTCATGGCGGATTACAACGCACATATACATGGCAAACATTCAATGCCAGTTAGACGTACAACATATATAGACAGACGCAGAGACAGTTTAACATTCCAGCTGTTCCAAAGTTTTTCCGGCTTCACGAGGGTTTGCTGGATTCTGGCTCGATTCCAGCCAGGGGGGAGCTGCTGCTTCATCATCCATGGTGACACTGAGTCCTTTGATGGAGTACTTCCTCATTCCTCTGCATGCTGCTGGAAGGTTTTATGGCATCGTAAATTAGTGTCACGTTGCCAAGGCTCTGCCTTATTTAGGTAGAGATGAATCAAACTCCCAGTTTTATCTAACAGTTTAATTAAAACAGCACTTACTTGCTGGCTGTTTTTATAGTCCAAAATATAAAACACAAAGATAGCACTCAGCTACAGAATAAACAAAAACTGATTAACTTTGTAGTCAAAAGGGTCCAGTCCAGTGGTCAAACGCTAAGAGTTCAATAACAGAGTCCAGGGATCAAGAGTCTATACCATAGTCGAAAGCCAGTCCAAAGGTTCAAGGTTCCAGGGTTCCAAAATTACAGGAGGCAGGTCAGGATACCAAAAATCCAACAGACCTGGGGGAAAAACCAGCAGCATCCACCACCAAACATCACTTCCAAGGCTCACTCCTTATATCCACAAACACCCAGCTGCAACCTATTTCTTGCATACCTCCACCCTTAATTGTTTTCACCCATGAACTCTTACTTACAGATTACCAAACCCTTTAGAACTAATACTTACATTAAACCTTCCATCACCAAGCACCATCAACTGCAGAACATATGACAATTAGTTAAATTAGGCTCCCTGCATAATTGGTACTTGACAAATGCAACTGTCTTTCGGGCTGCATAGGTCAACAGCAAGCTAGACCTGGGCTGGCTTCGACCTCATGATCTCTCGGTCAGTAGTGATTTAATGCAGCTAGCTCTCAGCTAACTGTGCCACAGCCCGGTCCAATGTATTTAAATTGAAACATCCACCACACAACACCAAAGATAACTCTTTGTATGACACCTCAATATGAGAGTCGAGGTGAATGTCATATACAAGAGAAAACGGAGTTGTATCTGAAGGTGCTGAGATGATGTTCTTGGATGAACTAAAAAGGGAGCAAGCTTGTTTTCTACTTCCCTGGAGACTAGGATGCGAAACAATGGCTTCAAACTACAAGAAAGGAGATTTCATCTGAACATGAGGAAGAACTTCCTGACTGTGAGAACCATTCAGTAGTGGAACTCTCTGCCCCCGAGTGTGGTGGACGCTCCTTCTTTGGAAGCTTTTAAACAAAGGCTGGATGGCCATCTGTCAGGGGTGATTTGAATGCAATATTCCTGCTTCTTGGCAGAATGGGGTTGGACTGGATGGCCCATGAGGTGTCTTCCAACTCTTTGATTCTATGATTCTATGACCTCTTGGTTGATACCTCAACATGAGAACCAATATGTGTATCATACATGTTGTGACACAGCTGGAACCACAGACACAGACTGATAGTGTTGTGACTCAGATGGGGTCTCAGACTGACTCTGACGCGGATGATGGGATTCAGGATAAAAATGTTCCTGTTGTAGACAATGAGGAACAGGGTGTGCAAGTTCGGTTTCCCGCAGCAGGGAATGATGTTTTTGATACTGAAACTAGCCAGGTGCAAATTGACTCAGAAAAGGAGGACAGTTCTCAGCCTGATAGTAAGCAAGAAGGCAACCAGGCTGACACTAACGAGCAGCCTGACCTTGAGGAAACGGGAATCTTAGATCGGGCTGACCGTTTGGAATTCAGAGTTCGAAGGAGTGTGAGAATAGCTAACAAGAAGGAGGTCAGAGGCCAAAGAAATGCTTTCATGTATTCCAAAGGGTGTTAAGCAGTGTGTTTGAAAACAAACATTTGTCAGAGCAACTTTTTGCTCAACCAAGCAGCTTGTGCTCGTTTGCCTGGATTATCTTGTAGTTCTTATGTCCATGGTCTTGGGACTTTTTCATGTTCTCATGAGATTTCGTTTTGTTGGTGCCTCTTGGAATCCTGCTTTACAGAGCTAAGTTTTATTGATCTTTTGGAACATTACTTGCTTTTAAGAACTTTTTTATCTTTTACTTTTCAATAAACTACAAAGACTTCAGTCCATGTGCAGTTTGGTGATTTCAGCAAGGTGAATCTACTCCGAGGTGTGACAATACACAAGAGAAAAAGGAGAGGTATCTGAAGTTGCCGAGACAAAAACCCCAAAGCAGTGGTTCTCAAGCTGTGGGTCTCCAGATGTTTTGGCCTTCAACTCCCAGAAATCCTAACAGTTGGTAAACTAGGTTCTTGTAGGTTTTTTCGGGCTATATGGCCATGTTCTAGAGGCATTCTCTCCTGAAGTTTCGCCTGCATCTATGGCAAGCATCCTCAGAGGTAGTGAGGTCTGTTGGAACTGGGGTTTCGTTTCGTTAATTCGTAATTCGTTAATAATTCGTTAATTTTTTCAATTACAAAACGATAACGAACCATTCTGGAGCAATTATTAAAAAAAACGATTTTTCAAAAACGTTTTGTAAATGCTTCGTATTTCGATATTGTATTCGTTTCGTTATTGTTTTGAGGTCGTTTCGTTATTATTTCCGCATGTCTGGGCCAGTTTTATGGTTTAATTAGTGAAAAAAAATTATAATATCACACCAACAGTCAACAACAGAGGGAGAGGGAAGCTTCAGAAGGGTTTGGAGGTTTTTTAGCGTATTTCGCGGTCGCGTCCGCCATTAACGAATCGATTCGTTATTGTTTCGGAAATCGATTCGTTAATTTTTTACCATTTACGAAATTTCGTAAATATCGAACTTTTTAAAAGGAAAATTTTGTAATTATTTTAAATATTGAAACAAAAAAACCCCCAAATACAAATCGATTTTAGAAACAAATTTTTCCGTTGTTACCCAGGCCTAGTAGTGAGGTCTGTTGGAAATAGGAAAATGGGTTTATATATCTGTGGAATGACTGGGGTGGGGCAAAGAGCTTTTCTCTGCTAGAGCTATGTGTGAATGTTTCAACTGACCACCTTCATTAGCATTTGAAGGTCTAGCTGAGCCTGGGAAAATGTTCTGTTGAGAGGTGTTAATCTGTGCCTGGTTGTTTCCTCTCTGTTGTTTTGCTGTTGTAATTTTAGAGTTTTTTAATACTGGTAGCCAGATTTTGTTCATTTTCATGGTCTCTTCCTTTCTGTTGAAATTGTCCACATGCTTGTGGATTTCAATGGCTTCTCTGTGTAGTCTGACATGGTGGTTGTTGGTGTGGTCCAGCATTTCTGTGTTCTCAAATAATCTGCTGTGTCCAGGCTGGTTCATCAGGTGCTCTGCTATGGCTGACTTCTCTGGTTGAAGTAGTCTGCAGTGCCTTTCATGTTCCTTGATGCGTGTCTGGGCGCTGCGTTTGGTGGTCCCTATGTAGACTTGTCCACAGCTGCATGGGATACGGTAGACTCCTGCAGAGGTGAGAGGATCCCTCTTGTCCTTTGCTGAACGTAGCATTTGTTGGATTTTCTTGGTGGGTTTGTAGATTGTTTGTATGTTGTGTTTCCTCATCAGCTTCCCTATGCGATCAGTGGTTCCCTTGATGTATGGCAGGAACACTTTTCCTCTGGGTGGATCTTCATACATCAAGGGAACCACAAGAACCTAGTGATTCCAGCCATGAAAGCCTTCGACAATAAGTTGGTAAACTGGTTGGGATTTCTGGGAGTTGTAAGCCAAAACACCTGGGTACCCACAGGTTGAGAACCACTGCCCCAAAGGCTTACCCAGGACCAATATTTCAGCATCTTCAGATGCATCTTCTTTTCCTCATGTGCAGTGGTTCTCAACCTGTGGGTCCTCAGGTGTTTTGGCCTACAACTCCCAGAAATCCCAACCAGTTTACCAGCTGTTAGGATTTCTGGGAGTTGAAGGCCAAAACATCTGGGGACCCACAGGTTGAGAACCACTGCTTCTGTCTTTCTTTGGTTGCTCTTCATTTATTTCCATAGCCTGGTCAATCTGGTGACCACTGACCAGGTCTCGAAAAAGGTTTTACAACAGTTCCTCTTGGAATTCAATCTATGCACAATTTTTTAGATTCTCTTGAGCCAGAGGTGCTCCACAGCTGGAAAAACAAGACGTACGAAGCATTTCGGTTTATAGAGCTTTATGGAGTGTGGAAATGACTTGTTCGCACATGGAGGCAGGTTTTGCTAATCTTGCGCTACTTCCTGTGATGAACCGTATGTCTTCTTTCATTTCCCCCATGAAGTTTACTGCTCAACTTGGGACAGTGAAAATATTATAGCGACTCTTTTATTCTAAAGAGTTTCTCATTTTCATCCTCTTTCTAAGTCATTCAGGATACCTTATGTGACATCCCCTGAGATGTTTGTTAGGATCATAGAACTGGGAAGACCTCACTACCTCTGAGGATGCTTGCCATAGATGTAGGCGAAACGTCAGGAGAAAATGCCTCTAGAACATGGCCATATAGCCCGAAAAAACCTACAACAACCCAGTGATTCCGGCCATGAAAGCCTTCGACAATACATTGAACTGGGAAGAGTTGGGAATCCTGATCATGCAAGAAATCACAGCTAAAAATATGGCTGATAGAAGCTATCCAACCTTTGTTTAAAAACTTAGACCTACAGAGTTGGAAGAGATCTCATGCCCATCCAGTCCAACCCCATTCTTCCAAGAAGCAGGAAAATTGCATTCAACACACCCCCGACAGATGGCCATGCAGCCTCTGTTTAAAAGCCTCCAAAGAAGGAGCCTCCACCATACTCCTGGGCAGAGAGTTCCACTGCTGAATAGCTCTCACAGTCAGGAAGTTCTTACTAATTTTCAGAACTTAACATGAAAAAGAGTCCAAAAACCTAAGAGGACGTTTACTCCATTGTCAGATAGCTCTTCCTAACAGAGTGGGTCTCAACTTTCCTAATTTCACAGCCCTTAAGTCAGTTCCTCATGTTGTGGTGACCCCCAACCATAAAAGTATTTTCATTGCTACTTCATAACTGTAATTTTGCTACTGTTATGAATTATCATGTAAATATCTGATATGCAGGATGGATTTTCATTCACTGGGCCAAATTTGGCACAAATACTTGATATATCCAAATGTGAACACTGGTGAATTTGGGGGAACTCCACTAACAATGGAATTTAACCAAACTTGACACACAGAACTTCCATAACAAACAGAAAATACTGGAAGGGTTTACTTGATCTTGAATTTTGGAGTTGTTGTTCACCTACATCCAGAGAGCATTTTGGACTCAAACAATGATGGATTAGGACCAAACTTGATACAAATACTCAATATGCCCAAATGTGAACACCGGTGGAGTTTGGGGGAAATAGACCTGGATATTTTGGGAGTTGTAGTTGCTGGGATTTCTAGTTCACCTACAATCAAAGAGCATTCTGAACTCCACCAACAATAGAATTGGGCCAAACTTCCCATATAGAACCCCCATGACCAACAGAAAATACTGTATTTTCTGATGGTCTTTGGTGACCCCTCTGACACCCCCACCACCGCCCCAGGGGTCCCAACCCCCAGGTTAAGAAACACTGGCCTAAACGTTAGGAGAACTTCCTAGTGGCAAGAGCTACTTGGCAACAGTATGTTCTATTCTTTGAAAGTACGGTATGTCCCATTCTTTTCTGTTGCCCTAGAGACTAGGATAGGAACCACTGGAATCAAAGATTCCACCTAAATACAGGGTTAGTCAAAATGAATAGGCCAATAAGAAAATTAATTTTAGACGAATGTATGTTTATTGTAACCAAACTACAGCTACGTAGCGACAGATAAACTATCAAAGTTTTGTCTCACCTTCAGAGATGTTCGATATGGGCGCCCCGTGTGACATGGCAGATGTCCAAGCGATAGTCCAGTTCATTCCACATCCGTTGCAGCACATCCGACGTAATGGCATCGAATGCAGCAACGTCTGGGAAGGTGTTCGTTGAGGTCCTAACCCTAACCCTATACCCTAACCCTAACCCTAACCCTAACCCTATCCCTATCCCTAACCCTAACCCTAACCCTAACCCTAACCCTAACCCTAACCCTAACCCTAACCCTAACCCTATCCCTAACCCTAACCCTAACCCTAACCCTAACCCTAACCCTAACCCTATCCCTATCCCTAACCCTAACCCTAACCCTAACCCTATCCCTAACCCTAACCCTAACCCTAACCCTATCCCTAACCCTAACTCTAACCCTAACCCTATCCCTAACCCTAACCCTAACCCTAACCCTAACCCTATCCCTAACCCTAACCCTAACCCTAACCCTTGAAATTCTCGCTGGACCGTAATTACTGACATTGTTTTCGCAAATGTCATCACACAAAACGCCTTCTCTTTGCTTGATTCCGCCATTTTGAAAACAGCGACCCCTAGCGACGCCTAGCGGCATTAACGTACATGTGTGTTGCTCAAAAAAAACTTTGATAGTTTATCTGTCGCTACGTAGCTGTGGTTTGGTTACAGTAAACATACATTCGTCTAAAATTAATTTTCTTATTGGCCTATTCATTTTGACTAACCCTGTGTGTGTAGGCCATCCAATCCAACCCCCTGCCAAGAAGCAGGAAAATTGCATTCAAAGCACCCCTGACAGATGGCCATCCAGCCTCTGTTTAAAAGCCTCCATCACACACTCAGGGGCAGAGAGTTCCACTGCTGAACAGCTCTCACAGTCAAGAAGTTCTTCCTCATGTTCAGGTGGAATCTCCTTTCCTATAGTTCGAAAACATTGTTCCATTGCATCCTAGTCTCCAGGGCAGCGGAAAATAAGCTTGCTCCCTCCTCCCTATGACTTCCTCTCACATATTTAGACATGACTATCATGTCTTCCTGAATGTAAAAGCTATTCAACACAGGAATATGCTGCCTTGGTGTGTGTGGAGTCTCCATGTTTAAAACTTCTTCCAACCCTATGATTCTATGAGTTGTTGCCAATGGGCACAAATACAGCACATTGGAAAACAACAATTCCTGGTCCCCTATCATGAGAAACACTGTCCCAGGAGAGCGTAGATCATGTCGTTCGGATTAAAATGATCCTTGGGATCTCTTCCAATGCATTATTGTGCTATAGCCCATCGACGTAGGAGTTTTTGAGACTTCCAAAGTGTGGATGTGTGGCTGAGTTAAAGCAGGTCCAACGTCGCCCCTGAAATGCATTGGGGGCCTCTGCTAGAGTTGGAATACGACAAAATAAATATAGACCTTGGAAGGAAAGCGCTCCCAGTGCCTCTGTAAATAATCACGGAGCCCCTTTTGGCTCCCCATCCCACTCGGTTGCTGCCGAGGCATAATTATGGCAGTTTGAGATGTACCATCAGTGCAAGTTGCCACATGGGGAGACAGCTAGCCAAGACGTCGGAGGCCCTGGAGGAGATGGCAAGAGCGAGGAATGATAATCACTCCAGCCGTTGCATTGATTCTTGCAAAGTAAATGGCTTTCAAAACAGGAGGAAAATGGAAAGCCATCAAGTAAAAGAAATCTTATTCTCAGACCACAGTCTATTATGCTCCAGCTGCCACTGAGCCCATGAAACAGAATCCATTTATTCTTCTTTGTAGATGGAAGAGCTGGTGCATTGCAGTGATTTCAGTATTGGGTTAAATGAGAAAGTCTTGGGACCAGACCTATCGCAGTCTTTGCTCTAGTTTTAGATGGACTATAGCCTTATCTGCTGAAGAGAACTGGTGTCCCACTAAACTATAAATCCTGTGATCCCATAGCATTGAGCTATGGCATTTAAAGTGGTATCAAACTGCATTATTTCTACAGTGTAGATCACTGATTATCAACCTTCCTAATGCTGCGATCCCTTAATACAGTTCCTCATGTTGTGGTGACCCTCAACCATAACATTATTTTTGTTGTATTGTCGAAGGCTTTCATGGCCAGAATCACTGGGCTGTTGTAGGTTTTTTCGGGCTATATGGCCATGGTCTAGAGGCATTCTCTCCTGATGTTTCGCCTGCATCTATGGCAAGCATCCTCAAAGGTAGTGAGGTCTGTTGGAACTAGGAAAAAGGGTTTATATATCTGTGGAATGACCAGGGTGGGACAAAGGACTCTTGTCTGCTGGAGCTAGGTGTGAATGTTTCAACTGACCACCTTGATTAGCATAAAATGGCCTGACAGTGCCTGGAGCAAACTTTTGTTGAGAGGTGATTAGATGTCCTTGATTATTTCCTCTCTGTTGTTGTGCTGTTGTAATTTTGGAGTTTTTTTTAATACTGGGAGCCAGATTTTGTTCATTTTCATGGTCTCCTCCTTTCTGTTGAAATTGTCCACATGCTTGTGGATTTCAGTGGCTTCTCTATGTAGTCTGACATGGTGGTTGGAATGACATGGTCTGTGGAATGGCTGGGGTGGGGCAAAGAGCTCTTCTCTGCTGGAGCTAGGTGTGAATGTTTCAACTGACTACCTTCATTAGCATTTGAAGGCCTGGCTGAGCCTGGGGGAATCTTTTGTTGAGAGGTGTTAAGATGTGCCTGGTTGTTTCCTCTCTGCTGTTTTGCTGTTGTAATTTTGGAGTTTTTTAATACTGGTAGCCAGATTTTGTTCATTTTCATGGTTTCCTCCTTTCTGTTGAAATTGTCCACATGCTTGTGGATTTCAATGGCTTCTCTGTGTAGTCTGACATGGTGGTTGTGAGAGTGGTCCAGCATTTCTGTGTTCTCAAATAATATGCTGTGTCCAGGTTGGTTCAGCAGGTGCTCTGCTATTATTTTTGTTGCTACTTCATAACTGTTATTGTAATGTAAATATCTGATATGCAGGATGCATTTTCATTCACTGGACCACATTTGGCACAAATACCAGATACACCCAAATTTGAATACTGGTGAGATGAGGTGGGGGCATTGATTTAGTCATTTGTAATTGCTGGGATTTATAGTTAACCTACAATCAAAGAGCATTGTGAACTCCACTAACAATATAATTTAATCAAACTTGGCACACAGAACTCCCATGATCAACAAAATGCTGGGAGGGTTTGTTGAGCATTGACCTTGAGTTTTGGAGTTGTAGTCCACCTACATCCACACAGCACTGTGAATTCAAACAATGATAGATGTGGACCAAACTTGGCACAAATACTCAATATGCGCAAATTTGAAAACTGGTGGAGTTTGGGGAAAATAGATCTTGACATTTGGGAGTTGTAGTTGCTGGGATTTATAGTTAATCTACAATCAGAGAGTACTCATGAACAATGAAATTGAACCAACCTTAGCACATAGAACTCCCATGACCACCAAAATACTGGAAGGGTTTGTTGGGCATTGACCTTGAATTTTGGAGTTGTAGTTCACCTACATCCACAGAGAACTGTGCACTGAAAAAATGATGGATCTGGACCAAACTTGGCATGCATACTCAATATGCCCAAATTTGAACACTGATGGAGTTTGGAGAAAATAGACTTGACATTTGGGAGTTGTAGCTGCTGGGATATATAGTTAATCTACAATCAAAGAGCATTCTGAACCCCACCAATGATAGTATTGGGCCCAATGTCCCACACATAACCTCCATGACCAACAGAAAATACTATGTTTTCTGATGGTCTTTGGTGACCCCTTTGACACCCCCTCACGACCCCCCCCCCCAGAGGCCCCCAGGTTGAGAAACACTGGTGTGGAAACTAAGAGAAAGGAAAGAAGAGGGCATAGTCTCCGTCTCAATTGTTTTCCACACTATAAGGTCTCTGGAAAGCTCCCTGGTCCCATTCTGTAGGATTACTCATTCAGGAGTACTTGTGTTCATCGCCGCAGCCATTCCCAAAATTTGGCATTAGGAAGAAGGAATAGACCAGTGGTTCTCAACCTGGGTTCCCCAGGTGTTTTTGGCCTACAACTCCCAGAAATCCCAGCCAGTTTACCAGCTGTTAAGATTTCTAGGAGTTAAAGGCCAAAAACATCTGGGGACCTGTGACGGTGCGAGTGGCGCCACCTATGTGTAGAACTGTTAGTTGCAAGATTTAAACTGTTGTATCATGCTTAATCCTGCCTTTTTACCCTGCTTATATATAATTGGATTGATTGGTTATTTATAGCTGTCAATCAGTGTTGTTTGCACAAGCTGAATTGCTTTTTCAGCTCAATTGTTTGACTCCACCTCTTCCTGGAGGATTGGAGTGCTTCCCTTTTTTATTCCACCATCAGATTTTCTACCAGATGGACGTGAGTAAGAGACTTGGCTCCAAAAGCCCCTGATTAAATTACCTCTCAGCACCAAATCTGAGGTTCTTACCCTTGAGATTTATGCTTCATGTTCAGACCAACCTGAACGATGTTGGGAAGTCTCAAGCGCCTTCAAACCAGTTCTTTTGGCACCAGAGGAAGACCCTGAGTCTTCAAACATAGGCCATTTGGACTGGAGTTGTGGATTGCTCTGGCATTCACAGCCATTGAGAAAGAAGGACCTGGAAAAGCTTCTCAGCTGCAAAACTTCTGGGACCCAAGACAACCAGAGACTGTAATCGGAGGCGGCCCTAGGTAATTTTCAATGGTAAGCAAACAGTATTTTGGCGCCCCCCCCCCCAACCAATCATTGATATATATATATATATATTTCTGTTTGTCGTGGGAGTTCTGTGTGCCATATTTGGTTCAATTCCATCATTGGTGGAGTTCAGAATGCTCTTTGATTGTAGGTGAACTATACATCCCAGTAACTACACTTGCCGCATTTGCTCCCTTGCCTGGCCCACTTTGGGTCCAGAGGCATGCCTGAAGACCCTGGCATGTGCACTAAAAGTCACCTCTTCTCCTGACTTTCTCCTCAGCCATTGGGACCAAGAGAGAGAGAGAGAGAGAGAGAGAGAGGTGGAGATGCCCACCTTTCCTGAAGGTAGGCGCAAAAACAAAGGAGGGAGCGGAGGTGGGAGATACCTCCAGCCGGAGGGTCTCTCTCTCTCTCTCTCTCTCTTGGTCCCAATGGCTGAAGAGAAAGTCAGGAGAAGAGGAGACTTTTGGTGTGCACGCTGGGGTCTTCAGACACGCCTCCAGACCCGAAGCGGGCCAGGCGCGGTGGCTCCGCCCCTTGGCCCACCCGCGGATTGGGGAGAGGAGAGGAAGCAGGTGGAGCGCCAGGGGATTGGGAAGGGGAGCCGGTCATGGGGAAGGGATCGAATGCGGAGAATGATGGAGCGCCGGCTCTGCTCGCGCACCCGGTGGCCAGGTGGAGCAGGAACGAGAGGGGCTAGGCGAGGCTCAAGGGCCTGGCCCCTTTGGGAAGAGGATCGCCCGGCAGCGAGGCAAGAAAGCCGAGGCTCCCCCCGGACTGCTAGGGCTGTTGTGAGCTGAGGGGGCGCTCCTCAAGTGGCTGTTGAGGGGCATTTACAGAGGCGCCTCTGCGCCCCTGGCAAAAAAAAGTGTTCTGCGACCGATTACTTCGCGTAATGGACGAGCCGCCCCTGACTGTAATGTACATTTTCCTTCACCCCTTTGAAACTTCCAGCTTATTGCCTTAAAGGGATAACTCTTTATGAACAATAAATCTTATTTTGAGTTATCTACAGTGTTTTGGGTCTTTGAAAGTTCCAGTTTCCTAAAGGAGGGCAAGAAGCAATCCCCTGGGGGAAAGATGTCACGTCCATGCCTCTTTCACTAAGAGCTATAGCCCCCAGGCACAACGGCACAGGACCTCAGGTTGCGAACCACTGGAATAGACAAAATTGCAGAAGTTGTAGAACAAACCAACTGGAATGGTAGATATTTTGGGAAAGTCACCCTATATTGATGGCTTCCACTGATGGAAAAGATTGAGCGCATTATGGCACAGCTGTGTGTGTTTGTGTGTCGGTATTATAGGTTTTACAGTTGATAATCGGTGTTGTCCCCGTATTGTTTGGATGTGAGCCATGACCAAAAAGAGAGAAGGAGGGGGAAAAAAGATGAAGAGCCTGGGACAATAGGCTAATGGCCAGGCCATGGGAGTGAGTGCAATATGCAATGAAACATATGGGAAAAATCACCAGGCCAACATCTGAAGCGGAGCGGAGGAATGGCTTGAAGAGTCCCCCTTCTTTCCCTTCTTTCTTCCCCTCTTTCAAGGCTGAGTTTAAGAAGGAGGAGAAGGGAGTACGCAGCGTGGAAAGCCAACAGGAAGTCTGGCTTAAAATAAACGCTGGAGGGCCACTTTTCTGCTCCTAAAATTAATGGTTTTTTTCCTTTCCAGACAGAGGAAACTTCTTCAGCCACTTTGCCAAATACCGAAGATTTTAACATTTTGGGGACACTTAAGTGTTATTGTTGATTTCTTGAGGAGGTTGATAATATTTGGAGCTCTTCGTGGTAAATGCCGTAATAATTGCAAACAGTGCCAACAAAGAGGAAAAATAGGCCAAGTGCAAAGAAGCCAGAATGGATGTCTAAAGAACTTCTAACTATGCTAAGACTCAAAGGAGACATTCACAAGAAGTGGAAAAAGGGAGAAATCACCAAAGAAGAATTCAAACAAATAGCCAACTCCTGTAGGAAAAATTCTATGATTCTATGATTCTATGTTTCTATATTGTCAAAGGCTTTCATGGTCAGATTCACTGGGTTGTTCTAGGTTTTCCGGGCTGTATGGCCATCTTCTAGTAACATTCTCTCCTGACGTTTCATCTGTATCCTCAGAGGTTGTGCGGTCTGTTAGAAACTCAGAAAATTGGGTATATATCTCTATGGAAAGTCCAGGGTGGGAGAATCAACCCTTGTCTGTTGGAGCTAGATGTAAATGTTTCAATTGGCCACCTTGATTAGCATTTGATTAGGTGTGGCTTCAAACTGCAAAAAAGGAGATTCCATCGGAACATGAGGAAGAACTTCCTGACTGTGAGAACCGTTCAGCAGTGGAACTCTCTGCCGTGGAGTGTGGTGGAGGCTCCTTCTTTGGAAGCTTTTAAACAGAGGCTGGATGGCCATCTGTCGGGGGTGCTTTGAATGCAATTTTCTGCTTCTTGGCAGGAGGTTGGACTGGATGGCCCATGAGGTCTCTTCCAACTCTATGATTCTTACCACCTGGGGGAATCCTTTTTGAGAGGTGATTAGCTGTCCCTGATTGTTTCTTGTATGGAGATCCCCTGTGTTTCATAGAATCATAGAGTTGGAAAAGACCTCATGGGCCATCCAGTTCAACCCCCTGCCAAGAAGCAGAAATATTGTATTCAAAGCACCCCTGACAGATGGCCATCTGTCACCCTGAAGGGGACTCAATGTGGCATTACAAAGGCAACAATTTGATGCCATATCAACAAGAATATAAAATAGACATATACCATCTATCATTGTATTTATTTATCACTGGGATTTGTACCCCATCTCTTCTCAACCCCCGAAGGGGGACTCAGGACGGCTTACATTAGTAACGGTGCAAGACCGCTGCACTGCAATTACAATAATATAACACAATCAAATACAAAACAGTCATTGAAAACCAATGTTCAACATCTACACAAATGACCAGCCACTGCCAGAAGGGACAGAGAGTTTCATCTATGCTGATGATCGTGCCATTACTGCTCAAGCAGGGAGCTTTGAGATGGTTGAACAGAAGCTCTCCGAAGCTCTAGGTGCTCTTACTGCCTATTACAGGGAAAACCAGCTGATCCCCAACCCATCTAAAACACAGACATGTGCCTTTCATCTCAAGAACAGAGAAGCATCCCGAGCTCTGAGGATCACCTGGGAAGGAATCCCACTGGAGCATTGCAGCGCACCCAAATACCTGGGAGTCACTCTGGTTCGTGCTCTGACCTACAAGAAGCACTGCCTGAACATCAAGCAAAAAGTGGGCGCTAGAAACAACATCATACGAAAGCTGACTGGCACAACCTGGGGATCACAACCAGACACAGTGAAGACATCTGCCCTTGCGCTGTGCTACTCTGCTGCTGAGTACGCATGCCCAGTGTGGAACACATCTCACCACGCTAAAACAGTGGATGTGACTCTTAATGAGACATGCCACACTATCACGGGGTGTCTGCGCCCTACACCACTGGAGAAATTACACTGCTTAGCCGGTATTGCACCACCTGACATCTCCCGGGAAGTAGCAGCCAATAGTGAAAGGACCAAGGCAGAGACATCTCCAGCTCATCCCCTGTTTGGGTATCAGCCAGCACGTCAACGACTTAAATCTAGAAATAGTTTTCTAAGATCTACAGAGACACTCGCTGGAACACCTCAGCAAGCGAGAGTCCAAAAGTGGCAGGCTCAAACCCAGAACCTCAACCAATGGCTGATACCAGATGAGAGACTCCCCCCTGGGCACACAGAAGACTGGGCGACTTGGAAGGCGCTGAACAGACTGCGCTCTGGCACCACGAGATGCAGAGCCAACCTCAAGAAATGGGGCTACAAAGTGGAATCCACGACATGCGAGTGTGGAGAAGAGCAAACCACTGACCACCTGCTGCAATGCAACCTGAGCCCTGCCACATGCACAATGGAGGACCTCCTTTCAGCAACACCAGAGGCACTCCAAGTGGCCAGATACTGGTCAAAGGACATTTAATCAACTACCAAACTCACGAATTTTGTATTTTGTTTGTTTGTTTGCTTTGTTCTCTTAGAAATGTAATATAATTTGTCTGGTTGTCCTAACACACACACAACCCCCCCCTCCCTCCCACCGAATCAAACTCAGCCCCTCCCGAATCAAAGTCCTGGCTATGGGCCTGCTCTTGTCCTTTGCTGAACTTAGCATTTGTTGAATTTTCTTGGTGGGTCTGTAGATAGTTTGTATGTTGTGTTTCCTCATCGGCTTCCCTCTGCGGTCAGTGGTTCCCTTGATGACTGTGAGAGCGGCTCAACAGTGGAACTCTCTGCCCCTTCTATGGAGGCTTTTAAACAGAGGCTAGATGGCCATCTGTCAGGGGTGCTTTGAATGCTATTTCCCTGCTTCTTGGCAGAATGGGCTTGGACTGGATGGCCCATAAGTTCTCTTCCAACTCTAGGATTCTATGATTCTATGAAGCTGGCTTCGAACTGTATTAAATGGCCAGTGCAGTTGTTCAAATAGCCTTGCTGTTTGCCCAGCTCCGATGCACAGGCTTGGCAGCGGTCCGCATACCTGTCCGAGCTCCTCATGGTAAGCCGGCCGAGAAACGGTTGTGACGCTCTGGATATGACCTGATTGCTCAAATATCCATCCCTGGTATTAATCAGCCTGGCAGAAGAGATGGAGTGGAAATTCCTAACGGGGAAGCCGTAATCGTTCCTGGCCGCCGCCGCAACATGGACGAGCAACCCATGCCAGAGCTGCGTCCGTGGACTCACGTCTCCTGGGTGTTTGAGTGGGGGAAAAAATGCAATTGTGTTGTCTAAAGGCCAGGCAGAGATGCCGAGGAATGCCATGTGCATCTAATTGTCTTCCTGTTCTGCTTGTGGGCCAGGTTCTTCTATAGGCATGCAGGCATGATCATCAAGTTTGCAGACGACACCAAATTGGGAGGGATAGCCAATACTCCAGAGGACAGGAGCAGGATTCAAAATGATCTTGACAGATTAGAGAGATGATTGGCCAAAACTAACAAAATGAAGTTCAGCAGGGACAAATGCAAGATACTCCACTTTGGCAGGAAAAACGAAATGCAAAGATACAGAATGGGGGACGATGCCTGGCTTGAGAGCAGTACGTGTGAAAAAGATCTTGGAGTCCTCGTGGACAACAAGTTAAACATGAGCCAACAATGTGATGTGGCGGCAAAAAAAGCCAATGGGATTTTGGCCTGCATCAATAGAAGCATAGTGTCTAGATCTAGGGAAGTCATGCTACCCCTCTATGCCGCTTTGGTTAGACCACACCTGGAATATTGTGTCCAATTCTGGGCACCACAATTCAAGAGAGATATTGACAAGCTGGAATGTGTCCAGAGGAGGGCGACTAAAATGATCAAGGGTCTGGAGAACAAGCCCTATGAGGAGCGGCTTAAGGAGCTGGGCATGTTTAGCCTGAAGAAGAGAAGGCTGAGAGGAGACATGATGAGAGCCATGTATAAATATGTGAGAGGAAGCCACAGGGAGGAGGAGGAGGGAGCAAGCCCTATGAGGAGTGGCAAAGAGGGGAGGAGAGGGGAGAAGCCCAGCCGCCCCAAAAGAGCACCGTGCACGTCCCCAGAGAGAGAGAGAGAAGGCCAGGAGAGAGAGAGAAGAAGAAGAGAGAAGAGAGGGGGGAGGAGGAAGGAAAGGAAGAGGGAAGGAAAAGGAGAGAGAGAGGGGGAGGAAGGGAGAGGAAGGAAGGAGAAGAGAGAGAGAGAAGGGGAAGAAAGGAGAGAGGAGGAAGAGAGAGAAGGAGAGAGGAGAGGGGAAGGAGTGAGAGGTAGAGTATGCACTAGTTAGATGCACACATAAGAGGGAGTGATGGAAGGATTAGAGGATGAAAAAACATAAGGGAAGAGGGTAGAGAGAGGGGGAAAACGCCCCGTAATCCTCCCTCCGGCCACCCAAGAGGAGAGGGGGAGGAAAAGAAGGAAGAGAGAAGAGAAGGCTGAGAGGGAGAGAGATAGGATGAGAGTGGAAATATGTGAGAGAGGAAGCCACAGGGAGGAGGGAGCAAGCTTGTTTTCTGCTTCCCTGGAGACTAGGACGCAATGGAACAATGGCTTCAAACTACAAGAGAGGAGATTCCATCTGAACATGAGGAAGAACTTCCTGACTGTGAGAGCCGTTCAGCAGTGGAACTCTCTGCCCAGAGTGTGGTGGAGGCTTCTTCTTTGGAAGCTTTTAAACAGGGGCTGGATGGCCATCTGTCAGGGGTGATTTGAATGCAATATTCCTGCTTCTTGGCAGGGGGTTGGACTGGATGGCCCAGGAGGTCTCTTCCAACTCTTTGATTCTATGATTCTATGACTTACCTGGACTCCCAGCCATCCAAGGCAGGGCAAAAGTTCACAGCCAAGGCACAGACAGAGATTTAGTGGGAAGCCCTTCTCAGTGGCTGAGTTATGATGCAGTGGTGAAAACACCCTCCACACAATCCTCCCTCGCGCTGCCCATCATCCTCCCTCCCCATGGCCTTTGCAGGGCCTTCCTAGGCTGTCACTCTCCCCAATGAGACGGGCTCATCTGGAATCCCTCCCTGTCGCAAGCCTGACACGTCTAATTTCCCTGCCAAAAGAGTTCCTGTTTACTTAGATTTCAGAGGAAACCTCCCTCCCTTTTAAGCAGGCCCCAGCCGACTTTAGCTTGGGGCTTGTAAACACATGGACCAGTCCTGAATTTCATAGAATCATAGAATCAAAGAGTTGGAAGAGCCTCATGGGCCATCCAGTCCAACCCCCTGCCAAGAAGCAGGAATATTGCATTCAAATCACCCCTGACAGATGGCCATCCAGCCTCTGTTTAAAAGCTTCCAAAGAAGGAGCCTCCACCACACTCCGGGGCAGAGAGTTCCACTGCTGAACGGCTCTCACAGTCAGGAAGCTCTTCCTCATGTTCAGATGGAATCTCCTCTCTTGTAGTTTGAAGCCATTGTTCCATTGCGTCCTAGTCTCCAGGGAAGCAGAAAACAAGCTTGCTCCCTCCTCCCTGTGGCTTCTCTCACATATTTATACATGGCTATCATATCTCCTCTCAGCCTTCTCTTCTTCAGGCTAAACATGCCCAGCTCCTTAAGCCGCTCCTCATAGGGCTTGTTCTCCAGACCCTTGATCATTTTAGTCGCCCTCCTCTGGACACATTCCAGCTTGTCAATATCTCTCTTGAATTGTGGTGCCCAGAATTGGACACAACATTCCAGGTGTGGTCTAACCAAAGCGGAATAGAGGGGTAGCATGACTTCCCTAGATCTAGACACTATGCTCCTATTGATGCAAGCCAAAATCCCATTGGCTTTTTTTGCCGCCACATCACATTGTTGGCTCATGTTTAACTTGTTGTCCACGAGGACTCCAAGATCTTTTCTACACGTACTGTTCTCAAGCCAGGCATCCCCCATTCTATATCTTTGCTTTAGTTCTATATCTTTAATTTAGTTTGCTTTAGCCCATGCGTTTGGGATCTCTGCCTTGCAGTCCATCCATCCACACATTACTTTTACATCCTATACTGCATCCATAAGAAAGAAATGCAAGGACCAATCCAATAAGAATCAACTCTGGACTTGCTGATATCCCATCTCACAACCTAAGATCATCTGAGGAGGCCCTGCTCTCGCTTCAGTCAACATCGCAAATGCGTTTGGCGGGGACAAGAGACAGGGCCTTTTTGGCTGTGTCCCCCCTCCCCCCCCCCCGCGCCTATGGAATGCACTCCCAAATGAAATAAGATCAGTGTTTTTCAACCTTCCTAATGCCATGACCCCATAATACAGTTCCTTATGTTGTGGTGACCCCCCAAAACATTTATTTTTCTTGCTACTTCATAACTGTATGTTTTGCTACTGTTATCAATTGTAATGTAAATATCTGGTGTATTTTCATTGACTGAACCAAATTTGGCACAAATACCCAATGCAACCAAGATTGATTTTGTCATTTGGAAGTTCTAATTGCTGGGATTTATAGTTCACCTACAACCAAGGAGCATCCTGAACTCCACCAAGAATGGAATTGAACCAAACTTAGCACTCAGAACTTCAATGACCAACAGAAAAAACTGTAAGGGTTTGGTGGACATTGACCTTGAGTTTGGGAGTTGTAGTTCACCTACATCCAGAGAGCACTGTGGACTCGAACAATGATGGATCAGGACCAAACTTGGCACAAATACTCAATATGCCCAAATGTCAATACTGATTGAGTTTGGGGAAAATAGATTTTGATATTTGGGAGTTGTAGTTGACCTACAATCAAAGAGCACCAATAATAGAATTGTGCCAAACTTCCCACACAGAAACCCCATGACCAACAGAAAATACTGCGTTTTCTGATGTTCTTCAGCGACCCCTCTGACACCCCCTCACGACCCCTCCAGGAGTCCCGACCCCCAGGTTGAGAAACACTGAAATAAGATCAACTCCATCTCTTCTAGCCTTCAGAAAAAAAATTTAAAATCATGGTTTTGGAACCAGGCCTTCGGGCACAGACATAATTTGCACCATAATGGACATTGACTGGAATGGCGTTGCGGCAGATGACATTGTGACTTTGTTTTATTGTTTTAATTAATGTTATATGTTATAACATAAATCAAGGAACATGAAAGGCACTGCAGACAACTTCAACCAGAGAAGTCAGCCATAGCAGAGCACCTGATGAACCAGCCTGGACACAGGATATTATTTGAGAACACAGAAATGCTGGACCACCCTCACAACCACCATGTCAGGCTACACAGAGAAGCCATTGAAATCCACAAGCATGTGGACAATTTCAACAGAAAGGAGGAAACCATGAAAATGAACAAAATCTGGCTACCAGTAGTAAAAAACTAAAATTACAACAGCAAAACAACAGAGAGGAAACAATCTGTGACATCTAATCAACTCTCAATAAAAGATTGCCCCAGGCACTGCCAGGCCATCAAATGCTAATCAAGGTGGTCAATTGAAACATTCACACCTAGCTCCAACAGACAAGAGTCCTTTGTCCCACCCTGGTCTTTCCACAGATATATAAACCCATTTTCCTAGTTCCAACAGACCTCACTACCTCTGAGGATGCTTGCCTTAAATGCAGGCGAAACGTCAGGAGAGAATGCCTCTAGACCATTGTCATATAGCCCGGAAAAAAAAACCTACAACAACCCAGTCAGGAAGTTCTTCCTAATGTCCACAGTTTTAATTGTGTGTTGTCTTATTGTTAATGTTGCATTATTTTATTGTCCATGTTTTTTTATTTTAATTGCTTGTATTGTTGTTATTATTACTTGTATTGTTGTATTTGGGTTCGACCTCATGTAAGCCGCACCGAGTCCCTTGGGGAGATGGTAGTAGGGTATAAATAAAGTGTTGTTGTTGTTGTTGTTGTTGTTGTTGTTGTTGTTGTTGTTATTATTATTATTATTATTATTATTTCTTGGTAGTTTGAAGCCATTGCTCCATTGTGTCCTAGTCTTCAGGGAAGCAGAAAGGAAGCTTGCTCCCTCGTCCCTGTGACTTCCTCTCACGTATTTATACATGGCTATCATATCTCCTCTCAGCCTTCTCTTCTAAGGGTCTGGAGAACAAGCCTTATGAGGAGCGGCTTAAGGAGCTGGGCATGTTTAGACTGAAGAAGAGAAGGCTGAGAGGAGATATGATAGCCATGTATAAATACGTGAGAGGAAGTCACAGGGAGGAGGGAGCAAGCTTCCTTTCTGCTTCCCTGAAGACTAGGACACAATGGAGCAATGGCTTCAAACTACAAAGAGAGGAGATTCCATCTGAACATGAGGAAGAACTTCCTGACTGTGAGAGCCGTTCAGCAGTGGAACTCTCTGCCCTGGAGTGTGTGGAGGCTCCTTCTTTGGAAGCTTTTAAACAGAGGCTGGATGGCCATCTGTCAGGGGTGCTTTGAATGCAATATTCCTGCTTCTTGGCAGAAGGGGTTGGACTGGATGGCCCATGAGGTCTCTTCCAACTCTATGATTCTATGATTCGAAGAAAGGCCAATCAGTTTGGGGCTTTAAAGTGTGGATAGAAAGGATCTCGGTCCATTTGTCTTCTGCGCAAATGCATCAGAACGCTTTTCCTCTTATGTACATGGAGTGAATGCAAGGATCCAAAAATGTGCCATAGCACCAGGAATGTGAACAATTCCGACTCCCATTATTCATGTGCTTTCGAAATTGGTGGAATGTGCGAGATTGACGAGGATTGGCTAGACATACCGTACAGTCATTTCAATAAGGCTTAATGTTCAGCCCCTTGTCTTGTTTACCAAACAAGAAAGGAGATTCCATCTGAACATGAGGAAGAACTTCCTGACTGTGAGAGCCGTTCAGCAGTGGAGCTCTCTGCCCTGGAGCGTGGTGAAGGCTCCTTCTTTGGAAGCTTTTAAGCAGAGGCTGGATGGCCATCTGTCAGGGGTGATTTGAATGCAATATTCCTGCTTCTTGGCAGGATGGGGTTGGACTGGGTGGCCCATGAGGTCTCTTCCAACTCTTTGATTCTATGATTATATCATTCTATGATTCTTCAGGCTCAACATGCCCAGGTCTTTAAGCCGCTCCTCATAGGGCTTGTTCTCCAGACCCTTGATCCGTCCAACTAGGCCACAGGATTGTGATGTTATTTTATCTTTGCCTCCTCCTGAGCTGCAGAATGCTCTCTTCTCTAGGATACAAGATGAATTTCGTCGTCTTTGGGGAAAACATTGCTTGCTTAGAATGAATTCATGTCTTTCGGCATCTCCCTCCTCTCCCTCCTTCCAGCGATTGGAACAATCAGGCGGACAATGATCTATTATCATGAAATGTACAGGCGCCCCAGGGAATCTTTAATAATTGCTACCATTCGAGTCCCCTTCCTTCGCTTGAGCTGGGAGGCTTTTCCAACCAGCCTGCATTCTGCTGGAATTGTTGTGCCGTGCCATTTAAT
This sequence comes from Anolis sagrei ordinatus, assembly GCF_025583915.1. NCBI lineage: Eukaryota > Metazoa > Chordata > Lepidosauria > Squamata > Anolidae > Anolis > Anolis sagrei. The sequence goes on along the minus strand of NW_026846588.1, from coordinate 273,784,366 downwards.
GGTCCACAACCTTTTTCCTTGCTCATGCCAAGAGCATCTTTGTGGAAAAAAAGACAGAAAGAAGGAAGGAAAGAAAGGTGGGTTAAGGTCAAGAACAAGTTCAGCGGGGCCTCCAACATCTCCGGAGCAGCTCCGACAACATGGCTGCCCAAGGTGACGTTTAAAATAAATCAGCAAACAGAGTTTCCCTCCTGGGGACAATCGCCTGCGAAACATTTCATCACAAGGCCCAGACGCTGTTGTGATTGTAATTAATCTTCCCACTAATGGTGCTGATTGTATTTCTTCTCTTTTTTTCCCCTGTCCGGTGCTGAGACTGGGACAGTTCCCAAAGATGACACTAGATGGCACAGGCAGTGCTTCTCAAAAGGATGGGGTGGACGGACATGCATTTGCTTTTCCAATGCGAATGGTGGGGTTCAGCCTGAGTTTGAACTTGAACCTGATTCTCTGTTTGTTCCTCCTGATGCTAATGAAAATATATTTACTGATGCTAATGAAAATGTACCTCTTGATGCCAATGCTCCTGAAATTAGTGAGGAAGAAACTGCTGTAGGTTTGGAAAATGCCAATGCTCCTGAAATTAGTGAGGAAGGAACTTCTGTAGATTTGGAAAATGAAAGTACCAGTGTTCATGAGAATGTTTCAGAGGGAAGCCATGACCTTTCACTCCCTTCTGCACCTGGGAACTTTAATGAGAATAGAAGGGGCCAGATTTGGCAAGACAGGAGTAAATCACTCAGCTTGCAAAGGTCTTCCCGATTAAAAGAAATACAAACAACGGCTTCAAAGCAGAGGGGCGGTTCACGGAACCAATTCTTCGGCTTTAAGTGCCTTCCGCCGGGCAGACTTTCTCAGTTCAGGCATAGTTTCAGATTGATGAAGACCTTGGCAGTTCTCCAGGTTTCCCTGGCCATCGTCTTGAAAGATTTCTAGGATATCAAGCATGGTTAGTGGATTGCTAACAGGTTCCAGTATTTTACAGTGTGGCTTTGGGTTTTGTTTTTGTCCATTTAAATTCATGTTTGCTGATTTTGCTGTGGCTTTTGACTTGCATTTTTCCTTTATTCTGTAACCATTTTTCTTCAATAAAAAAGGATTGTTTTTTCACAGTCAAGTGTGGTGGATAGTTATCTTAGGGCCTCGTTCCCTGCTCTGGATTGCAACAGCGAACAGTACCATATGTGCTGGTAGACTGTACCAGGAGCTCCAACTTTATTTACTTTGCATTAAATGTTTGGTTGCAGTCCAAGGTTTCAAGGAGTCTGCAGAAAGGTGGCTTCCTTTGGTTGCAGTCGTAGGGCAAGTCACCTGTCCATTATCATTGCGTTTTGGTTCCGCCCCTTGCTCAGGGCAATTGGGAAGGGAAGGGAGCCATTTTTATTTAGTCTCAGTAAGGAAAGCTAATGTACAGGACATGTTCAAGCTTCTCCTGTACAAAAGCTTCAACCCTTAAGACTTTCCGGGGGAGAACAGTCTTAAGAGCATCCATGGTCTTCAAGGATTACCAGGGAAACAGCCCTAAAGCTTTGAAGAATTTCGGAGGGTAAACAGTTTTGGAAGACCAAAGAACTCCAGCTGGAGAATCTACTGGCCTTACTGGTAGGTCCACACGGTGTACGAGACGCAGTTCAACCCGGTAGCGGAGCCCACACAAGTAAGACTTAGATTACAGTCAGTCTGGGAGAAGTTAAAAAGGGGTTTTTTTCTACAGAGAAAGTTTAGTTAATCAAAGTCAGGTGCCAGTCCATTGAGGACTAGACTGAGAAAGCCTTGAAGTGTTGTTTGAACCACTGAAGATTTGTTGTTTGTTCCATAATAAAGACTTTGTTGCATTATCAAAGACTCTAAAGACCATCACTTCAGAAAAATCCCCGAGAACTTCTCTTTGGGGCCCCCTCGCTTCCCAGTGGGCAAAGGTTGCACGTCCTACTTTAAAGGAAATTCTTTACAGGCCCAGCGCACAACAGAACACCATATTTGTGCTATCTTCTTAGGTGATCCCTCATTGTCCAAGTAAGATTGTCCTCCAAGTTCAGTGTCCTGGCGGTGGGCACGTAGGTGGCTGTGGAGCCCTATTCTTGACCTGCATGTTTTCCCACAGTGATGACATTGATTTCCAGGTTGGGGTTGGCTTGACCCACCTTCCTCTTGGCACATTTCCCTCTTTGGCCCTCCATTCGTGCCTCTTCAAATTCTACAGCACTGATGGTCACAGCTGACCTCCAGCTAGAGCACTCAAGGACCAGGGCTTCCCAGTTCTCAGTGTCTGTACTGTCGCGCGCTGGGCCTATGACAATATCTGTTTACAGGACATGCTTTCTGTATGACCAATGGGATGCTGGGGTGCCTCAGCTAAAGGGTCCCATAGGTTTCCCAACACAAAGTTCTGTAGAGGCTCAAAATAGGTTCAACAAAGTTCTTTGAACAAATGAAGCGCAGCTGGCTGAGTGTCAGCTGCATTAAGATCACTCTGACCAAAAGGTCATGAGTTCGAAGCCAGCCCGGGTTGGAGTGGATTTCCAACCAATTGTGTGTAGCCTGTTGTCGACCTTTGCAACCCGAAAGACAGTTGCATCTGCCAAATAGGAAAATAAGGTACCACCTTAAAGTGTGGGGAGGCTAAATTAACTGATTTATGAGGCCATAAAGAAGACTGCTGGCGTGAGGCCCCAACTCCAGGCTCCAAGCTGCGTTATGGATAGCCCGAGTGGTCCCTTACCAGGCAATGGTTGCTGTAGATATGCCAAGTTGGTGTCCTTTTAGTTTCTCCATGAAGAACTATTTTTTTTGCCCAACAAAGGCTGGCTGTATTTCTCCAGCAAAGGCTGTGGAACTGTAACTTTACTCCCCAGCAAAGCTGTAGAGGTTTTCCTTTTTCCCCAGGGAAAGTTGTAAGAAGTGAAGCCTTTTGCAGGTGGGACAGAGAAAGCCCACACGTCCTGCTGTAAGGCTCCAAACTGTGAGACTGAACAAAGCCCTCCTTTCCCTCCAAAACCCTCGGAAAAGGCGTGGGTCTAAAGATTCTACCAATGATAGACAGGTTGCTGGCCCTATGACTGCAACCTGGGGAAGCTACCTGATTGCAAAAAGCATGACTAAATAAATTCATGCAAACTAACAGTGCAGGAAAAAGAAATTCAAATCTCCTGGCACAGCCGTGCCAGCACAACCATATTTGTGCTATCTTCTTAGGCGATCCCTCGTTGTCCGAGTAAGATTGTCCTCCAAGTTCAGTGTCCTGGTGGTGGGTACGTAGGTGGCTGTGGAGCCCTGTTCTTGATCCCCAAGTTTTCCCGTAGTGATGACTGATTTCCAGGTGGAAAGCGGTCCCGGTCAGGGTTAGATTGATGCGCCTTCCTCTTGGCACGCTTCTCCCTTTCACCCTCCGTTCGTGCCTCTTCAAATTCTACAGCACTGCTGGTCACAGCCGACCTCCAGCTAGACCACTCAAGGGCCAGGGCTTCCCAGTTCTCAGTGTCTATGCCAGAGTTTTTAAGGCTGGCTTTGAGCCCATCTTTAAATCTCTTTTCCTGTCCACCAACACTCCGTTTTCTATTCTTGATTTTGGAGTAGAGTAACTGCTTTGGGAGATGGTGGTCGGGCATCCGGACAACGTGGCCGGTCCAGCGGAGTTGATGATGGAGGACCATCGCTTCAGTGCTGGTGGTCTCTGCTTCTTTCATCATGCTGACATTTGTATGCTTGTTTTCCCAAGAGATTTGCAGGATTTTTTGGAGGCAACGCTGATGGAATCGTTCCAGGAGTTGCATGTGACATCTGTAGACAGTCCACATTTCGCAGGCGTATAGGAGGGTTGGGAGGGCAATAGCTTTATAAACAAGCACCTTGGTATCCCTACGGATGTCCTGGTCCTCAAACACTCTCTGCTTCATTCGGGAAAAAGCTGCACTCACAGAGCTCAGGCGGTGTTGTATTTCGGTGTTGATGTTGACTTTTGTGGAGAGGTGGCTGCCAAGTTAGCGGAAATGGTCAACATTTTTTAATGTTACACCATGAAGCTGTATTTTTGGCATTGCAGAGGAATTAGTTGGAACAACACTTTGGTTTTCTCATTGCGGTGTATGCTCTTTTGATAACATTGACAGCAAAACAACTTCAAATTTATTATAATGCTTTGAGAAAAAAGCATTCAAGATAGATATTATTTGTTTATACCTAATATAAGATAATACAATCCTGCTCAATTTTCCAAGCTACAGAAGGCACCTCAAAATCGCCCTTCCTTACAGGAGAGTTCAAAGTGTCTCTGCTGGACATTGGCGACTCGGTTGGATTTCTCGATTGGGATAAATCTCTCTCTCTCTCTCTCTCTCTCTCTCTCTCTCTCTCTCTCTCTCTCTCTCTCTTTCGGGGCTGGTTCTCCTTCCTGCCACCTTGCATAGCTCACCCCCACGGTGCAAAATTGATTCACCCGTCTGCAAGAGATCAGAGGGCTCCGCTAGAGAACGGCTGGGGTTCATTTCAAGGAACAGATGTTGCATCCGCCCCACGGCCGCAAGAGAGATGTTTCGGAGGGCAACAAACTCTCCCTGGAATGAATTAGCAAGAGGCCTGCAAAAGGATGGACTGCCGTAGTTTTGAACCCATTTCGGTGACATGCAATCCAACACCTCTAGCAGTGACCCAGGGAGATAAATTTAGGGCCTGGATTTGTCATGGCCTTTCAGAGATTCCTGTATTATTTACTTATTTGTTTGTTTGTTTATTTACTATATGTATATACCATCCCTCTCAGCCCGCAGGCAAGTTGGGGCAGTTTACAGTTGGTACCAAGACCATAAAATACAAAATATTATAAAACCATAGCAAAGTCAATAACAAACATATATCATTAGTGTCTCCTTGCTGAAAACATTGGCCAATCACATAGTCTAATCCCAGTGTTTCTCAACTTGGAGGTCGAGACCACTGAGGGGGTCGTGAGGGGGTTTTCAGAGGGGTCGCCAAAGAACACAGAAAAACACATATTTCTGATGGTCTAAGGCAGTGGTTCTCAATCCTCCTAATGCCATGACCCCTTAATACAGTTCCTCATGTGTTGGTGACCCCCCACCATATTATTTCCATTGGTACTTCGTAACTGTAATTTTGCTACTGTTATGAATCGTAATGTAAATACCTGATATGCAGGATGTATTTTCATTCACTGGACCACATTTGACACAAATAACCAATATGCCCAAATTTGAAAACTGGTGGGGTTGTGGGGGGATTCATTTTGTCATTTGGGAGTTGTAGCTGCTGGGATGTATAGTTAACCTATAATCAAAGAGCATTCTGAACTCCACCAACAACGGAGCTGAGCCAAATTTGGCACACAGAACTCCCAAGACCAAGAGAAAGTACTGGAAGGGTTTGTTGGGCATTGATCTTGAATTTTGGAGTTGTAGTTCACCTCCATCCAGAGGACTCAGACAATGATGGATCTGGAGCAAACTTGGCACGAATATTCAATATGCCCAAATGCAAACACTGGTGGAGTTTGGGGAAAATAGACATTGACATTTGGGAGTTGTAGTTGCTGGGATTTATAGTTAACCTACAATCAAATAGCACTCTGAACCCAACCCAAAATGGATCTGCAGCAAACTTGGCACACTACTGACATGGCCAACATTAACTACTGGTGGGGTTTGGGGGCTGTTTTTGAATTCAGGGAGCTGTCATTCACCAACACCAAAAAGGATGAGAACAGGAGGAAAGATCTTCAGCCTTCTCTGCCAAAAGGGTTCCTAAGACCATCAAAAATATGTGTTTTCCACCAAATATGTCTTTGGTGACCCCTCTGAAACCCCCTTCCGACCCCCCACAGGGGTCCCGACCCTCAGGTTGAGAAACACTGGTCTAAGGAACCCCTTTGGCAGCAGCTCCAACTCTCAAATAACAAAATCCACCCCTCCCCAACCCCAACAGGGTTCAAATTTGGACATATCAGGTATTTGTGCCAAATTTGGTCCAGATCCATAGTCGTTTGCGTTCACAGTGCTCTCCAGTGGTAGGTGAACTACATCTCTCCTAAATCACTATCAATTCCTCCCAAATGCCTCCAGTATTTTCCGTTGGTCATCATGGGGGTTCTGTGTGGGAAGTTTGGCCCAATTCTGTCATTGGTGGGATTCAAGGGGCTCTTTGATTTTGAACTATAAATCCCAGCAACTACAACTCCCAAATGTCAAAATATATTTTTCTTAAACTCCACCAATGTTCACATTTGGGAATATTGAGTATTCATGCCAAGTTTGGTCCTGATCCATCATTGTTTGAATCCACGGTGCTTTCTGGATGTAGGTGAACTACAACTCCAGTACTCAAGGTCAATGCCCACCAAACCCTTCCAGTATTTTCTGTCGGTCATGGTCATCTTAAAGTCCTGGAAGGTTCATAAGGCTGCTAGGCTATATTAGTACATAATTAACATTTTTTTCATCTCCGATCCTTCATCAAACAACCTTCCTAAAGCTTCCCAAAGATTTTAAAATGCAGTTGGTCCTTCGCGTTTGCCGGTTTAATTTTTTGCGGGATGGATCAATATGACAGATTTCATGGTTTCCTCCTTTCTGTTGAAATTGTTTATGTCCTTGTGGATTTAAATGGCTTCTCTGTATAGTCCGACATCTTGGTTGTCAGTGTAGTCTAGGACTTCTGTGTTCTCAAATAATATGGAGGAAATCATGAAATAATGAATAATATGGAGGAAACCATGAAAATAAACAGTAAACACACCAGAATCAAGACAGTAAATAAAGAACACCACTCAGAAACAGCAGAACTCCAGACAGAAAACAATTGAGTGCCAGTTAACACCTCCCAAACAGAGGATGCCTCCAGGCAGCAAAGGCCAGGCTACCTCTATGAAGATATTCTCACTGATTGACTTTGCAGCTTTATGTCTACTCAATGCTAATCAAGCTTGCTAATTGCAACATTCATGCTTAGAATCATAGAATCAAAGAGTTGGAAGAGACCTCATGGGCCATCCAGTCCAACCCCATTCTGCCAAGAAGCAGGAATATTGCATTCAAAGCACCCCTGACAGATGGCCATCCAGCCTCTGATTAAAAGCTTCCAAAGAAGGACCCTCCACCACACTCCAAGGCAGAGAGTTCCACTGCTGAACGGCTCTCACAGTCAGGAAGTTCTTCCTCATGTTTATTTATTTATTATTTCAGGGACTTCTACCCCGCCCTTCCCAACCCCCGAGGGGGGACTCAGGGCGGCTTATACCAGCACAATTCGATGCCAACAATTCAACAAATAAATTACATAACAGCAATAACCACAGTAGTTAAAACAATTAATTAAAACAATAACAATTAAACAATTAAAGGCCAACGTTCACTGAGTTCTGATATCCACAAGTCCATTCAGCATTACCATAGTCCTTTCCAATTTCTGGTCGTCATTATCTTGTCAGTCTGCCAGATTACCCCAAGGCCTGGTCCCATATCCATGTTTTCAGCTTTCTTCTGAAGGAGAGGAGGGATGTTGATGACCTAATTTCCCCGGGGAGTGAATTCCACAGGTGAGGGGCCACCACCGAGAAGGCCCTGTCCCTCGTCCCCACCAGCCTCACTTGTGATAGAGGCAGGGCCAAGAGCAGGGCCTCCCCCGAAGATCTTAAACTCCGAAGTGGGACATAGAAGGAGATACGTTCAGATAGGTACTCTGAGCCGGAGCCGTATAAGGTTTTATAGGTCAAAACCAGCACTTTGAATTGTGCTCAAATGGAATTTCCTTTAATTATTATCTGCTTTGATATTCTGAGTTATATGGCCGTGTGTAAGAGCCCTTTGTCATCCTGCATGGAAGAATGGGGTTGGATTGGTTGCCTTTGGGGTCTCTTTCAACTCTACGATTCTGTGATTGCAACTCGGAGCGACTCCAAGGGTGATGCAACCCAACTTCTTGCCAGGGCTGGAACCCGTAGCCAAAGCACCTCCAAAACTTTGTGTATAAACTCTGATTTAAGAGACTGAACCTATTACTGTTCGAAATTTGTGAGGGAGAAAAAGACCTAGCAGGTTCATTTGAGGTACAGATACATTCCAGTCGAAAGAGGGGAACACAACCCTGATTTTGTGCAAGGCATAATGGACCGTTACATACCTTGCAATGAAACCTGTTTATGGTTCGTGCCCAGCCATGCCTTCATGGTCCCCAAGGGCCTCCCCATACCTTTGCTCCTGGGCTTCTGGGAATGCGCCGGCATGTGCGGAATCGATCGTCTGAGGCTGCGGAGATGTCTCGCCGCGCTGGGGGCCTGGCAGGCCCGCTGGATGGCCGTTCCATATATCACTCCACATGGGCTGCGACATGACAGGCCCATCATAATATTTGTGAGGAATCACTTCCTTGTCAACCCAAACGTGGGCCAAAATCAACCTTTCGCGGTTGCAAAGGGAGCGTCGGGGCCGGCACCGTGCTCACTTGAGGTCGCAAAGCATAACAATCTGAAACTTTTTTTCTCATGAAAAATAACAACTTGGGGTTAACAGACTGTTTCATTGCGGTTGGAGTGGAAAAGGAGAGGGTTCGAGGGAAGGAGGACGCCATTGCCTTGAACCAGATGGCATGGGAGCCAAAGTACTACATCAATGAGGCTTCGGTAACCACAAAGGATGATCGCTAATAGTCAACATAGATTTATCAAAAACAAGTCGTGCCAGACTAATCTGATCTCTTTTTTCGATAGAGTTACAAGCCGGATAGATGCGGGGAATGGCATGGATGAAGCCTACCTGGATTTCAGTAAGGCCTTCGCCAAGGTCCCCCATGACCTTCTGGCAAGGAAACTAGTCCAATGTGGGCTAGGCAAAACTACGGTGAGGTGGATCTGGAATTGATTAAATGGACGAACCCAGAGGGTGATTCTCCCCAATGCTTCCTCTTCATCCTGGAAAGAAGTGACGTGCGGAGTGCCGCAGGGTTCCGTCCTGGGCCCGGTCCTGTTCAACATCTTTATTAATGACTTAGATGAAGGGTTAGAAGGCAGGATCATCAAGTTTGCAGATGACACCAAATTGGGAGGGATAGCCAACACTCCAGAGGACAGGAGCAGGATTCAAAACGATCTTGACAGATTAGAGAGATAAGGGCCAAAACTAACAAAATGAAGTTCAACAGTGACAAATGCAAGATACTCCACTTAGGCAGAAAAAACGAAATGCAAAGATACAGAATGGGGGATGCCTGGCTCGAGAGCAGTACGTGTGAAACAGATCTTGGAGTCCTCGTGGACAACAAGTTAAACATGAGCCAACAATGTGATGTGGCGGCAAAAAAAGCCAATGGGATTTTGGCCTGCATCAATAGGAGCATAGTGTCTAGATCTAAGGAAGTAATGCTACCCCTCTATTCCGCTTTGGTTAGACCACATCTGGAATATTGTGTCCAATTCTGGCCACCACAATTCAAGAGAGATATTGACAAGCTGGAATGTGTCCAGAGGAGGGCGACTAAAATGATCAAGGGTCTGGAGAACAAGCCCTATGAGGAGCGGCTTAAGGAGCTGGGCATGTTTAGCCTGAAGAAGAGAAGGCTGAGAGGAGATATGATAGCCATGTATAAATATGTGAGAGGAAGCCACAGGGAGGAGGGAGCAAGCTTGTTTTCTGCTTCCTTGGAGACTAGGAGGCAATGGAACAATGGCTTCAAACTACAAGAGAGGAGATTCCATCTGAACATGAGGAAGAACTTCCTGACTGTGAGAGCCGTTCAGCAGTGGAACTCTCTGCCCCGGAGTGTGGTGGAGGCTCCTTCTTTGGAGGCTGGATGGCCATCTGTCAGGGGTGATTTGAATGCAATATTCCTGCTTCTTGGCAGAATGGGGTTGGACTGGATGGCCCAGGAGGTCTCTTCCAACTCTTTGATTCCATGATTCTATGTTTCTATTATTCAAAGAATAATCAAAGTTTGGGGCTTTGAAGTGTGGATAGAAAAGATCTCAGGGTCCATTCGTTTTCTGCGCAAATGCATCTAAACGCATTGCTCCTATGTACGTGGAGTGAGTGCTAGGATCCAAAAATGTGCCATAGCAGCAGGAATGTGAACAATTCCGACTCCCATTATTCATGTGCTTTCGAAGTTGGTTGAATGTGGGAGATTGACGAGGAATGGCTAGACATACTGCACAGCCATTTCAACAAGGCTTAATGTTCAGCCCCTTATCTTGTTTACCAAACTTGTTAACCTCAACATGAATCCCAGTTTGTCTTTCCGGTATGTAATATATCCTGGTGTTGATTCATAATGTCTTGACAGCAGAATCCATCTTTTTTCCTTTCGCTAAGTTATTTTCTCCCTTAGTTACATTTTATTTCTACACAGACTTCTTATTTCCTTTTCCTTTTCCTTTTCTCTTTCTTTCTTTCTTTCTTTCTTTCTTTCTTTCTTTCTTTCTTTCTTTCTTTCTTTCTTTCTAAATTTTATTCAAACATACGAGGGTTGAATGAAAAGTAATGCCTCCACCTTCATAACTCCTCAACAGATGGCAGTACTGGTATGCGGCTGGTACTGGCTTGTTCAGCAGACTCTCCTCTACAGTTCCATTTTGGCAGGAAGCCTTTTCATTGAAAGGTTGTGTTGTTAAAGTGCGAAGTATGGAACCCTGCGCAGACAGTCGGTCAATGTGACAGTCATTGAATTCTTGACAGCAGAAGGTGTCACCCCAAAGGGGATTAATCAGAGAATGCAAGCTGTTTATCATGATTGTGTTGATGTGAGTATTGTATGTTGTTGGGTGAGTAAGTTTAAAGATGTTGCGGTGGGAACGTCTGACTTGCATGACAAACAAAGAGTTGGACATCCTATGACAGCAACCACTGAGTTTCACAAGCAAAAGGCTGACAGATTGAGTCATGATGATCGTCGTATCACTCAGAGAGAAATTTCAAGCATAATTGGCATTTCACAAGAACGTGTGGGTCACATTATTGCAGTGGTTCTCAGCCTTCCTAATGCTGTGACCCCTTAATACAGTTCCTCATGTTGTGGTGACCCCCAACCATAAAATTATTTTTGTTGCTACTTCATAACTGTGATTTTTCTACTGTTATGGATCGCAATGTAAATATCACATATGCAGGATGTATTTTATTCACTGGACCAAATTTGGCACAAATACCCAAAACACTGAAAATTGAATACTGGTGGGGTGGGGGGCTGATTTTGTCATTTGGGAGTTGTAGTTGCTGGGATTTATAGTTTACCTAGAATCAAGGAGCATTCTGAATTCCACCAACGATGGCATTGAACCAAACTTGGCATACAGAACTCCCATGACCAACAGAAAATACTGGAAGGGTTTGGTGGGCGTTGACCTTGAAGTTTTGAAGTTGTAGTTCACCTACGTCCAGAGAGCACTGTAGACTCAAACAATGATGGATCTGGACCAAACTTGGCACAAATACTTAATATGCCCAAATGTGAACCCTGGGGGAGTTTGGGGAAAATAGACCTTGACATTTGGGAGTTGTAGTTGCTGGGATTTCTAGTTCACCTACAATCAAAGAGCATTCTGAACCCCACCAACGACAGAATTGGACCAAACCTCCCACACAGAACCCCCATGACCAACAGAAAATACTGTGTTTTCCTGGTGGTCTTTGGCGACCCCTCTGACACCTCCTTGTGACCCACCCAGGGGTCCCAACCCCCAGGTTGAGAAACACTGCATTATTGCTTTACTTGTCTATCAGAAGATCTGTGCACGATGGGTACCCAGGATGCTGATGCTTGAAATGAAAGTGCACAGACTTGAAACTTCAGAGACTGGATCTCACCACCGTACGACACCCTCCATACAGTCCAGATTTAGCACCGTGTGACTTCCATCTGTTCCCGATAATGAAAGAAGATCTGTGGAGACATCATGATGCTTCTGATGAAGACGTTGAGAGAACTGTGAGACGCTGGTTGCGGAAACAGGGTGCCGACTTCTTCCGTGACGGCTTCAGAAAACTTGTTCATCGTTGGCAGAAATGTATCCAATTGTCTGGTAATTATGTGGAAAAGTGAATAGTGGTCGTTAAAGAGCACATTCTAAGGATTATTATTCCTGCATTTGATTTATTAAAATATTCCCATCCAATCCCAAGTAACGAAGGTGGAGGCATTACTTTTCATTCAACCCTCATACATACAAAGGAAACATGTACTTATAGAATACAACAACAACACAAAACAAACATTTGGTAAGGGGATGCTTATGATAAAAAAGATTTTTGGCTTTGTACTGTTTTTATACTATACTAGCTGTCCCCTGCCATGCGTTGGTGTGGCCCAGTCTGGTGATATGGGAAATAAAGTAATGAGAAAGTCCTGGTTTCTAATATATGTAATGTCTTTATGCTTGTGGGTAAACAGTATTGCTTGATGTTTCTTTGATAGTGTTAACACAGATTGTCTGGTTGCCTACTCTGGAACATGCAACATATAATTGTCCATCTTTAGGAGTCCCTTTCAAATCTATAATACTTTATCTGTGTGTGTGTGAATCATATCTATCTATATCTATGGCTTGATGGCTCTTTGTCAGGAGGGCTTTGATTACGTTTCCTTGCCCTGGTGAAGGGAGTTGGACTGGATGGCCTTCTGATGGTCATGGGGTTGTGTGGGAAGTTTGCCACAGTTCTGTCATTCGTGGGGTTCATTCAGAATGGTCTTTGATTGTAGGTGAACTATACACCCCAGTAACTACAACTCTCAAATGCCAAGGTCTATTTCCCCCAAACTCCATCTGTGTTCATATTTGGGCATATGGAATATTTGTGCCAAGTTTGGTCCAGATCCATCATTGTTTGAGTCCACAGTGCTCTCTGGATGTAGGTGAACTACAACTCCCAAACTCAAGACTAAATGCTGCTAGTATTTTCTGTTGGTCATGGGAGTTCTGTGTGCCAAGTTTGGTTCGATTCCATTGTTGGTGGAGTTCAGAATGTTGTTTGATTATAGGTGAACTATAAATCCCAACAACTACAACTCCCAAATGACAAAATCATATTTTTTTGAGTGATGGTCACTCCTTGTGTTGAGAGACGTTTTGTTGGCAAATTTGGTGTGATTCCGTTCATTGGTTCTTTTGTTTTTAAGGAACTCATTATGCACAGAGCATTTATATATATATATAGATGCTAAATGTTTTAATAACATTTATGACTGTTTTAATGGCATCAAATTGTTGCTGACTGTGAACCGCCTTGGGTTGCCTCCAGGCTGAAAAATGTAACCACTATCTATCTCCGATGTAACTGTTATCTATTTCTCTGATGTAACCACTATCTATCTCCAATGTAACCACTATCTATTTCTGATGTAGCCACTATCTATCTCCGATGTAACCACTATCTATCTCCGATGTAACCACTATCTATCTCCGATGTAACCACTATCTATCTCTGATGCAACCACTATCTATCTCCGATGTAACCACTATCTATCTCCAATGTAACCACTATCTATCTCTGATATAACCACTATCTATCTCCGATATAACCACTATCTATCTCTGATGTAGCCACTATCTATCTCCAATGTAACCACTATCTATCTCTGATGTAGCCACTATCTATCTCCGATGTAACCACTATCTATCTCCGATATAACCACTATCTATCTCCGATGTAACCACTATCTATCTCTGATGCAACCACTATCTCCGATGTAACCACTATCTATCTCCAATGTAACCACTATCTATCTCCGATGTAACGACTATCTATCTCCAGTGTAACCATTATCTATCTCCAATGTAACCACTATCTATCTCTGATGTAACCACTATCTATCTCCGATGTAACCACTATCTATCTCCGATGTAACCACTATCTATCTCCGATGTAACCACTATCTATCTCCGATGTAACCACTATCTATCTCCAGTGTAACCACTATCTATCTCCGATGTAACCACTATCTATCTCCGATGTAACCACTATCTATCTCCGATGTAACCACTATCTATCTCCGATGTAACCACTATCTATCTCCGATGTAACCACCATCTATCTCCGATGTAACCACTATCTATCTCCAATGTAACCACTATCTATCTCCGATGTAGAGCCCTCGGTGGCGCAGTGGGTTAAACCCCTGTGCTGGCAGGACTGAAGACCGACAGGTCACAGGTTCAAATCCGGGGAGAGGCAAATGAGCTCCCTCTATCAGCTCCAGCTCCTCATGTGGGGACATGAGAGAAGCCTCCCACAAGGATGATAAAAACATCAATTCATCCAGGCGTCCCCTGGGCAACGTCCTTGCAGGCGGCCAATTCTCTCACACCATAAGTGACTTGCAATTTCTCAAGTCGCTCCTGACATGACAAAAAAAAATCTCCGATGTAGCCACTATCTATCTCCAATGTTTGACCAAAAGATTAGCAGTTCAAAACCAGGGAGCAGGTTGAGCTCCCATTTGTCAGCTCCAGCTTCCCACACAGGGACATGAGAGAAGCCTCCCACAGGATGGCAAAACATCTCGGAATCCCCTGGGTAACATCCTTGCAGATGGCCAATTCTCTCACACCAGAAGCGACTTGCAATTTCTCAAGTTCTCCTGACACGATTAAAAAAACCTCTTCAAAACTCACAAGCATTTTACCTATTCCTTTTCCTTTATAAATGATGTAATTGGTCCCAATTTCTTAATAAATTTGTGAATATGGCTTCTTTCAAGAAATTGTGACAGTATGTTTTCCATCCTTGACTGGCGTTGTCCTCTTTCAGGCACTTTCTCCCATTCGCAATGCATCCCCCGACAAAACTCATGTAAAATTGTCAAGCAAAGCTTCAGCATTATATTCTCACCCCGAAGAATGGCACCCCTCCCTCCGCACCACTTCAGCAGCACCTGGAACGTGTTTGCATTGCATTAATCTCAACTTTGAAGCTTCAACGTTCCCCTGAAGGATCACAAATCACTTGTGGAGGGAGGATGAATTTGCAGGCGTCAGGCCTCCTGTTTTGCGAGGCAACCACCTGCCTCTTCCCATCGTCGTTTCCTTCTCCTTCCTTCCTGCTCCATTCCTCCCTGTTTTCGTGAAGGATGGCAGGGCAAGAAGGTCACCATCCGTTGGAAGGAGCTGTTCATCTGACAGGTAACATGTCCATCCTGGATGATCAACTCATCAGGCATCAGGAGGACAGGGATGGAAAGAATATTTGGAAATATTTGGAGGTCAAATCACCATTTTTGAGAGATTAAAAAGCATCCTGGATGGAGGAGAATCTTCTGTAAGGTAGATTTCAAGTGATGCATCAAACACTAGTAAATCTGAAACAATTTAATAGTTCTACCTTGTAACAGTAGGATTTAGATCAAGCATGAGCAACCTTTGACCCTCCAGGTGTTTTGGACTTCAACTCCCACAATTCCTAACAGCCAATACTGTGTGCCAAGTTTGGTTCAATTCCATCATTGGTGAAGCTCTGAATGCTTTTTGATTGTGTTGTTCTTGTTGTTCATTCGTTCAGTCATCTCCGACTCTTCGTGACCTCATGGACCAGCTCACGCCAGAGCTCCCTGTCGGCCGTCACCACCCCCAGCTCCTTCAAGGTCAGTCCAGTCACTTCAAGGATGCCATCCATCCATCTTGCCCTTGGTCGGCCCCTCTTCCTTTTGCCTTCCACTTTCCCCAGCATAATTGTCTTCTCTAGGCTTTGCTGTCTTCTCATGATGTGGCCAAAGTACTTCAACTTTGTCTCTAGTATCCTTCCCTCCAATGAGCAGTCAGGCTTTATTTCCTGGAGGATGGACTGGTTGGATCTTCTCGCAGTCCAAGGCACTCTCAGCACTTTCCTCCAACACCACAGCTCAAAAGCATCTCTCTTTCTTCGCTCAGCCTTCCCTAAGGTCCAGCTCTCACATCCGTAGGTGACTACAGGGAATACCATGGCTTTGACTAGGCATGGATCTTTGTTGCCAGTCTGATGTCTCTACTCTTTACTATTTTATCGAGATTGGACATTGCTCTCCTCCCAAGAAGTAAGCGTCATCTGATTTCCTGGCCACAGTCTGCATCTGCAGTAATCTTTGCACCTAGAAATACAAAGTCTGTCACGGCCTCCACGTTTTCTCCCTCTATTTTCCAGTTGTCAATCATTCTTGTTGCCATAATCTTGGTTTTTTTGATGTTTAGCTGCAACCCGGCTTTTGCGCTTTCTTCTTTCACCTTGATTAGAAGGCTCCTCAGCTCCTCCTCGCTTTCGGCCATCAGAGTGGTGTCATCTGCATATCTGAGGTGGTTAATGTTTCTTCCAGCAATTTTCACCCCAGCTTTGCATTCTCAAGCCCCGCACATCCTCACGATGTGTTCTGCATACAAGTTAAAAAGCTTGGGTGAGAGTATGCAGCCTTGCCGTACGCCTTTCCCAATCTTGAACCAGTCTGTTCCGTGGATTTTTGATTGTAGGTGAACTATAAATCCCAGCAACTACAACTCCCAAACTATTTTCCCCAAACTCCACCAGTGTTCACATTTGGGCATATTGAGTATTCTTGACAATTTTGGTCCAAATCCATCATTGTTTGAGTCCACAGTGCTCTCTGGATGTAGGTGAACTACAACTCCAAAACTCAAGGTCAATGCCCACCAAACCCTTCTAGTGTTTTCTGTTGGTCATGGGACTTTTCTGTGCCAAGTTTGGTTCAATTCCATTGTTAGTGGAGTTCAGAATGCTCTTTGATTGTAGGTTAACTATAAATCCCAGCAACTACAACTCCCACATGTCAAGGTCTGTTTTCCCCAAACTCCACTAGGGTTCACATTTGGGCATATTGAGTATTCTTGACAAGTTTGATCCAAATCCATCATTGTTTGAGTCCAAAGTGCTCTATGGGTGTAGGTGAACTACAACTCCAAAACTCAAGATCAGTGCCCACCAAACCCTTCTAGTTTTCTGTTGGTCATGGGCAGAGGCAGCCCTAGGTAATTTTCAACGGTAAGCAAACAGTATTTTGGTGCCCCCCCCCCCAACCAATCACTGATATATCTTTTCTGTTCGTCGTGGGAGTTCTGTGTGCCATATTTGGTTCATTTGATTTGTAACAGTAGCAAAATGAAAGTTGTGAAGTAGCAACGCAAATAATGTTATGGTTGGGGATCACCACAACATGAGGAACTTGTGTTAAGGGGTCGCGGCATT
Organism: Anolis sagrei ordinatus; assembly: GCF_025583915.1. NCBI lineage: Eukaryota > Metazoa > Chordata > Lepidosauria > Squamata > Anolidae > Anolis > Anolis sagrei. Next base: position 273,767,204 of record NW_026846588.1, on the reverse strand, counting down.
AGGAAGGTTGGGAATCACTGCTCTAGGAACATTTGCTCCAGCATCCCATATGGGATCGGCTGCTTTCTTTTTCTTTTTCCTTGCCAGAGAACTTTGTCGCTTTGGGGCAGAAGGAGGCACCCACAAAATCAGTCCATGTGTGGGTTTTATGCAGTCTTAAGACGAAGCTGCATGATGGTTATTCATTGAGAAAACACACCGCCCGCGTTGCTGAATCATGCACCACAAGGGATGTTTATCTGTGACCAGGGTTAGCAAGGTTTCGGTTGGCTTTGAATCCATCTGCGTTCCTGTAAAAAGTAATGAAGAAGTCTCTCTTCATCAAAACGGTGCCCACATCTGTCACTCGGGAGCCTCCTGCCAGGAAAGTCAACCCGATTCCCGGATTCATTTAGATCACAGCCTTTCTTATTTTGGGGTCATGGCAAAAGATCTTTGCTTCCTCATGCAGCTGTGTGAAGTAATCCAGTCCAAGCAACTTCAAAACGTGGAGAAAGGACCGGGCTTGGACGAGTTCATGCAATCATAGAGTTGGAAGGGATTATATTCTTTTCTCGATAGAGTTACAAGCTGGGTAGATGCGGGGAATGCCGTGGATGTAGCGTACCTGGATTTCAGTAAGGCCTTTGACAAGGTCCCCCATGACCTTCTGGCAAGGAAACTAGTCCAATGTGGGCGAGGCAAAACTACGGTGAGGTGGATCTGTAATTGGTTAAATGGACGAACCCAGAGGGTGATTCTCCCCAATGCTTCCTCTTCATCCTGGAAAGAAGTGACGAGCGGAGTGCCATCAGCAGGGTTCCGTCCTGGGCCCGGTCCTGTTCAGGGTCTTTATTAATGACTTAGATGAAGGGCTAGAAGGCAGGATCATCGAGTTTGCAGACGACATCAAATTGGGAGGGATAGCCAATACTCCAGAGGACAAGAGCAGGAATCAAAACGATCTTGACAGATTAGAGAGATGATTGGCCAAAACTAACAAAATGAAGTTCAACAGGGACAAATGCAAGATGCTCCACTGAGGCAGGAAAAACGAAATGCAAAGATACAGAATGGGGGACAATGCCTGGCTTGAGAGCAGGACGTGTGAAAAAGATCTTGGAGTCCTCGTGGACAACAAGTTAAACATGAGCCAACTATGTGATGTGGCGGCAAAAAAAGCCAATGGGATTTTGGGCTGCATCAATAGGAGCATAGTGTCTAGATCTAGGGAAGTAATGCTACCCCTCTATTCTGCTTTGGTTAGACCACATCTGGAATATTGTGTCCAATTCTGGGCACCACAGTTCAAGAGAGATATTGACAAACTGGAATGTGTCCAGAGGAGGGCGACTAAAATGATCAAGGGTCTGGAGAACAAGCCCTATGAGGAGTGGCTTAAGGAGCTGGGCATGTTTAGCCTGAAGAAGAGAAGGCTGAGAGGAGATATGATAGCCATGTATAATATATGAGAGGAAGCCACAGGGAGGAGGGAGCAAGATTGTTTTCTGCTTTCCTGGAGACTAGGATGCAATGGAACAATGGCTTCAAACTACAAGAAAGGAGATTCCATCTGAACATGAGGAAGAACTTCCTGACTGTGAGAGCCATTCAGCAGTGGAACTCTCTGCCTCGGAGTGTGGTGGAGGCTCCTTCTTTGGAAGCTTGTAAACAGAGTCTGGATGGCCATCTGTGAGGGGTGATTTGAATGCAATATTCCTGCTTCTTGGCAGGGGGTTGGACTGGATGGCCCATGAGGTCTCTTCCAACTCTTTGATTCTATATAGTCCAACCCCATGCAGGAAAAGCACAATCAATGCACCCCTGACAGATGGCTATCCAGCATCTATTTGAAAGCTTCCAAGGAAGAAACTTCCACCAAACTCTTAGGCAGTGAGATCCTATGGGTTACTCCAAATAGAGTTGAATCAATGGGATATAGAGTCAACATTTAGGTACTGTACCTATGACCCGGACAAATACTTATGTACCATTTAGAAGCACACTACTATATGTCTGGGAACCTGTGGGTTACACTTAGGTAGAATAAACCCATTGTAAAGAATGCTCAAACTTTTGTACAGTGGCCCTTATTTCTCATGCCAGTGAGGTAATGCTCAAGATCCTGCAAGGAAGAAGACTCCAGCAAGACATGGAGAGAGAGTTTCCAGATGGACAAGTTGGGTTTAGAAAAGGCAGAGGAACGAGAGACAACATTGCCAATATCCTCTGGATAATGGAGAAAGGCAGGGAGTTTCAGAAAAAACATCTATTTCTGTTTTATTGCCTACTAGCTATACCCACCACACGTTGCAGTGGCCAACCTTCCCTCTCTCTCTCTTTCTCTCTCTCCTTCCTTACCTCTTTTTCCTTTCTTTCTTTCTCTCCTTCCCTCCTCTTCCTCTTCCCTTCCTTCCCCTCCTTTTCTGTCCCTTCCTCTTTCTCCCCTTTCTTCTTTCTCTACCTATTCTTGGACTGCAATTCCCAACAGTCCTCCTGATCAATCTACCTAACTACCTATCTCTATCTAATCCATCTATCAGGAGGATTGCTGGGAGTTGCAGCCCAGGAATAGGAAATATGCAGGGATGGGGATGCTCTCAAAGAAATCCAAGGAGAAGAAAGCTTGCATCTTGGAAGCAGTGCATTTGGATCATCCTCTTCTCCTAAAGGGCCTGGTCTAGGGGATGATGGGAGCTGTAGTCTGGAAGAGAGTGTGGATATGCTATTGTGTGTTTCGTTTACTGGGGGAGTTTTTTTTGTGCATGCGCTGTAGCATCTTTTTTCTTTTTTGGCTATTGAAGTCCCTTCTGCTGTGTTTTTCAATGTTTTTATGAGTGATGGTCACTTGTTCGCCCGATAGGTGTATTGTGTCCAAATCTGGTGTCAATTCACCCAGTGGATTTTGAGTTATGTTCATCCCACAAACTAACATTACATTTTTATTTATATAGAATCTAAAGCCTTTGACTATGTGGATCATAATAAATTGTGGCAAGTTCTTGGTGGGATGGGGAAATCAAATCACCTTGCCTGTCTCCTGAGGAATCTGTATAAGGACCACCAAGTAGCAATAGTAAGAACTGACCACGGAACAACAGATGGGTTCAAGATCAGGAAGGGCGTACGGCAGGTTTGTGTACTCTCCCCCAACCTATTCAACTTGTATGCAGAACACATCATGTGAAGTTCTGGGCTTGACAAATCCAAGGCTGGGGTGAAAATTGCTGGAAGAAACATTAACAACCTTAGATATGCAGATGATACCACTGATGGCCGAAAGCGAGGAGGAGCTGAAAAGCCTTCTAACCAAGGTGAAAGAAGAAAGAGCAAAAGCTGGGGTGCAGTTAAACATCAAAAATACCAAGATGATGGAAACCAAACTGATTGATAACTGGCAAATAGAGGAAGAAAACTTTGAGGCAGGGACACGGTTTGTATTTCTAGGCGCAAAGATGACTGCAGATGCAGACTGCAATCAAGAAGTCAGAAGATGTTTCCTTCTTGGGAGGAGAGCAATGGCCAATCTCGATAAAATAGGGAAGAGTACAGACATCACACTGGCAACAAGGTCTGCATAGTTAAAGCAATGGTATTCCACATAGTAACCTATGGATGTGAGAGCTGGACCATAAGGAAGGCTGAGCGAAGGAAGATCGATGCTTTTGAGCTGTGGTGTTGGAGGAAAGTTCTGAGAGTGCCTTGGACTGCGAGAAGATCCAACCAGTCCATATTTCAGGAAACAAAGCCCAGCTGCTCACTGGAGGGAAGGGTATTCGAGGCAAATATGAAGTCGTTTGGCCATATAATGAGAAGACAGGAAAGTTTGGAGAAGAGAATGATGCTGGGAAAAATGGAAGGAAAAAGGAAGAGGGGCCGACCACGGGCAAGATGGATGGATGGCATCCTTGAAGGGACTGACTTGACCTTGGAGAAGCTGGTCGTGGTCATGACCAACAGAGAGCTCTGGCCTGAGCTGGTCCAGGAGGTCATGAAGACTTGGAAGTGTCTGAATGAATAAACAACAAAAATCGTTGGGACAGAGAGTCAACATTATGTGGTGGACTTTAGGATGGAAAAATACGAGGGTGGGTCAAAAAGTAATGCCTCCATCACTCTAACTTTTATTTCTTTCACAGCTACTGGACTATCTATGTATGATATGATAGAGATAAGCTTTCTCTACTGATACCATCTTTTCTTTTTTCGGTTGACTGATTAGAACTATGAATCTGAAGCTAAAAGAAAGAGTCGTCATTGAATTTCTGGTAAAAGCAGGTTGTGCACCAAAGGAAATCCATAAAAATGTCTATGATTTGGCCCCTTATGACTTTTACCTGTTTGGACCTCTGAAAGACAACCTACATGGTTTCTGATTCAATCACTTGAATGACATTAAAACAGCTTTAAAATCATGAGTCATGAAGCAAAAACCTGAATTTTTCAAAAATGGTTTTGATGCCTTGGTTCAAAGATGGCACAAATGTGTACAAGTTGATGGTGACTATGGAGAATGGTAGCTTTGTGTAGAGGACAGTTCAGGCTATGATCTACAGAAACCTCTCCTGTTATATGTTCATTCATAATGTTTTTATGACACAGGAGGCAAAACATTTTGACTCACCCTCATACATATATACCATTGGCATGACTCGGATCCAATGGCATGACTCGGATCCTGTGCAATATTCCCAAGACGAGTCAACACATTGAATTGGATGTAGGATAGAGAGTCAACATTGTGTAACTCTTTGCATCTCCATGAACCGAAATCTCCATATATATATATGGAGAGAAAGTGAGAGAGAGAGTGCTGATGTGGCTGTACCAGGAGCTCCAACTTTATTTTCTTTCTGTTATCTGTTTGCAGTCATAGGGCAGGCCTCCTGTCCATCATAATTAAGCTTTGGTTCCGCCCCTTGTTCAAGGCTCTGGGAGGGAAAGGAGCCATTTTTGGGCGGTCTCACATAAGGAAGCTAACTATAGGACGTAGACCAGCTCATCCCATAGAAAAGCTTCTTTTCTCAAGAGCTTCCAGGGAAAAAGAACATCCAGGGAAACAGAAACAGAAATTCCAGGGAAAGGCCCCAAGGCTCTGGCTGAGAGCTCACAGCCTCTCAGCCTCACAGCAATCAGAGGAAAAACAGCCCTGAAGTTTCAAAGCATTCTCTGAGGGAGGATAGCATTACAGATCCACGGAATTCCAGCTGAAATATCTTCAAGCCTCAGCTGGTAGGTCTACTCGATACCCAGACGCATTTGGAATCGGTAGTAGGACTCACACTGATGAGGCATAGATAGTAAACAGCCTGGGAGAGGTTAAATAGTGTTTTTTCCTACAGAGAAAGTACAGTTAATTAAAGTCAGGTGCCAAACCATTGAGGACTAGACTAAGAAAGCCTTGAAGTGTAGTTTGAACCCTTGAAGATTTGTTGTTTGTTCCGTAATAAAGACTTTGTTGTATCATCGAAGACTCTAAAGACCATCACTTCAGAAAAATCCCTGAGAACCTCTCTTTGAGGCGCCCTGGCTTCCCGCGGGGCTTAAAGTATACGTCCTATAGAAAAGTACAGCTGTTACAGGCCCAGCGCGTGACAGAATAGAGAGAGAGAGAGAGGCTAACCTATAGAGGGTTATGTCACCAACAGGATTCCAGGCTGGACCTGTCATATCCCATGTGCTGCCAGAGAATTTTGGGAATTGCAGTCCAAAAAAGGAGCAGGTCCAAACTGAAAGATTTCTGTCCTTCAGCAATGGCCATCACCCTCTCCATTTCTATCTCTGAAGCTTCCTGCTCCCTAGGATACATCCATGTTTTTTTGGATTGCATCTCCCATGGCTGAGTGTTGACAACTGGCTCCTCCCGAAGCGTCCTTTGCCCTGCGCCGACACGGTACATTTTTTTTTCTTTTTTGGAGCCTTTCCCACATTTGGCAGGCCATTTCTGGGAAGGATGGAAACTTCTTTTTAATTTATATATATATGTATAAATTAAACAAGCCCAAACGTGCCAGCCCTTCCTAGCCATGTGACGCAACGGCTTGCGGTTTGTTAATATCGGCTTATTACACACACATGTTTACGCGGTTAACGGGAGCGTATTGTATTACACCCAAACTTTATAGGTTTCAGTTCTTTTCCTTCAAACTTATGAGTTTCAGAGGCACTGGGGGGCCAAATCCTGGCTGTTCAGGGGGAGGTCTTTGCACATCTGCCGATCCCGCTGCTGAAATTTCGGGAATCTAAGGTGAATGACCTCAGAGGTTTTTGGGAGACTATCCATTCTTCCTTAGTAAAGCATTTGTCAGAGAACTTGTTTTTTTTCCTTCTAGGGACTCTCAATCTCTACTGTTTCTGTTCTCATGTGAAAAAATGGGAGGGTAGAGGAATAATGGGGATTGTCCTGGCCAAATTGGGACATTCAGAGGATGTGCTTCTTCAACTTCAAAGTTGCTCCACACAAACAACAATCATCCTCTCAGGTCTTGTGGACCCAAAGTGATACATATGTATGTTGCTGATGCTACTACTTACTACTACTACTACTACTGTCCAAGTAGGATTGTCTTCCAAGATTGGGGTACTGGCGGTGGGTCCGTAGGTGACTGTGGAGCCCTATTCTTGACTTGCATGTTCTCCCGCAGTGAGGGCATTGGTTTCCAGGTGGAAGGCAGTCCCGGTCGGGGTTGGCTTGACACACCTTCCTCTTGGCACATTTCTCTCTTTCACCCTCCATTCGTACCTCTTCAAATTCTACAACACTGCTGGTCACAGCTGACCTCCAACTAGAGTGCTCAAGAGCCAGGGCTTCCCAGTTCTCGATGTCTATGCCAGAGTTTTTAAGGTAGGCTTAAAGCCCATCTTTAAATCTCTTTTCCTGACCACCAATGTTACGTTTCCTGTTCTTGAGTTTGGAGTAGAGTAACTGCTTTGGGAGATGGTGACTGGGCATTTGGACAATGTGGCCAGTCCAGCAGACTTGATTGCATAGGAACATCACTTCAGTGCTGGTGGTGTTTGCTTCTTCCAGCATGGTGGTATTTGTCCATCTGTTTTCCCAAGAGATGTGTAGGATTTTCCGGAGGCAATGCCAATGTAATCATTCCAGGAGTTGAATCTTACATCTGTAAACAGTCCATGTTTTGCAGATGTATAGCAGGGTTGGAAGGACAATAGCTTTATAAACACGCATCTTGGTCTTCCTATGGATGTCCCGGTCCTCAAACACTCTCTGCTTCATTCAGAAGAGTGCTTCACTCACAGAGCTCAGGTGGTGTTGTATTTTAGTGTCAATATTGACTTTTGTGGAGAGATGGCTGCCAAAGGAGTGGAAAGGGTCAATATTTTCTAATGGTACACCATTAAGCTGTATTTCTGGCACTGCAGAAGAATTGGCTTGTGCCTGCTGGAGGAGCACTTTGATTTTCTCAATGTTCATTGAGAGGCCGAGCTTCTTATATGCTTCTGCAAAGGTGTTTAGAGTGGCTTCTAGGTCTTCTTCTGAATATGCACAGACTATGTTATCATCAGCATACTGGAGTTCTGTTACAGTTGCTGTTGTGATATGGGTCTACACTGACCATATAATGTAGTTTCAAAATGCATTATATGGCAAGGTAGCTCCAGCCTTGGTAGGGGGTTGGACTAGATGACTCATGTGGTCTCTTCCAACTCTATGATTCTATGATTCTATATGATTCTGTGATTGAAATCTGAGCTAAAACCCAGAATGGAAACCTCACCCAATTGATAGACAAGTCACCAGCTGCTGCTGGTCTTCCCAATTCCACCAGTGACCAAACAGAGCTGGAACAAGGTAGATTATTGCTCCCAAATCTCAGTGTGGCTTCAAGGAAGGTCAGAAAGTCAACCGTCCATTCATATCACTGAACATATGCCAGCCATATGCAATATAGACCACAGGGAACAGTATATAGACACTTAGTATGATGACAGGCTAGAGAAGGAAACTGAACACAAAGGGAAGCCCTGGTGACCAGGTCACATCAGAAAGGTTGACATTTATGGTCTCCTCTACCTCCTACCTTCTTTGGAAGGCGGGCTGTTTAACAGCAGGAGGAAAGGGTGGGTTGGAACAGGAGACAGGTTCAAAGTGCTTGGGGATGACCCATAAAGCCCTACACAGCTTCGATTCAGACTGTCTGGAGACTTTGAAGAACTGCACCCTCCAAATGCTCCAATTTGGCAGGGACAATCCCAATTAACTCCTTGTCGCAGCTTTGAAAATGTTCAAGTTTCTCTCCTCCTGTTTCCTCTCCTTTTTGCACTGAGTTTGCTTCAGAAGGTATTATTTACACTCAAATAACAATTTGAAGAAGGGAGAAAGATATCCACATTCATTTCAGAAACGGAGATGGGGTTATCAAGATGTATGCTGATGTACATTAGATGAGTTGGTAATATATAGAATCCCAGAACCATAGATTCAGAGTTGGAAGGGACCATGGAGCTCACCTAGTCCGCCCCATTGCCATGGCATGTTTTGCATCAAACACAAAACTGACCAAGCCCTTCACTAGGCTGGCTCTTCAATGTGGGATTTTTGCAGTTTGGCATCACTTAAATTTGAAAGGGTTTTGAACTCATGCTCTAAACTGAACTCAAGAAAGGAAAACTCAATGTTGGTGGGCAGGAAAAGAGATTTAAAGATGGGCTTCAAGCCAACCTTAAAAACTCTGGCATAGACACTGAGAACTGGGCCCTTGAGCGCTCCAGCTGGAGGGCAGCTGTGACCAGCAATGCTGTGGAATTTGAAAAGATACGAATGGAGGGTGAAAGAGAGAAATGTGCCAAGAGGACGGCACATCAAGTCAACCCCAACTGGGACCACCTTCCACCTGGAAACTGATGCCCTAACTGCAGGAGAACATGTGGATCAAGAATAGGGCTCCACAGTCACCTACGGACTCACCGCGAGACACCGAACTTGGAAGACAATCCTACTCAGACAACAAGGGATCACCTAAGTAACTGTGGGTGCCCCTACACTGAAGAATTAATGAAGTTTGATGCCACTCTTGGAAGACAATCCTACTTGGACTACAAGGGATCGCCTAAGTAAGTAAGGAAGTTTGGTGATGCCTTCTTTGGCAGAGAATGCTAAAGACTTTGTAAAACTGCAACTCCCGTGATTGCATAGCATTGTACCATGTTTTCATAATTGCTAAAAGACCCAGGTTTATAGTCTTCCCCACCAATGAGTATTGTACCTCACCAAACCACAGATCCCAATATTCCATGGCACTGAGCCATGGCATATAAAGTGGTATCAGTAAAGGTAGACGTTTCCCCTGACATTAAGTCTAGTCCTGTCCAACTCTGGGGATTGGGGCTCTTCTCCATTTCTAAGTTGAAGAGTTTGCATTGTCCCCAGCCACCTCCAAAGTCATGTGGCCAGCATGACTGCATGGAGCACCGTTACCTTCCCACCGAAGCAATACCTATTGATCTACTCACATTTGCATGTTTTTGAACTCCTAGGTTGGCAGAAGCTGGAGCCAACACCCCGCTCCCTGGATTCGAACCACCAACCTTTCTGCTAGCAAGTTCAGCAGCTTAGCATTTTACTCCATTGCATCCCCAGGGGGCCCAAAAGTGGTATCAAACTGCATTAATTCTCCAGTGTAGATGCAACCCATTGTAGGATGGAAAACAAGAGCCAATCCTTAAATCGGGTTGTTGTAGCATATGGCCATGTTCTAGAGGCATTCTCTCCTGACGTTTCGCCTGCATCTGTGGCAAGCATCCTCAGGGGTGGTGAGGTGATCCTTAAATCGTCCTTCCATTGCCAAGCAAACAAACACCTGTATATTTTGCTGCTTTTTAGATTCCCCATTTCTGGACTACAGTCTTGATTTGGTTAAGGTCTGAGTCACGCTTTTGGAAGTCTTCAACTGCAACTATTTCTTTTTATTTTTATCCACTTTAAAGTCATGTAAGTCATTATTTAGTCCTCTTAAAACTCAACGGAAATGACACATTCCCCTTTTATTTCTGAACTTTCATCAATAGTCATTCCAAAGCATTGCTGCTTTCCGCACGTATTATGGTGTTGTCGGCACCCGGCAATAAATATGAACAATATAGGGGATATTATTTCTATAAAAATATAGTGAAATAAATGTGAACATATGAGGCCATTAAAAGGGGAAATTATCTGAGAATACAGTATAATATATGGGTTGTTGTGGGTTTTTCGGGCTATATGGCCATGTTCTAGAGGCATTCTCTCCTGATGTTTCACCTGCATCTATGGCAAGCATCCTCAGAGGTAGTGAGGTCTATTGGAAGTAGGAAAATGGGTTTATATATCTGTGGAATGGTGGGGCAAAGGACTCTTGTCTGCTGGAGCTAGGTGTGAATGTTTCAACTGACCACCTTAATTAGCATTTGATGGCTTGGCAGTGCTTTGGGGTTCCCTTTCACTAACTATCCTGAATTGTTGATCTAAAGTGTAACACTGAAAATGTATTTGGCCGGCAACCCATTTATCAGAAGTAGCATCAACTCTTTTCCAAGATTAAACAAATTTCCAAATCCTCCTGCAGAAACATTAACTATCAGAGTCAAATTCAAACAACAAGTCTTGTGAACTTTTAAAAGAAACAGATTTTATGGTTCAGAAGTGTTTATGCACCACAGTCATCTGATAAAGTCCAGAAAACTTATGGACACCATAAATCTGCTAGATTCTGGTGCTTTCATTGCAAGGGGTTACTATACCTAGTTAGCTCTTTGATTTGGAATTGGGAAGAGTCCTTTGTTGGGACTACAGCGCCCAGAATTTATTTATTTATTTATTTACTTTGCTTATATACTGCTGTTCTCAGCCCGGGGGCGACTCACAGCGGTGTACAACATAGAAAGAACAAGGTTCAAAATTCAAGACACAATCTAAAATAATCAGTCCAGCATTAACCAAAAACATCATCATCAAAAAAACATCATCAATACTACAAAAGCCATTCCACATCGTCTCATCGTCTAAACCACAATCCAGTATCATTTTCCGTTGTTCCATTCCTGTAGTCATTACCAATCATTGCACTTCTTGTTCGAACGCCTTCTTGAACAGCCAAGTCTTTAATTTCCTGCGGAATATCATCAGGGAAGGAGCCAGTCTGATGTCCACAGGAAGGGTGTTCCACAGCCGAGGAGCCACCACCGAGAAGGCCCTATCTCTCGTCCCCGCCAGGCGTGCCTGTGAGGCAGGCGGGATCGAGAGCAGGGTCTCCCCGGAAGATCTCAAAGGCCTGGTGGGCTCGTAGGTCGAGATGTGGTCGGATAGGTATCTTGGGCCGGAACCATTTAGGGCTTTATAGGCCAACGCCAGCACCTTGAATTGAGCCCGGTAGCAAATCGGCAGCCAGTGGAGCTGGTACAACAAGGGCGTTGTATGCTCCCTGCGTCCCGCTCCTGTTAGTATCATGGCTGCCGCACGTTGGACCAATTGAAGCTTCCGGGCCGTCTTCAAGGGCAACCCCACGTAGAGAGCGTTGCAGTAGTCTAAACGGGATGTAACCAGAGCGTGGACTACCGTGGCCAAGTCAGACTTCCCGAGGTACGGGTGCAGCTGGCGCACGAGCCTAAGCTGTGCAAATGCTCCCCTGGTCACCGCCGAGACCTGGGGCTCCAGGCTCAGCGATGATGAATCCAGGATCACACCCAAGCTGCGAACCTGCGTCTTCAAGGGGAGTGCGACCCCGTCCAGCACAGGCTGTAACCCTATACCCTGTTCGGCCTTGCGACTGACCAGGAGTACCTCTGTCTTGTCTGGATTCAATTTCAATTTGTTTGCCCTCATCCAGACCGTTACAGCAGCCAGGTACCCTGGATGTGATGGTTGGCATGCCATAGAGCAATGGTTCTCAACCTTCCTAATGCCATAACCCCTTAATACAGTTCCTTATGTTGTGGTGACCCCCAACCATAAAATTATTTTCATTGCTACTTCCTAGCCGTAATTTTGTGACTATCGTGGATCGTAGCATAAATATCTGATATGCAAGATGTATTCTCATTCACTGGACCAAATTTGACACAAATACCCGATACACCCCAATTTGAATACTGGTGGGCTGTGGGGGGGGGGGGTTGATTTTTGTCATTTGGGAGTTGTAGTTGCTGAGATTTATAGTTAACCTACAATCAAAGAGCATTTTGTACTCCACCAATGATGGAATTGAACCAATCTTGGCACACAGAACTCCCATGACTAACATAAAATACTACAAGGGCTTGATGGGCATTGACCTTGAGTTTTGGAATTGTAGTTCACCTATATCCAAAGAGCCAGACTCAGGAGTATGTCCAAAAGAAACAGTTTATTGAATCAAACAAAAGGACTCAGAGACACTTACTTCAGTGCCTCTGGTGAAAACTCAAAAGTAGCTTCAAAGATTAGCTCAAAAAACAAATTTAGGAAATAATCCGGATTAAACAGAGATATAATCCGGATTAGAGATATAATCCGGATTAAACTGAGTAGTGTCCAAAGTCACCCAAAATAGAGCAGCAGATAAAGGGTAAGCAAACAAAGTTCCGTGATGCAAAGCCGTCGTCCAAATGCAGTCCAAAGTCGAAGAAATTCCAGTTGAAGGTTCCAAAGTCCACAAGGCAGCGTCGTTGTCAAAAGCAGTCCAAAGTCAAGGAGAGGGGAAATCCGCACTTATGAGAATCCGAGCTGCTCGGTACACGAAGCAAAACAGCAACCTGCAGATCCAGGACCCAAGCCCAACAGGAAAGCGGCAGTGACAAGACCCAAGGCACGAAACCAACACTTTGCCTACTGCAAAGTTCTATCATTCCAGTGCCTTCATTTATCTTACAGGTCATCATCCGACGATGAGCTGCCCTCCACCCCATCCTCATCACTCTCAGCTGGTTTATCTTCTACAGCTGAACGCCAAGGCCCATCCCTCCAACTCTTCCACCTCTTGTCAAGACTTAGGTCTCCCCATGATTTCATGGTATCACCAGATTGCCAATCCCCACCACCATAAAACCATAATGGTTGAGTACACACATTCTGAACCTCCTGTACCTTGGTCCAATCAAGTGGTTCCTCTTCATCCCCATCACTCCCAGACCCATCATTCCCAGAAAACCCCATGAAATCCTCTTCCTCTGTGGGAGCAGTAAGTATGTCCCAGATCTTCTTTCTCTGACGCTCCTCGTCTGACTCCTGCTCTCGAGTAATCCTCTTAGTGCCTCTATTCCCATCTGTATCTCCTTCCTCCTCCTCACTCATTTCACTCTTGGAGAAACCTTCAAAGGACTCTTCATCAGTGGGTGACATAAGTATCTCCTGGATCCTCTTCCTTTGCTGTTCCTCATCTAACACTTGGGCACCTCGTTTCCCTTCTCTACCACTCCTACTACCAGTTGCAGTGTTGCCAACAAACTCTACTACAACAGACAAGCTCACTGGATAGTTTTTTGAAGACGTGATTCCTTCAGACAGATAACTGCTCCCTCAAATATAGGACATCTGGCCAATCCAGAGGAGATGATAGAGAAACCGAGGAATTACCTAGCTTTCAGATGCCTTAGGAACCAGTGTTTGGGGGAAATGGCATTAAGTGCTCCATGCCAGCAGGGCAACGAATCCAGTCCAAGTTTTCCAAAGTTTCCAAATCGGGTTCAGTAACTTAGAGTGTTCCATTAAAGTCATATTCAAACCTCAGAGCTCACCATAACACAGTGGTTCTCAACCTGGGGTCCCCAGATGTTTTTGGCCTACAACTCCCAGAAATCCCAACCAGTTTACCAGCTGTTAGGATCTCTGGGAGTTGAAGGCCAAAAACATCTGGGGACCCCAGGTTGAGAACCACTGCCTTAACACATTGCTTGTGGGCTTTTTTGGACAACACCCTTTTTGGTCCAAGTGTCTGATGAAAAGCAGGCCATGGATCAAGGGAATAACGTGAAAATTTATTGAGCAGTGGAGCTGTATTCTTCAATTACCGCAAGAACAAAACTGAAATTAGACATATTGTTTTGTCTCAGATGCAAAAGTAAGGAAGAATCCATCTTAAATACAAGACCTTGATGTAACGTCCCTTTCCTCCAAGCAGTTGTTAAAAGGAAAAGAGAGAGTGCTATCAAGGAGACACCTGATCAAACAAGGTCAGTATTCCCATAATTTGGAGCATTCCCAGAATAGTCCTTGTGGTCTGCAAAACGAGTGGGGTCAAGGTAGAAATTAAGCTCTGTCTTACACATCACCTGGATATCTTCCAGGATATTTTAAGTATTTTAGCAAAGAGAGATGTTTTTTCCCCCTTATGTGCTTGATCTGAGAACAGGAATTTTTATCCACATTTTTTCTTGAGATCCTGCCAAGCTGCTTTTGACAACAAAGAGAATGTATTGTCGAAGGTTTTCATGGCCGGAATCACTGGGTTGTGTAGGTTTTTTCGGGCTATATGGCCATGTTCTAGAGGCATTCTCTCCTGACGTTTCTCCTGCATCTATGGCAAGCATCCTCAGAGGTAGTGAGGTCTGTTGGAACTAGGAAAAAGGGTTTATATATCTGTAGAATGAGCAGGGTGGGACAGAGGACTCTTGTCTGTTGGAGCTAGGTGTGAATGACCACATTGATTAGCATTTGATGGCCTGACAGTGTCTAGAGCAAACTTTTGTTGAGAGGTGATTAGATGTCCCTGATTGTTTCCCTCTGTTGTTTTGCTGTTGTAATTTTAGAGTTTTTTAATACTGGTAGCCAGATTTTGTTCATTTTCATGGTTTCCTCCTTTCCGTTGAGATTGTCCACATGCTTGTGTATTTCAATGGCTTCTCTGTGTAGTCTGACATGGTGGTTGTTGGAGTGGTCCAGCATTTCTGTGTTCTCAAATAATATGCTGTGTCCAGGCTGGTTCATCAGGTGCTCTGCTATGGCTGACTTCTCTGGTTGAAGTAGTCTGCAGTGCCTTTCATGTTCCTTGATGCGTGTTTGGGCAATGCTGCTGCGTTTGGGGGTCCCTATGTAGACTTGTCCACAGCTCTAATTTTAGAGTTTTTTTTTAATACTGGTAGAACAGCACAACAACAGAGAGGAAACCAGGCCTGTAACCAGGATTTTCGATTCGGAGGGGGGGGGGGGGGGGGGGGGCTGAGTCTGAGTGAAAGAGGGTCTACCCTAACAAAATCTTTGTATCATTACCCCAATACCCCCATGCATATGGGATATATTGAGTATGGTGATCAGATCATGATATGAATAAACATAACAGTTTAAATAATGCACCAGTAAGGCCTTTTCGCGAACCACCATGAAAATTTCGGGGGGGGGGGGGCTGAAGCCCCCCGAGCCAACAGCACAACAACAGAGAGGAAGCAAACAAGGACATCTAATCACCTCTCAACAAAAGATTGCTCCAGGCACTGCCAGGCAATCAAATGCTAATCAAGGTGGTCAGTTGAAACATTCACACCTAGCTCCAACAGACAAGAGTCCTTTGTCACACCCTGGTCATTCCACAGATATATAAACCCTTTTCCTAGTTCCAACAGACCTCACTACCTCTGAGGATGCTTGCCATAGATGCAGGCGAAACGTCAGGAGAGAATGCCTCTAGAACATGGCCATATAGCCCAAAAAACCTACAACAACCAGTGATTCCGGCCATGAAAGCCTTCGACAATACATTGTCAATGTACGTTTGTGAACATATATGTGGTTTTGCCCATGTGTTGTAATGTATTTTCTTTGGCTTTTTAAGTCTCTTCTGCTCTGCTTTTCAGTGTTTTTATGAGTGGTGGTCACTCGTTGGCCTGATAGGTGTCTTGTGTCCAAATTTGGGGTCAATTTGTCCAGTGGTTTTTGAGTTACGTTAATCCCACAAACATTACATTTTTATTTATTTAGATAATCCGCTCTGAGTCCCCTCGGGGAGAAGGGCAAAATATAAATAAAGTTTTATTATATTATTATTATTCCCTCCTTGTCTTTGGTCAGCATTAGATCTCTCCTCCTGGAAAGCCGATGGAGAAAGAGCACCTCCCATAGAGTTGTAGATGAGCACTGCCTCCAGAGCCGGAAATGAAAGGAGAAGCCTTTGCCTTTGTCTGTGTATTTGTCTCTCATTGTATGTCATGTAACAAGGCACTGAATGTTTGCCTGTGTCTGTTTATATACTATAATCCACTCTGAGTCCCCTTAGGGAGAAGGCTAAAATATAAATAAAGTGTTATTATATCATTGTGACGAGTGGAGTGCCATCAGCAGGGTTCCGTCCTGGGCCCGGTCCTGTTCAACATCTTTATTAATGACTTAGATGAAGGGCTAGAAGGCAGGATCATCAAGTTTGCAGACGGGACCAAATTGGGAGGGGGAGCCAAGACTCCAGAGGACAGGAGCAGGATTCAAAACGATCTTGACAGATTAGAGAGATGATGGGTCAAAACTAACAAAATGAAGTTAAACAGGGACAAATGCAAGATACTCCACTTTGTCAGAAAAAACGAAATGCAAAGATACCGAATGGGGGACAATGCCTGGCTGGAGAGCAGTACGTGTGAAAAAGATCTTGGAGTCCTCGTGCACAACAAGTTAAACATGAGCCAACAATGTGATGTGGCGGCAAAAAAAGCCAATGGGATTTTGGCCTGCATCAATAGGAGCATAGTGCCTAGATCTAGGGAAGTCATGCTACCCCTCTATTCCGCTTTGGTTAGACCACACCTGGAATATTGTGTCCAATTCTGGGCACCACAATTCAAGAGAGATATTGACAAGCTGGAATGTGTCCAGAGGAGGGCGACTAAAATGATCAAGGGTCTGGAGAACAAGCCTATGAGGAGCGGCTTAAGGAGCTGGGCATGTTTAGCCTGAAGAAGAGAAGGCGGAGAGGAGATATGATAGCCATGTATAAATATGTGAGAGGAAGCCACAGGGAGGAGGGAGCAAGCTTGTTTTCTGCTTCCCTGGAGACTAGGACGCGGAACAATGGCTTCAAACTACAAGAGGAGATTCCATCTGAACATGAGGAAGAACTTCCTGACTGTGAGAGCCATTCAGCAGTGGAACCCTCTGCCCCGGAGTGTGGTGGAGGCTCCTTCTTTGGAAGCTTTTAAACAGAGGCTGGATGGCCATCTGTCAGGGGTGATTTGAATGCAATATTCCTGCTTCTTGGCAGGGGGTTGGACTGGATGGCCCATGAGGGCTCTTCCAACTCTTTGATTCTATGATTGTAGTTTTATAATCATAGAATCAAAAGGTTGGAAGAGACCTCATGGGCCATCCAGTCCAACCCCCTGCCAAGAAGCAGGAATATTGCATTCAAATTACCCCTGACAGATGGCCATCCAGCCTCTGTTTAAAAGCTTCCAAAGAAGGAGCCTCCACCACACTCCGGGGCAGAGAGTTCCACTGCTGAATGGCTCTCACAGTCAGGAAGTCCTTCCTCATGTTCAGATGGAATCTCCTCTCTTGTAGTTTGAAGCCATTGTTACACATCCTAGTCTCCAAGGAAGCAGAAAACAAGCTTGCTCCCTCTTCCCTGTGACTTCCTCTCACATATTTATACATGTGTTATTATTCCCTCCTTGCCTTTGGTCAGCATTAGATCTCTCCACCTGGGAAGCCCTTTTCCCTTTCCGACACTCCTTGACTCTGTCTAGCAATGGCTGCTCCAAGCACCACAAGGCTTCTGGACACTCTTACGTGCGCAAACCAGACTTCTAATTTTGCACATTGTCCCAAATTTAACAAGGTGACGCTGGGTTTCCGTCCAAGGCTCCTACCAATGATCCTCTTTGTCCCATAGAGATGCCAGGTGGTGAGGAGTAGCCGTAAAACGTCTGTAGTTCATAAAAATTCCAGCAGTATTACTTTCGTAATAAGCCGGGCCATCTACCTAAGTCCATAACAGACTCCCTGCTAGGTGCTGGTTTTCTTTCTTTCTCTCTTTTTCAATAATCTGCGTCCATTTGTTCTTTTTTTTTTATGGCGGTGGGGGAAGGATGGAGGGGAAATGTTTGGGTCTGAGGTCTCCAGCCCACAGAACTGGGTTTCTTTGAGAGAGAGGAAAATTAATAAGACAACCTCGAGAGGGCGGGAGGGGATCCAACAGATGAGGCAAAGGGATGGGGAAGAAATTACAAGGAGAATGCTGGAAAGGAGCCAGAAAATGGAAAGAAAAAGGGAGGGGCTGGGAATTTATTTGGTGGGGAGGTCTGTCGAAAAAGCACTCTTTTTTTTGGCCAGTCCTGTTTACTGTCCTGTGGTACCGCAGCGCAGAGCATTAAAAGTCCTCAACACCTTATAAACCTCGCAAAACTAATTTCGGAGCACACTGAGAAGTACTTTCCCAGAAGGTCTTCTCTCTTTTCCCCCTCCTCCTTCTCTCACAAACACGCACACATGCAGTTTCTATGGGTGCATCTACATCACTGGTTCTCAACCTGGGGGTCAAGACCCCGGGGGTGTGTGTGTGTGTGTGTGAGGGGGTGTTAGAGGGGTCACCAAAGACCATCAGAAAACCCAAAATTTTCTGTTCGTCATGGGGAAGTTTGGGCCAATTCAATCGTTGGTGGGGTTCAGAATGTTCCTTGTTTGTAGGGGAACTATAAATCCCAGCAACTACAACTCACAAGTGTCAAGGTCTATTTCCCTCAAACACCACCGGTGTTCACATTTGGGCATATTGAGTATTCATGCCAAGTTTGGTCCAGATCCATTATTGTTTGAGTCCACAGTGCTCTCTGGATCTAGGTGAACTGCAACTCCCAAACTCAAGGTCAATGCTCACCAAACCCTTCCAGTATTTTCTGTTGGTCACGGGAGTTCCATGTGCCAAGTTTGGTTCAATTCCATCATTGGTGGAGTTCGGAATGCTCTTTGATTGTAGGTGAACTATACATCCCAGCAACTACAGCTCCCAATTGACAAAATCAACCCCCCAGTATTCAAATTTGGGCATATCGGGTATTTGTGCCAAAGTTGTTCCAGTGAATGGAAATACATCCTGCATATTAGATATTTATATTACAATTCATTACAATCGCAAAATTACAGTTATGAAGCAACAACGAAAATAATGTTGTGGTTGGGGCCATCACAACATGAGGATCTGTATTAAGGGGTCACGGCATTAAGAAGGTTGAGAAACACTGATCTACATGGTCGAATTAAGGCACTTTGACACCACTTTAACTGCCATGGCTCAATGTTATGGATTTCTGGGAGCTGTAGTTTGGCGAGGCAACAAGCAGTCTTTGGCGGAGAAGGTGACGGATTATGGGAGTTGTAGTTAGACCATATCTGGAATACTGTGTCCAATTCTGGGCACCACAATTGAAATGAGATGTTGACAAACAGAGGAGGGCAACTAAAATGATCAAGGGTCTGGAGAAAAAGCCCTATGAGGAGCGGCTTAAAGAGCTGGGCATGTTCAGCCTGAAGAAGAGAAGGCTGAGAGGAGACATGATAGCCATGTATAAGTATGTGAGAGGAAGTCATAGGGAGGGAGGAGCACGCTTGTTGTCTGCTGCCCTGGGGACTAGGATGCGGCACAATGGCTTCAAACTACAAGAAAGGAGATTCCATCTGAACAAGAGGAAGAACTTCCTGACTGTGAGAGCCGTTCAGCAGTGGAACTCTCAGCCCTGGAGTGTGGTGGAGGCTTCTTCTCTGGAGGATTTTAAATAGAAGCTGGATGGTCATCTGTCGGGTGTGCTTTGAATGCAATATTCCTGCTTCTTGGCAGAATGGGGTTGGACTAGTTGGCCCATGAGGTCCCTTCAAACTCTATGATTCTATGCTATGTAGATGGTAAGCTGCATAAAACAACAATCATGTCTCCTATTAGTCTTCTCTTCTGAAGGCTAAACATGCTCAACTCCTTAAGCCACTCCTCATAGTGGGCAGAGTGGGTAAAGGTGATGGTTAACACCTCCTTACAGGAAGGAAAATTTCCAGCGAGCTTAAAACAAGCTGTTATAAAACCGCTGTTGAAGAAACCATCACTGGACCCCACTCAATTTGACAACTTTCGGCCAGTTTCCAATCTCCCCTATTTGGGCAAAGTCATGGAACGTGTGGTGGCGACTCAACTCCAGGGGTTTCTGGTAGACACTGATTATCTAGATCCGGCACAGTCTGGCTTTAGGCCGGGACATGGTACTGAGACAGCTTTGGTCGCCTTGGTAGATGATCTTCACCGGGAAATGGACAGGGGGAGTGTGTCCCTGTTGGTTTTGCTGGATCTCTCAGCGGCCTTCGATACCGTCGATCACGGTATCCTTCTGGGGCGCCTCAAGGATATGGGGCTCGGGGGCACTGCCTTGCAGTGGCTCCGATCCTTTCTTGAGGGACGGTCCCAGAAGGTGTTTTTGGGTGACACCTGTTCGGCCCCACAACCGTTGTTGTGTGGAGTCCCACAGGGTTCAATCTTGTCCCCGATGTTGTTTAACATCTACATGAAGCCGCTGGGGGAGATCATTCGGAGTTTCGGAATGAGATGTTATCTCTATGCAGATGATGTCCAAATCTGTCACTCCTTCCCACCTGTCACCAAGGAGGCTGTCCAGACCTTGAACCGGTGCTTGGCCGCTGTGTCGGACTGGATGAGAGCTAACAAATTGAAATTGAATCCAGACAAGACAGAGGTCCTACTGGTCAGTCGTAAGGCCGAACAGGGCATAGGGTTACAGCCTGTTGGATGGGGTTACACTCCCCCTGAAGACGCAGGTTCGCAGCTTGGGAGTGATCCTGGACTCATCGCTGAGCCTGGAACCCCAGGTCTCGGCGGTGGCCGGGAGAGCTTTTGCACAATTAAAACTTGTGCGCCAGCTGCGCCCGTACCTTGGGAAGTCGGATCTGGCCACGGTGGTCCACGCTCTTGTCACATCCCGGTTAGATTACTGCAACGCACTCTACGTGGGGTTGCCTTTGAAGACTGCTCGGAAACTCCAACTAGTCCAGCAAGAGGCAGCCAGATTGCTCACCGGGGCGTCATACAGGGAGCATACCACCCCCCTGTTATGTCAGCTCCACTGGCTGCCGATCCAGTTCCGAGCACAATTCAAGGTGCTGGTTTTGACCTATAAAACCCTACACGGTTCCGGCCCAGTGTATCTGTCCGAACGGATCTCCCTCTATGTCCCACCCCGGAGCCTAAGATCTTCTAGAGAGGACCTGCTCTCGACCCCGCCTCTATCACAGGTGAGATTGGCAGGGATGAGAAGCAGGGCCTTTTCGGTGGTGGCCCCCCACCTGTGGAATTCACTCCCTGGGGAAATTAGATCTGCAACATCGCTCCTTTCTTTTAGGAAAAAACTAAAAACATGGATCTGGGACCAGGCATTTGGGCAGGCGGGCAAATAAAGAAAGAACTTTATTGATGGCTAGGAAATGACTAACAGACTGGACATGAGGAACTCTGGAAACGAAACGCTGATTATAAGAATGATCTTTATGATATTTTATATAATGTGTTATGCACCGGTTGTTGATGTTTTAACTGTGATGATCGTTTAATTACATTTTGTATATTGTTTTTATATTTTTGTATACTATGTATTACTATGTATAGGCATCGAATTCTGCCTTCTTTGTAAGCCGCCCTGAGTCCCCCTCCGGGGGTTGAGAAGGGCGGGGTAAAAGTACCAGAAATAAATAAATAAATAAATAGGGCTTGTTCTCCAGACCCTTGATCATATTGGTCGCCCTTCTTTGGACACATTCCAGCTTGTCAATATCTCTCTTCAATTGTGATGCCCAGAAGTGGATACAGTATTCCAGGTCTAACCAAGGCAGAATAGAGCACGGGTAGCATGACTCTGAGTACCCTCTGGGAGATAGGGCAGAATATAAATAAGTTGTTGTTGTTGTTGTTGCTGCTGTTGTTGGACTATGCTGCTGCCTGAGAGTGTAGTGGACTCTCCAATTTTGGAGCATCTTAAGCAGAGTTCAGATGTTCATTGGTCACCTGTCAGGAGGGCTTGGATTGTGTCTTCCTGCCTGGCAGAAGGGACTAGATGGCCTTTGGGGGTCTCCTCCAACTCTTGTGATTCGAAGTATACTTAATTAAGTAGTTCAACAATTAGAATCTTGTAAAGCCATGCTTGTGTATATAGTCAGCTCTGAATGTATGCAGATTTAACTTTGAGTATTAACTGATTTAATTAATGTATTACTCTCTGGCACGATTGGAGGGCAAATGTCCAGCAAAAGACCTCTGAGTAGGTAACTTCACTTGGATAAAGTTGAGACATAATATGTTCTAGTGTTTAGAAGGAGATAAATGTATCTTTTTCCTTATGTTTCTTGTCTTTTTCAAAGTAATTGTTGTACAAACATGCATACCTTGATCGTTGTTTTATATAACTTACCATCTACATATCAATACACTTGACTCTTAGTTTATAGCAGTGGTTCTCAACCTTCCTAATGCCGCGACCCCTTAATACAGTTCCTCATGTTGTGGTGACCCCCAACCATAAAATTATTTCCGTTGCTATCCCATAACTGTCATTTTGCTACTGTTATGAATTGTAATGTAAATACCTGGTAAGCAAGATATATTTTCATTCACTGGACAAAATTTGGCACAAATACCCAGTATACCCAAATTTGAATATTGGTGGAGTTGGGGGAGGATTGATTTTGTCATTTGAGAGTTGTAGTTGCTGGGATTTATAGTTAACCCACAAAGAAAGAACATTCTAAACTCCACCAACAATGGAATTGAACCAATCTTGTCACACAGAACTCCCATCACCAACAGAAAATGCTGGAAGGGTTTGGTGGGCATTGACCTTGAGTTTTGGAGTTGTAGTTCATCTACATCCATAGAGCACTGTGAACCCAAACAATGATGGATCTGGACCAAACTTGATACAAACACTTAACATGCCCAAATGTGAATGCTGGTGGAGTTTGGGGAAAATAGACCTTGACATTTGGGAGTTGTAGTTGCTGGGATTTATAGTTCACCTACATTCAAAGAGCATTTTGAACCCCACCAACAATAGAATTGGGCCAAACATCCCACACAGAACCTCCATGACCAACAGAAAATACTGTGTTTCATAATGGTCTTTGGAGACCCCTCTGACACCCCCTCACGATCCCCCCCCCAGGGGTCCCAACCCCCAGGTTGAGAAATGCTGGTTTATAGGAACTTGAGCAACCGTACGGGATATGTAATATAGTATGCATGGGCAAACTTTGGCCCTGCAGTGTTTTTGGACTTCAACTCCCATAATTCTGAATAGCTTCAGGCCCTTTCCTCCCCCCCCCCCCATCTGCTTAAGTGGAAAAGGACAGGGAAAAGGAAAGGACCCGAGGCTGTTAGGAATTGTGGGAGTTGAAGTCCAAAACACCTGGAGGGCCAAAGTTTGCTAATGCCTGGGGTATAGTATTAGTCCTATTTTTAATAGGACTTCTCAAGGAGACATAAACTACTTTCATCCGGCATCTCCCAATCCCTGTGGGTGCCGTGGGTTAACATATTTCCTTTTTCCAAAAACTGATTAACTCAGAAAAGGGAGGTAAAAGAAGTGTGAGTGAGCACACTGAGCTAAGACCCTACTAAAACTGTTTTTGCTCTCTCTGCAAATGCCTTTCACCAGCCTTTGATGGAGCCATTGATGGATGGCTATCATATCCTGAGGAAGGCCTCTGTGGGCAGGGGAAACCCAAACACCCGTCGCCTTCGCCGAAGATGAAATCACTTAAGGAGACACTTTCTTTGTCCCAACCCCTCCATGGATAATCAGCAACAGCTGAGCGCATCCCGTGCCACAGGCTGCAATCCGGCCAGGTTCGTGATTCATGCACGTCTCCCGTCGCCTTCTGCCTCCTGCATCCGCATGATACATGTTTGCTCTGTCGCTGGCACATATTTCTTCCCTGACTGTGAGGTTCCCGCTTCCAAGCTGGGAAAGTGAGGCAGAGCTGGTTTTGATGGTGCTCTCTTTGCACAACTCAACCGCAAAGAATGATTTTTAAGGGAAAGGCAGTGTCATGCCAATGCAAGTCTAGGATGTATCAATATGAGTGCAATTGTCTGGATCACATGTACTTACTTACCTTGGTGATCCCTCATAGCTCAAGGATGATCGTCTTCCAGATGTGTTGTTTTGCCGGTGAGTCCGTAGATGGCTGTGGAGCCCTATTCTTGATCCACATGTTCTCCTGCAGTGAGAACATCGGTTTCCAGATGGAAGTTGGTCCCGGTTAGGGGTGGCTTGATGTTCCTTCCTCTTGGCACGTTTCTCTCTTTCACCCTTCATTCGTGCCTCTTCAAATTCTACAGTACTCCTGGTCACAGCTGACCTCCAGCTAGAGAGCTCAAGGGCCAGGGCTTCACGATTCCCTGTGTCATAAAGCCCTATACAGTTTATGGAATCCTTTCAAATATTTAAACATGGCTATCTTCACCTTCTCTTTTCTGGGCTAAACTTATTCAACTTCCTAAGCCACTCCGCAGAAGGATACATGGTTTCCAGACCTTGTTTTGGTTGCCCTTCTCATGTTACCAGTTCTGGGCACTGCAATCTAGAACATGTCCAGAGAGGAGCAACCAAAATGGTCAAAGTTTTGCAAACCTCAGAGGGGCAGCTTAGGGATCTGCAAAAGAGAGGCAACGCATGGTAAAAGATGTTGGGAAGTGAAAGAATCAGCATTCTGTGCCTTTTATACCCAGTGCTGGCTCATCATGAGCCAGGGACAAATGAATGATGCAGTTCTTGTCATGAATGTCACTTGGTCATGACTCAGCCTTTTCAGCATGTCCTTTAGGTAATACATCACTACCGACTTAATCATTCTGCAGGTGTGTGATCACATATCCATTAGAACTGCATTTTCATTATTATTATTATTATTATTATTATTATTATTATTATTATTCTGACACAAAAACACAGTATGTCACAGAAAACTATATATATATATATATATATATATATATATATATATATATATATATGCTGGATTTCGTATCACAAAATCACAAGTCGAACACTTCCCAAGCGACTAGGACTGTGTGATGTATTTTCGAATGATGCACACAGATCCAAGTTAGGTGGCCTTTTGCAGTTGACAGATTGTGATTTTCCAAATGCCGGCTGAGCACTGGGACCACCTGTACTGGTTTATGCAAGAGCCTTTGCAGTTCGATTTTAAGGTTCTGATAATGGCTGAATTTTTCTTTTTGTTTTTCTTCAATATGACTGTCACCTGGTATGGCGACATCAATAATCCAAACTTTTTCTTTTCCACAATTGTGATGTCTAGTGTCTTGCGTTCCAAAACTTTGTCAGTCTGGATTCAGAAGTCCCACAGTATTTTTGCATGTTCATTTTCCACTACCTTTGCAGGTTTATGATCCCACCAGTTCTTTAGTGCTGGCAGGTAGTATTTGTGACGTAAGTTCCAGTGAATCATTTGGGCCATAGTGTTGTGCCTCTGTTTGTAGTCCGTTTGTGTGATTTTCTTGCAGCAGCTGAGGAGATGATCCATGGTGTCATCAGCTTCCTTGCACAGTCTGCATTTTGGGTCATCGGCTGATTTTTCAATCCTGGCCTTAATTGCACTGGTTCTGATGGCTTGCTCCTGGGCTGCAAGAATCAGGCCTTCTTCTGTCTCCTTCTTCAGGGTTCCATTTGTGACCCAACACCAGGTCTTCTCCTTGTCAACTTTTCCTTCAATTTTGTCAAGGAACTCCCCGTGCAATGCTTTGTTGTGCCAGCTGTCAGCTCTGGTTTGTTTTGCAGTTTTCTTGTACTGACTCTTTGTCTGCTGTGCTTTGAGAAGTTTCTGATTATTGACGTCAATTAAAGCAGGTTCTTATATTTATTTACAGCATTTATATTCTGCCCTTCTCAGTCCACAGGGGACTCTGGGCGGATTACAATGTACACATATATGGCATACATTCAATGCTAATTAGACATACAACGTATATAGACATACACAGAGGCTATCTATCTGCAATTATCGTCTATCTGCAACACTGATGAAGTACTTCCACATTCCCCGCATGCTTTGCTGGAGTCATTTTATGGCCTCATAAATTAGTTAAATTAGCCTCCCCACACATAGGTGGTACCTAATTTTCCTACTTGACAGATGCAACTGTCTTTTGGGTTGCAAAGGTTGACAACAAGCTACACAATTGGTCGGACACTCACTCCGACCTGGGCTGGCTTCGAACTCATGACCTTTTGGTCAGAAGTGATTCTTGGCTTTCCTTTACATTATTATTATTATTATTATTATTATTATTATTATTATTATTATTATTAGATACACAACAAGATTGGTACACAGCAAACAAGATCACTATGCTGGGATTTGTATTGGATCACACGTCGGACACTTCCGAAGTGTCTAGGACTTTGTGATGTATCGGTGAATTATTGTTATTGTTGTTGTTACTATGTTATTATTATTATTATTATTATTATTATTGGAGCCCCCGGTGGCGCAGAGCTGCTTAGCTTGTTGATCAAAGGTTCGATTCTGGGGAGCGGCGTGAGCTTCCACTGTCAGCCCTAGCTTCTGCCAACCTAGCAGTTCGAAAACATGCAAATGTGAGTAGATCAATAGGTACCACTCCGGCGGGAAGATAACGGCGCTCCATGCGGTCATGCCGGCCACATGACCTTGGAGGTGTCTACGGACAACGCTGGCTCTTCGGCTTAGAAATGGAGATGAGCACCACACCCCAGAGTCAGACATGACTGGACTTAATGTCAGGGGACTACCTTTACCTTTATTATTATTATTATTTGTATTATTATTATTATTATTATTATTATTATTATTATTATTACCCCCACCTTTCTCCCCATCGGAACTCACTGCAAATGCATTTCTGTCTAACAGAACTGGACACAGCATAATTCCCAGTGGGATTTGACCGAAACAGAATGGAATGGGACTATTTCTTCCCTTGATTCAGACCCCAAATTCCTATTGATGCAGCCTAGAATTGTATTGGCTTTTCAGCTGCCACATCACACCCTTGGCTCATATTCAGTTTGTGGTATATTAAGATGACCAGATAGCTTTGACACATATTGCTGTCAAGCCAGGTGTCACCCATCCTACCCCTTTGCATCTCATTACATTTGTGGTCTCTTTGCTGACAGATTGAATGGATTGGTAGCAGGGGCGGCTCGTCCATTACGCGAAGTAAGCAGTCGCAGAACACTTTTTTTTGCCAGGGGCGCAGAGGCGCCTTTGTAAATGCCCCTCGCCCACCACTTGAGGAGCGCCCCCTCAGCTCACAACAGCCCTAGCAGTCCGGGGGGAGCCTCGGCTTTCTTGCTTTTCTGCCGAGCGATCCTCTTCCCAAAGGGGCCGGGCCCTTGAGCCTCGCCTCGCCCCTCTCGTTCCTGCTCCACCCGGCCACCGGGTGCGCGAGCAGAGCCAACGCTCAATCGTTCTCCGCATTCGATCCCTTCCTCATGATCGTTTCCCTTTCCCGATCCCCCAGCACTCCACCCGCCTCCTTTCCTCTCCCCAATCCGCGGGTGGGCCAAGGGCGGAGCTGCCACGCCTGGCCCGCTTCGCATCTGGAGGTGTGTCTGAAGACCCCAGCGTGCGCACCAAAAGTCGCCTCTTCTCCTGACTTTCTCTTCAGCCATTGGGACTGAGAGAGAGAGAGAGAGAGAGAGAGCCCCTCCGGCTGGAGGTAACTCCCACCTCCGCTCCCTCCTTTGTTTTTGTGCCTACCTTCAGGAAAGGTGGGCATCTCCACCTCTCTCTCTCTCCCTCTCTCTCTCTCTCGGTCCCAATGGCTGAGGAGAAGAAGTAACTTTTGGTGCACACGCCAGGGTCTTCAGGCACGCCTCCGGACCCAAAGCGGGCCAGGCAAGAGAGCAAGTGCGGCAAGTGTAGGTACTGGGATGTATAGTTCACCTACGATAAAAGAGCATTCTGAACTCCACCAATGATGGAACTGAACCAAATATGGCACAGAGAACTCCCACGATGAACAGAAAATATATATATCAATGATTGGTTGGGGGGGGGGGCAAAATACTGTTTGCTTACCGTTGAAAATTACCTAGGGCCACCTCTGATTGGCAGCATGTTGAGACAAATGGAAGTGAGGAGACAGAGCTGGAAAGCAACATTTCAGGATCTCGGCCTTCGTGGAAGCAACCGCACGTAATGAATAAAGTGGTTATGGAGAGATATGAGTATCAGCCACAGCTACAGACAACTTGACAGGCCAGATCTTTCACCCAGGCTCTCACAGGGTGGGAAAAGGGGACTTGAGATGTATTCATGTGTCTGGAAAAAAAATCTGTTTCCAATATTTACTCAAGATAACTGGCAACTGCATCTCAGTCCTTTCAAATTAGTTTTAAAAAACACTCTCATTGGAGAAAGAAGAAATATGGGAAGGGAAAGGAAGCCAATAGAAAAATGCATTTCTCCCATTTCAAGATGAATATAATCTTAGAGTTGGAAGGGGTCCCAGGGGCAACCTAGTCCAACTTCCCTGCCATGCAGAAAAGCACAACGTAAGTCGATATAAACCAATCTTCTTTTTCAAGATCCCTGGACTTCTTTGATGAAAATATTATCCAATGGGTAAGGCCTGGGCGCTTTGGCCAATGACCTTGGACCCTGTGGGGGACGAAGAGTGATCGATGAGTCCTAAGCAAGGCGTCCCACTGAAACGGCACATGTTTTCTCCATTCAAATTTGCCTTGCCCCTCGGCTGCCCCTCCGACTGCGAATTACGACCTGGAAATCTGTAATAGTATCCGGGTCTTTCCCGCTTCCTCGCCACACTAGGGCTTTGTGTCTTATGGAGCGTGCGGTATTACATCACCCAGTGGGGTCTCTTTCAAGTCCGAGAAATGTGGCAAGTGAGCTGGCTGGTTGGAATTAGAGGCATCTACCTTGTACTTTGGGGGGATTTCTGGGCCCTCTGTGTCCGTGATCATGTGATGGAAAAGGATATTCAGGTAGCATCTCTTTTCCTGCAGTTGCAAGACATTTGGGCCTTAATTTGGGGACTTTTGATCAAGAGCAGCAGAAAAGAAGCTTATTATTCCTCATTGGGACATGTTTCTTGATATTTAAATGTAGTTATAATTTTCGAGCCAGGACAATGTCTGGCTTGACAGCAGTACGTGTGAAAAAGGTCTTGGAGTCCTCGTGGACAACAAGTTAAATATGAGCCAACAATGTGATGTGACGGCAAAAAAAGCCAATGGGATTTTGGCCTGCATCAATAGGAGCCTAGTGTCTAGGTCCAGGGAAGTAATGCTCCCCATGCTCTATTCTGCATTGGTTAGACCACACCTGGAATATTGTGTGCAATTCTGGGCACCACAATTGAAGAGAGATATTGACAAGCTGGAATGTGTCCAGAGGAGGGTGACAAAAATAATCAAGGGTCTGGAGAACAAGCCCTATGAGGAGCGGCTTAAGGAGCTGGGCATGTTTAGCTTGAAGAAGAGAAGGATGAGAGGAAATATGATAGCCATGTATAAATATGAGAAGGGAAGCCACAGGGAGGAGGGAGCAAGCTTGTTTTCGGCTTCCCTGGAGACTAGGGCATGAAACAATGGCTTCAAACTACAAGAAAGGAGATTCCATCTGAACATGAGGAAGAACTTCCTGACTGTGAGAGCCATTCAGCAGTGGAACTCTCTGACCCGGAGTGTGGTGGAGGCTCCTTCTTTGGAAGCTTTTAAACAGAGGCTGAATCTGTCAGGGGTGATTTGAATGCAATATTCCTGTTTCTTGGCAGAATGGGGTTGGACTGGATGGCCCATGAAGTCTCTTCCAACTCTTTGATTCTATGATTCTATGATTGTTTTCCCTCTGTTGTTTTGCTGACCCACCAAGAAAATCCAACAAATGCTACGTTCAGCAAAGGACAAGAGGGATCCTCTCACCTCTGCAGGAGTCTACCGTATACCATGCAGCTGTGGACAAGTCTTCATAGGGACCACCAAATGCAGCATTGTCCAGACACGAATCAAGGAACATGAAAGGCACTGCAGACTACTTCAACCAGAGAAGTCAGCCATAGCAGAGCACCTGATGAACTAACCTGGACATAGCGTATTATTTGAGAAGACAGAAATGCTGGACCACTCTCACAACCACCATGTCAGACTACACAGAGAAGCCATTGAAATCCATAAGCATGTGGACAATTTAAACAGAAAGGAGGAAACCATGAAAATGAACAAAATCTGGCTACCAGTATTTAAAAAAAACTCTACAATTACAACAGCAAAAGAACAGAGATTCATGATTTTCAGACCTTTGATTATTTTGGTCGTCTTTTTCTGGGTACATTCCAACTTGTTCGTATCCTTCTTGAATGATGGTGTTCAGAACTGGAGACAGAGTTATTCCAAGTGGGGTTTGAGCAAAATAAAAGAAAGTGAAACAATGTAATTATTTATTTATCATATCAGAAGCAAGTTGAGGGGTCAGTTAAAATGCATTTAAAAACACAAAGTTTTAAAAAACTTGGCATTATGCTAAATGTCCTTTGACCAGAAGCTAGACACTTGGAGTGCCTCTGGTGTCACTGTGAGAAGGTCTTCCATTGTGCATGTGGCAGTGTTCAGGGTGCATTGTAGTAAGTGGTCTGTGATTCGCTCTTCTCTGTATATGCCACTGACTGATAGGATATCAGGGGATCCTCTTGTGTGTATATATATTTGTACATAGAGCAACATGTCAAGATTAAAACCCTCCTGGAAGTTTGGATGAAAACTGAGTGAGTTTTCTTAAACAGTGAGCCACACAAGGTCAAATGGTGCTGTAAAACTCTGCTGACAACTGATAAGGACTCTGCTATGTATGTGTTGCAACTCAGGGTAGCTTTCACCTTGCTCCAGACACCACCACACCAAAGCTGTAGGTTTTGTAGTTTATTGAGAAAAAGGCAAAATCAAAACAAAGTATAAGAAATGCAAAAGTTCCATAGGCAGGACAGAGACTTCAATGCAAAGACAAAGTTCCCAAGATCCAAAGGCAAAAACATGAAGCATAATCCTTTAGCAATGGTCAAACAAGAGTACATGGAAAACAGTTGAAAACAAGGCCCAAATCCCAGACTCAGGAAGCCAGAAGCATGCTGCTAAAATCCACAGAAGTTTGCATGGGAAGAGCTACGTTGGACTGACAACCCCTGCTTGTAAGCTACAAGGCTAAATACCCTTTGCAGACATGAACACATTGCGTTGACCTTTGGCACCCTTGGCTTCTCGTTTGCTAGCCAAGCGAGTGCTTCTCCTGGAGCCGTAATTGCAGATGATCTTGCCTGCTCATTAATTCATTATCTTCAAGGCTATGTAACCCCTTATCTTGGTCCAGCTGGACCGGATCACTGTGGGGAAGAAAAGATGTCTCCACCTGGCATTCATGGACTCCATGCATTCATGGACATTCATGGACTCCATTTTGTAGCCTCATTTCTTAAGGTTGGCTCTGCATCTCATGATGGCAGATCACAGCCTGTTCAGCACCTTCCATTCTTTTGTGTGCCCAGGAGGGAGTTTCCCATCCGGTCTCAGCCACTGATTGAGGCACTGGGCTTTTGTGATTGAACAGACCCTCTATTTGCAATCAACCAACAGAATTCAGCTCAATGTTTTCAATACAGTACGATGGTGCACCTACTTCTGTGAAGCCTTAATCCAATTGGTAGACCCAGTTTTGCTGTTACTCTTTACCTTTGAGGTATTTCCAGCTGGTGCTGCCTCTTAGGAAGACATATCACAGAGTTTAATGGCAAGATAAGGTTTAGGAGTAATTGCTTTCACCTTCTCTCCTCCGAGCTAAACAAACCCAGCTCCCTAAGCCACTCCTCATAGGAATTCATGGTTTTCAGGCCTTTGAACATTTGGAGCTTGGAAGTACTTACTTAGGCAATCCCTCATTGACAGAGTAAGATTGTCTTTCAAATTCGGTGTCCTGGCGGTAGGTACGTAGGTGATTGTGGAGCCCTATTATTGACCTGTATGTTCTCCCGCAGTGAGGGCATTGGTTTCCAGGTGGAAGGCGGTCCCAGTCTAGGTTGGCTTGATGCGCCTTCCTCTTGGCACATTTCTCTCTTTCACCCTGCATTCGAATTCTTCAAATTCTAAAGTACTGCTGGTCACAGCTGACCTCCAGCAGGAGCGCTCAAGGGCCAGGGCTTCCCAATTCTCGGTGTCTATGCTACAGCCTGGAAGAATCCTGAACTAGCAACCTTATGCACAATACTGAATCCAGGAGCTTGGATGTGGGCACTGTGCATCACACAAAAATGTCCAGCTATTTTTATAGGGGAGCTCGTGCATGCAGAAGAAACCACTGTTGTCTGGATTTACTGCAATTTTCGTATGTTTATAATAATCAATTGATGACTCAGAGCCCTGTGTGCATGTGCTCCTTGGCTCATTTCCCAGCCCCAAACATCTCCTTCACCCTTGTGCACATGCCGCTGTGAACCTACAAGGAGGAGCACCTCCTAAACCATTAGCAGAGAACCCCAAAGTGAAACCAACAAGTCACAGCCTTCTTCTTCTCGGGGCGCGTTGCTACAAAGCCTGAAGTCAAAGGCTCCCTATCTCTCCACTTTCCTCTTTGGAATGTGTTTTCCCAAACAGGAGGCAGCAATTATTTTTCTTTATACATCTGGTGAACAGAGCTTTCATCTGGCTCCGGAGAGAAATTGGAAACAGCCCTTCCCATGCAAATCTGTATACACGTGGCATGTGGTTTATTTATTTTCTTGTGTTGGGCTGGGCAGAGATAAAAGACGGTGAAGCAGAGGGCTATAATCTGCTGGGGTTTTGAACTCAAGGGGAAATCTAATAAGGAGCAAAATGTTCAGGTTTCTGTATGTCAGGTTGTGCCGTTGAGCCTGGGACTATAACTCTTAGTGAAAGAGGCATGGACGTGACATCTTTTCCCCAGGGGATTGCTTCTTGCCCTCCTTTAGGAAAACTGGAACTCCCAAGGACCAAAACACTGTAGATCACTCAAAATAGGTTTTATTATTCACAAAGAGTTATCCCTTTGAGGCAATAAGCTGTAAGTTTCAAAGGGATAAAGGAAAATATACATTACAGTCTCTGGTTGTCTTGGGTCCAAGAAGTTTGCAGCTGAGAAGCTTTTCCAGGTTCCTCTTTCTCAATGGCTGTGAATATCGGAATAATCACAACCCCAATTCCAATGACCTATATTTTGAAGGCACAAAGCCTTCCTCTGGTGCCAAAGAATTGGTTTGAAGGTGTTTGAGACTTCTCAACATCGTCCAGGTTGATCTGAACATGAAGCATAAGCCTCAAGGGTAAGAACCTCAGAATTGGTGCTGAGAGGTAACTTAATCAAGGGCTTCAGAGCCAAGTCTCTCTCACACATCCATCTGATAGAAAGTTTGATGGTGGAATGGAAAAGGAAACACTGTCCTGCTCTCTAGGAAGAGGTGGGGTCAAACAATTGAGCAGGAGGAGCAATTCAACTGGTGCAAACAACATTGATTGACAGCTATAAAAACCAATCAATCCAACTATACATTTACAGGGTAAAAAGGCAAAATCAGGCATGATACAACAGTTGAAATCCTGCAACTTACAGTTTTACATATAGGTGGCGCCACTTGCGCCATCACACAGATAGTTGGGAGATAAAAAGTCTTGGCTCTTATTTTCTACCCCATAGGGGACATAAAAGGTGTGTCTACACTTTGGAGGCATCTGCACTGTAGAACTAATGCAGTTTGACATCAGTTTAACTATCCTGGCTGAATGCGATGTGTTGGGCCATGTAAAAAAAATCAGTTGGTGTGTGTGTTAACTGAAAATGCAAAGCACAAAGCTGATTGGTTGGGTTATGCCTGGGAAGCTAGCTGAGCCTGGGAGTTTTGGCAACAGTTACATTTCTAGGCTTTAGCTGTGCAAGAGCTAGCAGATAGACCATTTGAGTTCTTGCTTCATGAGCTGCTGGAAGATCTCCCACATGGACACCTAAAGACCATTTGAATTTCTCTCAAAGGACATTGTGTGAGTCAATGCAACTGTTCACATAACTGTATATATGTTGCTCTGCATTACAAAGAGTAAACTTCTTGTTTTTTACTGGTCATATGTGTGACATATTTTCTTTCTCTGGCAAGACAGTGTGTGGACTAGTAAAATGTGAACTACATGTACTTTCATTTTGCCACATGATGGACTCATGGGAGTTGTAGTTTTACAAGGTCTTGAGCTTTCTCTGCCAACGAGTGCCGATGCTTCCCAGAATCCCATACCATTGGGACATGGCAATTGAAGGGTGTATCTATATCATGAATGACTTTTCAATAACTTTGAAGCATAGGTTCTTTTTATTGTAATTTCCAGTGTAAGAGGGTACATCAGATTACAGAAAAACATTTAGACAAAGAATGACATTGGACATACAGACATACAACTACATGGATTCACAATTACACGGCTAACAAACCAACAAAGGGGAATTACATTTTGACTCAACATTCACACAACATGTACATGCATTTATCCTCAGGCATTCAAATATTACCATATCATTTTCTCCCTCGGAGAAGCACCTGTTAGGCCAAACCCTGCTTTCCTGCAGCCTGCCAACGCATAGTTCCATAACTTCAAAACTTCTCTTCCCCTAAGCACAATGCCAAGGGCCAGATCTCTGTTTTCCATACAGCAGAACCTGTCTCCCGGCAAAAAATCCAAGACTCCAAAAGTGCACTTCTTCCTTTTTCCTTGAGAAAGAAGCCCCAAAGTGACCAGTCTGCTCCCATGCAAATCTGCCACTCTCCATATGTACACAATCTCTCTCCTTCCCATGGAGCAGAACATAGTGGGTGGAACAGACTCCTCAGGTCTGCCACACTTTGAGCATTATTAGATTGAGTCTTTTATAGGAATATTCTGCTGTTGTAGTTCCAAAGTTGTAAATTTATTTATTTATTTTATTTACTATATTTGTATATTCCCCCTCTCAACCCGGAGGTGACTCGAGGCAGTTTATAGTCGGCAATCAATGCTCCCAACAACATAAATACAATTAAAAACTACATTGGATTCACAATTACATGGATAACAAACCAACAAAGGGGAATTGCATTTTCACTCAACATTCACAGCACATATACATTCACACCACATAAATTAATGGTAGACATCTTCCATTCTGGCTCCATCTCAGTTTCCTGGCAAGATGTTGATTCTTCTTGATTGGTGTTGACAAACACAAGGTTTGTGTTGACTTCCTTCTTAACATAAGGAACGTTGTAAACATTTCTGTTACCACTATCCAAGTTCTTATCAGAGTTTACTTTTCAGTTCTCATTAGCAACTTTTAATTACAGTCCAGAAAGCAGGTAGTTAGTTATTGCAGGCCTTAATATTTTACTGGTGTTTCCAAAATTATTAAGTCCATCCATCCATACATCTTTCCATTCTTCCATTAATTCCCACACAACATTAAATCCACAATGATCAAATCTGCAATGATATTTTCGTGACATCTACACTTTGAATTAGGGCTGTTTGGCCCACGTTAACAGCCACGACTCAACTCTATGGAATCATGGGAGTTGTTGAGAGATCAGCATTGAACCAGGGCAGTTAAATGGGTCTTAAATCATGTTAATTCTACAGTGTAGATGCATCACTTGCATTGAATATGAGTTTCACTCCCAACTTGGCTTATTGTGTGTATCTTAGTCTGATTTTGCTGGATGCCCTTAATTTATTTCCAACTCTCATAGGATTCTCTCAGGCTGAGAAAATCTGATTTGCCCAATGCTACCCATTGGGTTCCTATGGCTGAGTGGGGATTCAAACCCTGGTCTCCAGACTCATAATCCAATTCTCAAACCATTTCACCATGCTAGCCGCAAACAAATATGGGCTGTGGAGGAAATATCTTGGGGCCATTCATGCTCCATTCAAGCAAGCAAGACTATTGAACCTCTGACACCATAACATCTATCCCAAAAACTCTTTGATGATTTAGAAAAACAGAAGGCAAAGCAGCGCTTTGGACAAATTTCAGTTGTCATCACTTTTTATTTCCTCTCTCTGAGACATTGGAAGCCAGGATTATGATGCTTAATCTAACGATTTAGGAAAAATGTAAATGGGTGTTGCAATAAAAAGACACCAGAATTGTTGTAAATTCCCAAGCAAACAAACATAGGTCTTAGGGAATATAAATAGACTTTACATGCAAGATTTGAGGAATATAGCCCTTCATCTCTCCGTGAGCCCTATTTAGAATGTAAAATTAGACACAGGAGTGGAAAATGCCAAATTGGTGGAATACAAGTTTCTCCACAGGTCTTCCTATTTTGGAAGGCATTTTCGGTCAGTTTCTGCCACATATTTCTCGTTTGCACCCCTTTTATATGGCTCACTATAGAAATTCGATCATGGCATAGTCCTTGCAGATCTTGCTCAAGGTATGTGCATAGTGGCCTATACATGGATGCTACTCTGCCAGGTTGTGCATTCGGGGAAAACGGCCATTTCATGTTTTGGCTTTAATAATAATAATAATAATAATAATAATAATAATAATAATAATAATACTTTATTTGTACCCCACTACCATCTCCCCAAGGGACTCGGTGCAGCTTACATGAGGCCAAGCCCAAATACAACAATACAAGCAATAATAACAACAATACAAGCCATTAAAATAAATCACATAGACAATAAAATATGCAACAATTAACAATAAGACAACACACACTTAAAAACAGTGGGAAGGCCAAATGTAAAGTTATGTCCTGGAAATGATGCCGGAACATAGGCGAAAAGGTGAAGTGGTGTTTGTGGAAAATGTACAAGCAGACCTAATATGTAAAGTGCTTTGGAGGACATATTGCTAAGGGTTCATTATTCTGGGAAGGCACACTGGAACAACCACGTCTTCAAACTCCTCCTAAAGACTGCCAGAGTTGGGGCCTGCCTGATGTCCTTAGGGAGTGAGTTCCAGAGTCAAGGGGCCACCACCGAAAAGGCCCTCTCGTCCCCACCAACTGTGCCTGCGATGCAGGTGGGAGCGCGAGCAGGGACCTCTCTAGATGATCAAAGAGATCGTGTGGGTTTGTATACAGAGATGCGGTCACGCAGGTAGGCGGGTCCCAAACCGTTCAGGGCTTTGTAGGTAAGAACCTGCACCTTGAATTGGGTCCGGTAGATGAATGGCAACCAGTGGAGCTCCTTAAAGGACTGGTTAATTATGGATGACGAACTCTGGACTGTGATTTTTGTGACGAGAAGCATGGTATTATTATTGGTGGCCCAATAATTTGTATTGTTTACGTGTTGTTGTTTTAAATTTGTACATTGCTTTTAATTGTTGTAAACCGCAATGAGTCGCCGATTTAGGCTGAGATATTAGCGGTATACAAGTGTATTAAATAAATAAATAAATAAATAAATAAATAAATAAATAAATAAATAAATTAAACAGGAGGGTTCCCTGTAAGGAGCTCCAGTTAGCAACCTGGCTGCCGCCCGTTGGACCATCTGGAATTTCCGAGCCGTTTTCAAGGGCAGCCCCACGTAGAGTGCATTGCAGTAATCCAGGGGAAAACCTTTACCTTTACCTCCCACTTCCAGGTAAGGAAGAGTGATATCCTACTGAAAGAAGAGAGTAGTTTTCAGGGAATTAGGGTTTACTTTTTGTTTGCTAAGGGATTGATGAAAAATATTAAACTGTGATGCCGAAAAGCAGGCTTGGAGTCAGGATCGGCTCCTGCTTGCTTTCGTGTCGAGCTAATTTTTGTACCATGAAGGGCCTTCCTATTACGTGCTCCCAAAAGAAACGAGACATACAAATTCTGTGCACAACTTTACTACTCAGTGGTAATGTTGGATAGGATTGAAAGATCAGCTTTACAGTATTCTTCCTGGTGGGACACAAAGCAGGAATGAGCCCTTAAACTGAGCAGGAAGGCAACCCCCTCCCCCCCCCCAAAAAAAAACCAGACAACAAACAATCACTTTGGCCAAAGGATCCACCAAGCCCTAACATTGCTTTCAGTTCCAACTACTCACAGTACTGGTCCAGATAGATAAAGTTTATTCCAGGTATCAATATTTTATAGAACTTCGGAGTGATGCATAAGTAGTCAACCATATCTGAGGTCTATGTGACCCAGACAGAATGTAGCCAGAACTTTTCTGTTGTTTAAAAGGATATTGCTGCTGCTGCTGTCGTTATGCTCCCAGAGTCTGGCACTTTATGTAGTTACTAGCCATCCCCTGCCATGCATTGCTGTGGC
Source organism: Anolis sagrei ordinatus (assembly GCF_025583915.1). NCBI lineage: Eukaryota > Metazoa > Chordata > Lepidosauria > Squamata > Anolidae > Anolis > Anolis sagrei. The sequence goes on along the minus strand of NW_026846588.1, from coordinate 273,728,958 downwards.
CCAATTTGGTGATCTGGAAAATAAAGTAATGAGAAAGTGATGGTTTCTAAAATATGTAATTTCTTCATGCTTTTGGGTAAACAGTATTTCTTGCTGTTTCTTTGCCAGTGTTGATATGGAGATTGTCTGGTTTGCCTACTCTGGAACATGCAACACATAACTGTCCTTCTTCTTCATCATCTTATAAACATAAAGAGATTTTCCTTTCAAATTTATTATACTATATCTCTCTATGTGTAAATCATATCTATCTATCTATATCTATGGCTGGATGGCTCTTTGTCAGGAGGGCTTTGGTTATGTTTTCTTGCCCTGGAGAAGGGAATTGGACTGGATGGCCTTCAGGCAGTATTTCCCAACCTGGGGGTCGGGACCCCTCGGAGGTCATAAAGGGGTGTTAGAGGGGTTGCCAAAGACCACCAGAAAACACAGTATTTTTTGTTGGTCATGGGGGTTCTGTGTGGAAAGTTTGGCCCAATTCTATCGTTGGTGGGCTTCAGAATGCTCTTTAATTGTAGGTGAACTATAAATCCCAGCTACTAGAACTCCCAAATGTCAAGGTCTATTTCTCCCAAACTACGTCTGTGTTCATATTTTGGGCATATGGAGTATTCGTGCTAAGTTTGGTCCAGATCCATCATTGTTTGAGTCCAAAGTGCTCTCTGGATGTAGTTGAACTATAACTCCAAAACTCAAGGTCAATGCCCACCAAACCCTTCTACTGTTTTCTGTTTTAAGTAAGGAAGTCACAGTCATTTAACATCATTTTCACTGTATGGATACTTTTGAAATCCTAACACACAATCAAGGGCTGTTCCTTATACACTCTTATGTACAAATGCCTGATGCCAGATGCACCATGCATACCATGTTCAAAGGACAGAGGTTGGGTTGCTTGGTTTGGAAGCAAAGCTGGTTTTCGCTGCTTGTTTTTCTGGGCTAACTTTAGATTTATTCCCAGAATTTGCCTTCAGGTCTGGAACCGCTTGCCATTTCAGGATCAGGAAAAGAGTACCATCGGGCTGAGATTTCGCCGAGTGTTTTCCCCCCAGTGTGTATTTTGACTAGTCATCTGAACATGCAACCATACAGCTGCTTTTTATTATAGGCATTTCTTCATCATCTTATAAACATAAAGAGATTTTCCATCCATTTTTTTCTTCATTTTGGAAAACAAATATAACGCTAGAGAAACCAGGAGCAGCTGGTGAATTTTTGGTTGGCGCAAATGGGGAATTATTTCCAGCTTCTGGCCTGAACGTTCAATGTGCTATTCAAAAGGCTGAATCTATTTCAGGAAGGAGTTTAGCACTGTGGAGAGTTCCATTAAAGTTCAGACTAAAACTCCATCATTGGCATGGAAAGTATTTGCTATTATGGAAAGGAAGAGCCTTTGATGTTCTGGACTTAGGTAGAACTGTTGTTGTATTTATTAGATACATTATTGTAAGGTGTGCATGTGTCTTCCCACTACCTGTCGACATATAACACCATGAATTTCACAAGGTTTTCTTCATAATACGCAAATGTGGCTTCACCAGCTCCTTCCTCTGGAATGGTGCTTACAGCATTTGGCCTTTGTTGGTGGACTCCTATCCAACTACTGATTAGGGCCAACCCTGCTTAGCTTCCAAGATCAGACAGAATCCAGGTCTTTAGAGTATTTAAGCCAAAGGTAAGTAACTATCATGTGTGCATGTAAGATATAGTAAAGGTAATAAAGTTAGTGATCTGTTGTTAGGGTTTCCTCATCTTCGGAGGAGGAAGGGGAGCAGGGAAGTGCTCAGGACTTGGAGGGAGAAGAAGAATCAGACAATGAGGGTTTGAAAGTGCCCACATTTCTAGAGAGATGAAAAGAGACAGAGCACAGATGGCGTTCTGCTAGGATAGCTGCTAAAAATGCTGAGCTAATTGGGAGACACCAATTTGCAAGCTTGGTAGTTGGTTAAATGTCCTTTGACCAGTATCTGGCCACTTGGCATGCCTCTGGTGTTGCTGCAAGGAGGTCCTCCGTTGTACATGTGGCAGGGCTCAGGGTGCATTGCAGCAGGTGGTCAGTGGTTTTCTCTTCTCCACACTCGCATGTCATGGATTCCACTTTGTAGCCCCATTTCTTAAGATTGGCTCTGCATCTCGTGGTGCCAGAGCTCAGTCTGTTCAGCGCCTTCCAAGTTGCCCAGTCCTCTGTGTGCCCAGGGGGGAGTCTCTCATTTGGTATCAGCCATTGATTGAGGCTCTGGGTTTGAGCCTGCCACTTTTGTACTCTCGCTTGCTGAGGTCTTCCAGTGAGTGTCTCTGTAGATCTTAGAAAACTGTTTCTTGATTTAAGTCATTGACATGCTGGCTGATACCCAAACAAGGGATGAGCTGGAGATGTCTCTGCCTTGGTCCTTTCACTATTGGCTGCTACTTCCCGGCGGATGTCAGGTGGTGTGATACTGGCTAAGCAGTGTAATTTCTCCAGTGGTGTAGGGCGCAGACACCCTGTGATAATGCGGCATGTCTCATTAAGAGCCACATCCACTCTTTTAGTGTGGTGAGATGTGTTCCACACTGGGTATGCATACTCAGCAGCAGAGTAGCACAGCGCAAGGGCAGATGTCTTCACTGTATCTGGTTGTGATCCCCAGGTTGTGCCAGTCAGCTTTCGTATGATATTGTTTCTAGCACCCACTTTTTGCTTGATATTCAGGCAGTGCTCCTTGTAGGTAAGAGCACGGTCCAGAGTGACTCCCAGGTATTTGGGAGCTCTGCAATGCTCCAGTGGGATTCCTTCCCAGGTGATCCTCAGAGCTCAGGATGCTTCCCTGTTCTTGAGATGAAAAGCACATGTCTGTGTTTTAGATGGGTTAGGGATTTGCTGGTTTTCCCTGTAATAGGCAGTAAGGGCACCTAGAGCTTTGGAGAGCTTCTGTTCAACCATCTCAAAGCTCCTGCTTGAGCAGTAATGGCACGATCATCAGCATAGATGAAGCTCTCCGTCCCTTCTGGCAGTGGCTGGTCATTTGTGTAGATGTTGAACATGGATGGAGCAAGCACACTCCCCTGAGGCAGGCCGTTCTTCTGTTTCCGCCATCTACTTCTCTGGCCCTGGAACTCAACAAAAAAGCTCCTGTTTTGTAGCAGGTTTCCTATGAGGCGGGTGAGGTGGTTGTCCTTAGTGATATTATACATTTTTCTCAGGAGGAGGCGGTGGTTCACAGTATCATAAGCTTCTGACAGGTCTATCAAGACTGCTAGGTTGGCAGAAGCTGGGGCTAACAGCAGGAGCTCACGTCACTCCCCCGATTAAAACCTGCAACCTTTTGAACAGAAAGTTCAGCAGCTCAGTGGTTTAACCTGCTGTGCCACCAGGGGCTCCTAAATCCTTTGGATGAAATCCTGGACTATATTTACTGCATCTGATGCTGGATCCAGATTTGAAACTGGAGTCACCAGCTGTCGCCCAATTAAATTAACATAGAATATATTGCCAGTAAAATACCTTACAGAACTTGATTCCTGGAAGATATTTTAGCAAGTCCACCTGTCTAAAGGGAAAAAGTCCCTTCTGCAATTTGTATAAGATTGTACCAAACAGACATTTGAGGATCTTGATGGTGTTACATGAGAAAGATGGGAGGAAAGCCTTTTTGGAGACTGGTGGATACTTCAGACAGGTGTGGAGAAAAGAGCCTGAAACCAAATAAAAGCCCAGCAAGTTTGCCTGGTGGAAATAAAATACCTAAGGATATTTTTCTTAACTAAAAAGGCATTTAAAGTCATTAAAACTAGTGGCCAGCACACAGCTGTTTAGAGAAGAAAGCAGAAACGGTACGCAATAAATGTCCCAAACTGATGCATGGAACAACTGCTTAGTCAAATACACCTACAAAACATGTCGACATAGCAAAGTTTCAAATCAGAAAACATAATACTGTTTCAATTTATTGTCGAAGGCTTTCATGGCTGGAATCACTTGGATGTTGTGAGTTTTTCGGGCTGTATGACCATGTCCCAGAAGCATTCTCTCCTGACATTTTGCCTGCATCCTCAGAAGTTGTGAGGTCTCCTGGAAATTAGGAAAATGGGGTTTACATACCTGTGGGATGTCCAGGGTGGAAGAAACAACTCTTGTCTATTTGAGGCAGGTGTGGATGTTGCAATTGGTCACTTAATTAGCATTTAATGGCCTAGCAGTTTCAAGGTCCTGTTTGGAGGAGCAGCTATCCCTAAACACCACCATCTGGAACATGCCTGAAAGGTATGACCGGAGCCATGGAAGCACACCTCCAATTCCCAGCTCCTCCAGCCATTTCAGAATGATACCATAGTCAATGGTATCGAAGACTTCCGAGAGGTTTAGAAGCACCAACAGGGACACACACCCCTTGTCAGAGCTGAGACAGAGATCATCCACTCAGGTGACCATCGCAATCTCAACTCTGTAACCTGCTCTGAAGCCAATTTGAAATGGGTCAAGGAAGTGTGTGTCATCCAAGACTTCCTGGAGTTGGAGGGCAACTGCCTTCTCAATCACCTTGCCCAAAAAAGGGAGATTAGGTACTGGTCTGTAATGGTTATTGTTGGGAATCAGGAGCTGTTAGGCTCAAAAATAACCCTCACTTGGGGGGGTGATTCCACAAAATATAGCAGAGTGCCAGATGCACAGTTCATAAGCAGCAGAAACTTACATGTAGTGAGCAAGGATTGGCTTCCATTCAACAGGATGGAACAGGATTGCAGATCCACAACTTCATAGGATCAAAATAACATGTTTATTAAAGACTAGCCGCCCCCTGCCACGTGTTGCTGTGGCCCAGTCTAGTGATCTGGAAAGTAAAGCAATGAGAAAGTGTTGGTTATTAATATATGTGATTTCTTTATGCTTGTGGGTAAACAGCATGTCTTGTTTCTTTGTCAGTGTTGATGTAGAGATTGTCTGGTTTGCTACTCTGGAACATGTAACAAAATTGTCCTTCTTTAGGGGTCCCTTTCAAATCTATGATACTATGGCTGGATGGCTCTTTGTCAGGAGGGCTTTGATTACATCTTCTTGCCCTGGTAAAGGGAGTTGGATTGGATGGCCTTAAGTATTTTGTGTTGGTCCTGGGGGTTCTGTGTGGGAAGTCTGCCCCAATTCTGTTGTTGATGGGATTCAGAATGCTGTTTGATTGTAGGTGGACTATAAATCCCAGTAACTACCACTCCCAAATGTCAAGGTCTATTTCCCCCAAACTCAACATGTGTGCATATTTGGGCATTTGGAATATTCATGGCAAGTTTGGTCCAGATCCATCATTGTTTGAGTCCACAGTGCTCTCTGGATGTTGGTGAATTACAACTCCAGAACTCAAGGCCAATGCCCACCAAACCCTTCTAGTGTTTTCTGTTGGTCATGGGAGTGCTGTGTGCCACGTTTGGTTCAATTCCATTATTGGTGGAGTTCAGAATGCTCTTTGATTGTAGGTGTACTATAAATCCCAGCAACTGCAATTCCAAAATGACAAAAGCATTTTTTTTGAGTGAAGGACAAACATTGGGTTGTTAGGTAAATTTGGTGTCAGTTCATTCAGTGGTTTTTGAGTTCTGTTAATCCCACAAACGAACATTACATTTTAATTTATATAGCTAAAAGAAATCCATTCTGGATAGGAAAGGTTCATGGAGCTAACTAGCTTCACTGAAGTATCTTCTAAAGAAAGGAAAAAGGAAAAATAACAAAAATAATTATATCTACTACATCTTGCCTGGACAATGACAAGATACCTCCTCACTGTAGAGAACACAAAGGAAGATGAGGGAGGCCAATATAAAGAACTGACCACATGGCCTCACCAGGGCAATAAAAATGCCTTTTAAAAGAAAGTTACCTAAAGAGATCACATTGCTAAGTATTCAAAAGGGGAGGAGATAGTGGCATGCAAATGAGCAAGACAACTCCCTTTCTAAGTCCTTTCTTAAGAGAAGCTTGCTTGAGAAAATTGGGGAAGGAATCCCTCACTCTAATCTATCTAGACTAACTGCTCATTGAGGACTGGAGACTTGTGCAGTCAGGGATGGAACCCAACAATTATGGTCCATCCTGACAGATGACCATCCAGCCTCGAGAGAACGAGACTCCATCCCACTCCCAGGTAGTGCCTTCTATCGTCAGGAAGTTCTTCCAAATGCCTGTGAGATTTCTTTTGATGTGGTTGCAATCCATCGCTTCGTGTCCTGCTCTCTGGAGCAGAAGAAAGCAAGTGGTCTCTCTCCTCAATATGGCATTCTTTCACATACTCAAATATGACTGCCATGTCCCCTCTTCACCTTCTCGAGATGGTGATCCATGATTTGCAGACCTTTTACCATCTTGCTTTCCTTCCTCTAGACATTTATGTGTCGTGTCAGGAGCGACTTGAGAAACTGCAAGTTGCTTCTGGTGTGAGAGAATTGGCCGTCTGCAAGGACATTGCCCAGGGGATGCCCAGATGATTTTTTGATGTTTTTATCATACTTGTGGGAGGCTTCTCTCATGTCCTCTAGACATGCAGCTGCTTGTCAATTTCTTTCTTGAATTGTGGGGCACAATATTTCCAAGTGAGGTCTGATCAAAGAAGAAGACATGGGAGTGTTACTCCCCTTGATCTGGACACTAGACTCCCAGAATCATGTACATATTACCTGTTCAAGCAATGTATACTTTGGAACCGTGAGGACCTATAGCTCCCATGTCAATGGAGAGTTAACACTCCTCCAGGTTTTAGTTAAGCCTTGCAGGGAGCTATCCAAGGTGTTGAACCATCACCTCAGCACTTTGAGCAGTGCACTTAAACCTGTCCAAAACTGGAGCAAATTCATTGGCACTTACTTAAACTCATTTTTAATTTAATGTAAAAAGCTCAAAGTGTCAAAGAGAAGCTGTCTGTGTGTTTCAAGGCTGAGGCAATATCCCTAGATCTTGGATCTATTATTATTATTATTATTATTATTATTATTATTATTATTATTTCGGTTACTTCTACTCCGCCCTTCTCACCCCGAAGGGGACTCAGGGCGGCTTACAAAGGCACAATTCGATGCCAGCATCACATAACAGTAATAAAACAAATAGCATCCATTAACAGTTAAACAACCAGTCCTTCATTACAACAATAAAACCAATACAAACCCAATTACTCCTCATTGACGGTCAGCGTTCGCTATCTCGTAGTCCAAATTCCATTTCCACATTGTCAGTCCTGTCGGTCCTAATCGTCTGCTTGTCCTTATCTAGTTGTCAGATTGCCCAAAGGCCTGGTCCCACAACCACGTCTTTACTTTCCTCCTGAAGGAGAGGAGGGATGTTGATGCCCTAATTTCCCCCGGGAGTGAGTTCCACAGGTGAGGGGCCACCACTGAGAAGGCCCTGCTCCTCGTCCCCACCAACCTCACTTGTGATAGTGGTGGGGTCAAGAGCAGGGCCTCCCCAGATGATCTCAAACTCCGGGGTGGGACGTAGAGGGAGATGCGTTCGGACAGATACACTGGACCAGAAGCGTATAGGGTTTTGTAGATCAAAACCAGCACCTTGAATTGTGCTCGGAACTGAACCGGCAGCCAGTGGAGCTGACACAGCAGGGGGTAGTGTGCTCCCTGTATGATGCTCCAGTAAGTAATCTGGCTGCCGCTCGCTGGACCAGTTGAAGTTTCTGAACAGTCTTCAAGGGCAACCCCACGTAGAGTGCATTGCAGTAGTCTATTCGTAGATCTAGTACAGCTTGCATATGAAGATGGATTCCAAAGGGTTCAAACTCAAGAAGAGATTCCCTCTGGATATTTATTACAAAGAGCCTCCTAATGGAAAGAGCAGTTTGACTCAAGAATCCTCAGCTGCCTGAGATATAATGGAGCCTCCTTCTTTGTTGAAACGAAGGTGGGATGGCTCTCTGTTGGAAGGACTAGGATGGTATCTTCCTGCTTGATAGAATGGGGTCGAACTGGATGATCCCTGGGGCCTCTTCCAACTCTAGGATTCTGTTTATCCTCCTAGTGGAGTGTTTCCCAACCTGGGGGTCGGGACCCCTAAGGGGTCACAAGGGGGTTTCAGAAGGGTCACCAAAGACCACCAGAAAACATATATTTCTGATGGTCTTAGGAACCCCTTTGGCAGAGAAGGTTGAAGTCCTCTCCACCTGTCCTTCTCTTCTTTTTTGGAAACAGATGGCAAATTGTCCCACCAAAAGCCCTTCTCCTGTGTGATTGGTCAGCCTCTCAGCCAAGGGGAGGACTGTTTCTGAGACTTCAAGTGGGGAGGGGAGAGCATGTGTGCTCAACGCATGGCAACATGGTGTGCATGTGTGGGTGAGGCTGGAGGGAGGCTCACACCAGTGAGTCCCTTCATGGCAGGGGGATTCTAGGTGAGAAATTTGGTTCAATTCTATTGTTGGTGAGATTCAGAATGCTCTTTGATTTAGGTGAACTATAAATCCCAGCAACTACAACTCCTGAATGACAAAATCAATCTCCTCCTCAACCCCAGCAGTATTCAAATTTGGGTGTATTGGGTATTTGGGCCAAATTTGGCCCAGTGAATAAAAATCCATCTGCATATCAGATATTTACATTACAATTCACAACAGTAGTAAAATTACAGTTATGAAGTAGCAATGAAAATAATTTTATAGTTGGGGGTCATCACAATATGAGGAACTGTATTAAGGGGTTGCAGCATTAGGAAGGTTGAGAAACACTGTCCTAGTGTTTAGCTAGAATACCCTTGCTAGTAATTTGAATCTATTGAAATGGATCTTGTCCTTGGAGGGGCAGAAAACAATCTTGCTTCCTCTTCCATATGACTGTCATATCACCTCTCAATCTCTTCTTCTCCAGATTAGATGGATTCATATCCTTCTGATACTACTCATATGGCCCTATTGTATGGCCTTGGATGAGGCACACATTATAAGCCATGATAGGGTTGCATTCAGACCATCATAAGTCAGAAACAACTTAAAGGCACACACAACAACCATTCCCTATGCAGTTGATTCCCAATAAAGTACCTTGAAAGGACATTCAGCCTTGATTTCGAACCATATCTCAATAGTGGCCTTGAATATGGAAGTGTTTTGGGTGAGTAAATCTCAATAACAGCTCTACAATCACAATTGCTGCCTAGAAGAAGTCCAATTTTTGTTCCTCCAACTCCTATGCCTAAAAACACACACACACGTTAATGTAATACTCAGCACATTCCACTCCAAAGTAAAGCAATAGTTCAGCTTTGCCAGTAATATATTTCTCTGGTCAAAACAGTGTGTGGGAGAACAGCTTTCCATACACACAACAACGTCCCCCTTTCATGCTGTGTATATTTAGGTTGGATGCTTTCTGTTGATACAGTAAGGAAGAATCGAGCTTCTGCTAGAGTCTTGGGAAAGGATGCCAAGGAACCGTGGGACATTGGAAGCATCCAAATCAATGGACTGACCTAAGACCAAGCCAAGGGGTGAACTTCCATGGAAGGGGAGAAGATACCTGGAGGAGAAAAGTGAGCTTCCAAGAATGCATCCCACCCTTTCTGAAATAAAGAGATGTTTCTCCTCTATTGACCCATACTACCTGATTGAGAAACCTTCAACAATTTCCACTGGAGGTATCATTCCCACTATAAGTATCTCCAGGATGGTTTGGGGAATCTTTACTCCCAACATGACTTCCTAATATTTGGGTGGGATCTCTTTTCCTCTGGTTTGAATCAATTGCTCCCTGACTATGCTGGTAAGGCTGTACTAGGAGCTCCAACTTCCTTTTCTTTCTTTGAGTATTTGCATGTATACCAAAGTTCCATGCATTTTGCAATAAGGTGGCTTCCCTTGGTTTGCAGCCACCTGCCTATTATCGTTGGGTTTTTCAGTTCCGCCCCTTTCCCCAGGGTTCAGGAAGGAAAGGGAGCCATTTTGGCTCAATCTTACAGTTGAAAGCTTAGCTACAGGACGTGAATCAGCTCCACCTGTAGAGAAGCTTCGTTTCTTATGAAATTCTGGGGGGAAACAGTTCCAAAGGACTCCAGCTGGAGAATCTACAAAGCCTTGGCTGGTAGATCTACTGGGAACCCAAGAAGCAGTTTGGAGCCGGGAGTAGAGCCCACACCAGCAAAGTTTAGAAAGTAGATTGCCCAAGGAGGGGTTAAAAAGGGTTTTCCTCTTAAAGAAAAGAAACAGTTCACGAAGCCAGTTGCCTGTCCCTTGTGGACAAGATTAAGAAAGCCACCAGTTGATTCAAAGCCTTGAAGTATTTGTTTGACCTGTTGAAGATCTGAGAAGTATTTGATTGTTTTGTTGAAGACCTAAGCAATAATAAAGGACTTTGTTAAACTTTTCAAGCTTCTAAAGACTTTGTATAGGAAAATCCTTAGGGCCTCTCAGCTGAGGCACCCCGGCTTCCCACTGGGCACAAAGAGCACGTCCTGTTCAAAAGCCAATTGCTATAGGCTCAGCGCGTGACAGCACAGCAAGGCTTAGCCAGGGACACAAGAGAATGATGCAATTCTTGTCATGACTGTCACATGGCCATGATTCAGCTTCTTCAGCTTGTCCCTTCAATTCCACATCATCACCCACTTAAACTTTCAGTAAGTGTGTGACCACATGTCCATTAGAACAGTATTTTCCATCCGTTTTACACAATAGGGTTACAGCCAATGCTTTCCTGTTTAACAATGCATTAACTATCTAACATAATCAGCTGGAGGGCTGCAGTTTGAGCCTGCTTTCCTATTCAAGGTCCTCCAGGATGACTTTATGTTTCTGGAGCACCAGAAAATAAGCTTGTTCCCTCCTCAATATTATTTAAATGTGGCTATAATGTCTCTTCTTCGCCTTCTCTTCTTCAGGCTAAACATCCTAATCTCTCCCGAAGATGCTCCTCAAAGGGACTTATGGTTTCCAGACCTTTGAACATTTTGATTGATCTTCTCTAGATACCTTTTGGCTTTTAATTTCTTTCTTCAAATCTGGTGCCCAGAACTGGACATAATATTATTCTAGGTGAAGTCTGACCAAAGGAAAATAGATAGATTCCTATTGATGCAGGCTGGAACTGCATGGACATTTTTTACTTGCCACATCATACGGTTCAGATTCTTATCTACTAAAATGCCTGGCTTTCCTTCATGCATATGTATTGTTTTCAAGGTGGATGCAATCCACATTGGTCAAACTATGGCCTGGACTCAATTGATTAGTTGTGAAGTCTTGGCTCTGCCTCCTCCTCTCCTCCCTTCTTGTTCCCCCTGTTTATAGGTTTCCCAATAGTGTAGACCTTCCTTTGAATTAGTTTTTGGGTAGAGCTTAAAATCCCCCCAAAGACCAGTCTTAGTTGGACTATTCCATTTCCCTGTATAGAGCTCTTGCTGGACTCCCTTTTTTACAGTCACTAGAGGCTTGGGGCATTGTCTGGCAATCCTAGGCCAAGCAATAAAAAACAGGCATTCTTAGCACTTTAGCAGCATTATTATACCAACAGTCCAAAGGACAGCAGAAGCTTTTGGCTAGCCTAAGCTTCACAGGAGATGAGATTAAGACAGTTTGTAAGCAACAACTTATCATCCATCACTTTACATCAAAGGCAGAAGACTTTAAAAGATTCCAGAGAGATGACTGCAGCCAGCAAAATCAGACCCTAAATATAAGCCAAAAACCTAATTTTACCACAAAAAACTGGGAAAACGTATTGACCCGAGTATAAGCCGAGGGTGGGAAATGCAGCAGCTACTGATAAATTTCAAAATAAAGATAGACACCAATAACATTATATAAATTGAGGGATCAATGGGTTAAATGTTTCTGAATATTTACATAAAACTGTAATTTAAGATAAGACTTCCAACCACACCTGGAATATTGTGTCCAATTCTGGGCACCACAATTCAAGAGAGATATTGACAAGCTGGAATGTGTCCAGAGGAGGGCGACTAAAATGATCAAGGGTCTGGAGAACAAGCTCTATGAGGAGCGGCTTAAGGAGCTGGGCATGTTTAGCCTGAAGAAGAGAAGGCTGAGAGGAGATATGATAGCCATGTGAGAGGAAGCCACAGGGAGGAGGGAGCAAGCTTGTTTTCTGCTTCCTTGGAGACTAGGACGCGGAACAATGGCTTCAAACTACAAGAGAGGAGATTCCATCTGAACATGAGGAAGAACTTCCTGACTGTGAGAGCCGTTCAGCAGTGGAACTCTCTGCCCCAGAGTGTGGTGGAGGCTCCTTCTTTGGAAGCTTTTAAACAGAGGCTGGATGGCCATCTGTCAGGGGTGATTTGAATGCAATATTCCTGCTTCTTGGCAGAATGGGGTTGGGCTGGATGGCCCATGAGGTCTCTTCCAACTCTTTGATTCTATGATTCTAACTCTGATTAAACCATTGCTCTAACTTTCTTCAATGTAAATGTGCTTTCGTATCCTTCTGATAATAATAGAGTAAAATAATAAATGTAATAATAATAAAGTAAAATAATGAAAACAACAATAATAAAATAAAATAATTAATGTAATATTATCAGAGTAAAACAATAAGCATAATAATAATAATAGAGTAAAATAATAAATGTAACAACAACAACAACAACAACAACAGAGTAAAATAATAAATAACCTTGACTCAAGTATAAACCGAGAGACTTTTTCAGCCTAAAAAACTAGGCTTATACTCGAGTATATACAATACATCATTTTCAACTAAAGTAGACAATATGAATCAACTGCAGAACTGGAGTTAAACTTTGAATCAATCCCGCTTTTCCACTGCCTGGGATGAGAAAATTACTTGGTGGCGGAGAAGAACATATTCTCTACGTTGGTCCAAAAGTTTGCTCCTGGATTGAATGATATTCAGGACTGAATGGCAAAGAAGACCACAAGCCTGGGATATTTTAAGAGCAGTTGTTGTGGTTACCTTTGCACCTTGTAAAATTTAACTCCAACACACCAGATAAATATGTGCTTCCGACAGAAAAATCACACATGATCTGAAATTCAATCTGGGCTCTTTGTGGAATGGCAGATGTACTACTGTCAGCCAGAGACACTTTATCAAATTTTCCACATTGGGTCCATCCAAATGGATGGGAAAAAACAGAACATCTCTGACTTTATTTCTTTCCTTTCTAATTTTGTTTAGAGGGCAAGATCTACACCACGTTTCTATACAGGGTCTGCACCAGGCATGGGCAAATTTGGGCCCTCCAGGTGTTTTGGACTTCAACTCCTACAGTCCCTAACAGCCTGCCAGTCTCATGAGGGTGTTGCAACTTTAGCTATTCAAGAGGAAGAGCACACAAACTAAGAGCCGCCGCAAACTAGCCTCCTGTGGGAGCAAACTGTGCCAGCACATCCCTGACATCATGAGACTGCGCCTCTCTCCCCGCCCCTTTCTCTGCCTCTTTCTCCGTGCCAGAGTGGTTTTTCCTTTGCTAGGGCAGCATTGCCAGCGTACTCTCGTTGTTGAATTCTGCCAACAACGAGAGTATGCTGGCAATGCTGCCCTAGCAAAGGAAAAACCACTCTGGCACGGAGAAAGAGGCGGAGAAAGGGGCGGAGAGAGAGGCGCAGTCTCATGACATCAGGGACGTGCTGGCACAGTTTGCTCCCGCAGGAGGCTAGTTTGCGATGGGTCTAAAGAGAGACTGCAGTAGTTTACTTTTGCCAGAGCCTAAATGCAATGGTATTCCCTATAATCACCTACGGATGTGAGAGCTGGACCATAGGGAAGGCTCAGAGAAGGAAGATAGATGCTTTTGAACTGTGGTGTTGGAGGAAATTTCTGAGAGTGCCTTGGACTGCCAGAAGATCCAACCAGTCCACACTTCAGGAAATGAAGCCCGACTGCTCATTGGAGGGAAGGATAGTAGAGGCAAAGATGAAGTCCTTTGACCACATCATGAGAAGACAGGAAAGCTTAGAGAAGACAATGATGCTGGGGAAAATAGAAGGAAAAAGGAAGAGGGGCCAACCAAGGGCAAGATGGATGAATGGTATCCTTGAATTGACTGGATTGACCTTGAAGGAGCTGGGGGAAGTGACGGCTAACAGGGAGCTCTGGCGTGGGCTGGTCCATAAAGTCACGAAAAGTCGGAAACGACTGAACGAATGAACAACAACAACAACAACAAATGCAAACTACTTTGGTCTCGGTTTCCAGCAATTGCCAAAAGCTGAGGATAAAGGAGGAAAGTAGAAGAAAGATAGGTGAGAAAATGGGATGGCAGGGAATTAATTGGGATTTTTCTCTGCCAAATTGAGGTTGTAGAATTAATACCGTTTCTTCCTAATTTGACTGCCATGACTCAAAGCTATGGGATACTGCGAGTTTGACAAGGTTTTTAGTTTTCTCTGCCAAATAATGCCAGTGTTTTGCCAAATTGCATTTCTCAAGGATTCTATAACATTGAGCAATGTGGTGTCAAACGGCACTAATTCTGTACCATAGATGTATCCTTGAACTGTAGGAGTATCTAGACTTCTAACTTATCTTTTGACAGTGTTTGGATCTGACTCCTATCTTCCTTTTCAATGCTGACATGGTCTTTGTTCCTTACTTCTGGCTTTATAGACTCATAGAGTTGGAAGAGACCTCGTGGGCCATCCAGTCCAACCCCATTCTGCCAAGAAGGAGGACAATCGCATTCAAAGCACCCCCGACAGATGGCCATCCAGCCTCTATTTAAAAGCCTCCATAGAAGGAGCCTCCACCACACTCCGGGGCAGAGAGTTCCACTGCTGAACAACTCTCACAGTCAGGAAGTTCTTCCTTATGTTCAGGTAGAATCTCCTTTCCTGTAGTTTGAAGGCATTGCTCCATGTCCTAGTCTCCAGGGCAGGAGAAGACAAGCTTGCTCCCTCCTCCCTATGACTTCCCCTCACATATTTATACATGGCTACTAGGCATGGTTAGGTACTGTCGGAAGCTTCGGAATTCAGAATAAAGTTGGAAAAATTACCTTTTAAAAGTGATTTTTAAGTTTTTAAGAAAACCAGAAGTTCCTTTGCCCTTCCGAAGCTTCTCTCGCCATTTTTCTTCCAACTCAGGAAGTGAGTCAGAAGTGACTCAATGTTTGCATGCTCGGATGCTTGCCTCCCAGCCAATGAGGGGAGAAGTTTTGGGGAGGGGTGGGGTTTCGGCACGGCAGTCATCACGCTGTATAAAGGGCAGCACATTGCTCAGAGGCTCATTGTGAGCCCGGGAAGGGAAGGGGAAAGAGAAAGGGAAGGGAGGTTGTGGAGGGAGATTGGAAGAAGAGCGGTTGGAAGAGTAAGGCAAGCGGAGAAGGGCTGGGAGCAGGGTTGTGGCTTGCCTGCCTGCCTGCCTTGTGTGTTGTTGCTGTTGGGGGGGGGGGGAGAAGAGCAAGCAGCAGAGAACCAGGGCAAGGAGAAGGGCTGTTGTGCAATCGCGTCCGCCATTAACGAAGCAATTTGGAAATTTCAAAAAGTTCTGAAATTTTTTTTTGGAAACATTCAGAATTCTTTTCTGGATTGAACATCCAAAATGAGTTTTGAACCCTTTTAAAAATCATCCAAGTCTAATGGCTACCATGTCTCCTCTCAGACTTCTCTTCTGCAGACTAATCATGCCCAGCTCTTTAAGCTGTTCCTCATAGGGCTTGTTCTCCAGACCCTTGATCATTTTAGTCACCCTCCTCTGGACACATTCCAGCTTGTCAATGTCTCTCTTGAATTGTGGTGCCCAGAAATGGACACAACATTCCAGGTGTGGTCTAACCAAGGCAGAATAGAGGGATAGCATGACTTCCCTGGATCTAGGCACTATGCTCCTATTGATGCAGGCCAAAATCCCATTGGCTTTACTTATAGTTTTTGTTGCTTGTGCCTCACTGTTGGCATTCAGAGTAAATACTACCTCCAAAAAATACCAGCAGCACATTGTAAAGATCAGGGAAGGTGTGAACTAAAGCTTGGAAACAGTTCCCTTTTGGTCCTCAAACAGTGCAGCTAGTATGGCCCCAAAGGAATTATTTTCAAGCTCTGGGCAAGCTCTCCTTGGCAGACATGTGTCTACTAATATTGGTCTTCTGAGGGTGAAAAAAGCATCCAAAGAAAGCATCCAAAGTGTGCCAGGTTTTCCTGGAATACTGTTTGAACACTACTGTTTCGAGCCACTGTTTCCAAACAGCTTCAAATCTCAGACTCTTTATTGTCCAGAATCAAAACATTGACATTTCCAGACTCTGTCCATAAGAACTTGGGAGAAGATAAATAACATCACAAGGGCTTCATAGAATCATCAGATCATACATTTGGAAGGCACACCCTATCCATTCTGCCATGAAGAATGACACAATCAAAGCCCTCCTGACAGATGGCCATCCAGCCTCTTCTTAGAAACCTCCAGAGAAGGGGACTCCATATTCTGCACATTGAAACACCCATTAAACATCAATGCCATGTAGTGTTACTATATTAATAGAATAATAGAGTTGGAAGAGACTTCATAGGCCATCCAGACCAACCCCATTCTGCCAAGAAGCAGGAAAATTGCATTCAAAGCACTCCCAACAGATGGCCATCCAGCCTCTGTCTAAAAGCCTCCAAAGAAGGAGCCTCCACCACACTCCGGGGCAGAGAGTTCCACTGCTGAACGGCTCTCACAGTCAGGAAGTTCTTCCTCATGTTCAGATGGAATCTCCTTTCTTGTAGCTTGAAGCCATTGTTCCGTGTCCTAGTCTCCAGGGAAGCCAAAAAAAAGCTTGCTCCCTCCTCTCTATGACTTCCCCTCACATATTTATACATGGCTATCATGTCTCCTCTCAGCCTTCTCTTTTACAGGCTAAACATTCCCAGCTCTTTAAGCCGCTCCTCATAGGGATTGTTCTCCAAAGTTGAAGTCCAAAACTCTTGGAGGGCCAAAGTTTGCCCATGCCTGGTCTATACTGACCAGACAATGCAGTCCCAAAGTGTGGTTCTGCCATAGAGTCACACTGGAGAACATTTGAGGTTGGATGTATTGTCGGAGGCTTTCATGGCCGGAATCACTGGGTTGTTGTAGGTTTTTTTTGGGCTGTATGGCCATGGTCTAGAGGCATTCTCTCCTGAAGTTTTGCCTGCATTTATGGCAAGCATCCTCAGAGGTATTTGAGGTTGGCTTTACACTGCCATATAATGCACTTTAAAAGTGTTCCAAACTGCATTATATGGCAGTGTAGTTCGAGCCCTAGAGAGTTGTTTTTTTCGGGTTAAAAAGAAAGCTTTTTCATTGACATTTCCTCACTTTCATGGGATCCCACTCTCTTAAATCCCATGAAAGTGGAGAGTCTATCAACATTCCACCTGTAATTGGCGAAGGACGAAATCTTCCCTCCCTATATTAACTTTGGAAGAAAGTTAATATAGCTTGGGATAAAATTCCAGCTTGGGATAAAAAAAAGTTGTGATAGTGAGAAAACTCTTTTGGGGAATGAGCAAACTCTAAGCTTGTTGTGTTGCTGTAGGTTTTTTGGGCTGTATGGCCATGTTCTTGAAGCATTCCCTCCTGATGTTTCGCCTGCCTCTATGGCAGGCATCCTCAGAGGTTGTGAAGTTTGTTGGAAACTAGGAAAATTGGGTTTATATATTTGTGGAAAGTCCAGGGTGGGAGAAAGAACTCTTGTCTGTTAGAGCAAGGTGTGAAAGTTTCAACTGGCCACCTTGATTAGCATTTTATGGCATGACAGTCTTTAAGTGTGGCTTGTTACTTCCTGGAGAAGTCCTTTGTTGAGAGATGATTAGCTGTCCCTGATTGTTTCTTTTCTGGAGTTCTGTTTTTGAGAGTTGTTATTTAACTGTTGGAGCTCGGTGTGAACACAGAAATGCTGGACCACTCTCACAACCACCATGTCAGGCTACACAGAGAAGCCATTGAAACCCACAAGCATGTGGACAATTTCAACAGGAAGGAAGAAACCATGAAAATGAACAAAATCTGGCTACCAGTATTAAAATAGTAAACAAAGTAAACTATTATGAGTAAACAAAGAACTAAGCTCAAACACAGGGGAAGCCCAGACAAGAAATAATCAGAGACAGCTAATAACATGTCAACAAAGGATTCCTCCAGGTAGTAACAAGCCACACCTAAAAACTGTCAAGCCATCAAATGCTAATCAAGGTGGCCTAGCTCCAACAGACAAGAGTTCTTTCTCCCACCCTGGACCTTCCACAATTTATATAAACCCTTTTTCCTAGTTTCCAACAGACCTCACAACCTCTGAGGATGC
The DNA here is from genome assembly GCF_025583915.1 of Anolis sagrei ordinatus. Classification (NCBI taxonomy): domain Eukaryota; kingdom Metazoa; phylum Chordata; class Lepidosauria; order Squamata; family Anolidae; genus Anolis; species Anolis sagrei. The sequence continues at coordinate 273,710,753 of NW_026846588.1, read as the reverse complement.
CTGCCATAGATGCAGGCAAAATCAGGAGAGAATACCTCTAGAACAGGGCTTCTCAACCTTCCTAATACAGCGACCCCTTCATACAGTTCCTCATATTGTGGTGACCCCCCACCACCATAAAATAATTTTCGTTGGTACTTCGTAACTGTAATGTTGTTATGAACCGTCATGTAAATATCTGATATGCAGATATATTTTCATTCACTGGACCAAATTTGGCACAAATACCCAATATTTGAATACTGGCAGGGTTGGAAGGGGATTGATTTTGTAATTTGGGGAGTTGTTGTTACTGGGATTTATAGTTCGCCTACAATCGGAGAGCATTCTGAACTCTACCAACCATGCAACTGAACCCAACTCGGCAGACAGAATTCCCACGATCAACAGAAAATACTGGAAGGGACATTGACCATGAGTTTGGGAGTTGTAGTTCACCTACATCCAGAGAGCACTGTGGACTCAAACAGTGATGGATCTGGACCAAACTTGTCATGGATACTTAATATGCCCAAATGTGAACACTGAGAAAATAGACCTTGACATTTGGGAGTTGTATTTGCTGGGATTTATAGTTAACCTACAATCACTCTGAACCCAGTCCATGATGAATCTGCATCAAACTTGGCACACTACCTACATGGCCAACACTGAATACTGGTGGGGTTGGGGGGATATTTTTGAATTCTGGGAGTTGTAGTTCACCAACACCAAAAAGGAAGAGAAGGACAGGCGGAGAGATCGTTCCTAAGACCGTCAGGAATACGTGTTTCCTGATGGTCTTTGGAGACCCCTCTGAAACCCCCCTCATGACCCCTCCAGGGGTTCCAACCCCTAGGTTGAGAAGCACTGCTCTAGAACATGGCCATACAGCCCAAAAAACCTACAACAACCCAGTGATTCTGGCCATGAAAGCCTTCAACAATACCTAAGCTTGTTTCTGACCTCAACCTGCTCCAGCGATGACAATGTGAGGAATACTATCCCTTCTCCTTCAACTTCTCCAACTGCCAAGGAAAGTGCAATACTTCAAACACTAACCAACTAACCATCCTGCCTGCCAGAGAAAAAACTGCCAGACAATGTAGTTCTTGCTTTGCACGGAGGTGAGCATTGACATCCACGTCAAATTTTATTTCTGAGCTGTGCTTGTAGGATGCTAAGCAGCATTGCGATTAAGAACTGCCTTGTCCCGTGCCAGACTGTAAGGAGAGAAGGCAGAGGGATTGTATTTGGTGATGGAGAAGAATTAGGAACAGGAGCAGTCATGTAGGATAATGAGATCTTCAACTGAAATTCTGCCCTCTTTAAAAATTGTTTTAAAATGATTCCACTTGTGTGGCCAGCATTTGAATCCATAGTTTGGCAAGGCGCTTGAACTCTCTGGCTAGAAATGCAAAATACTGCTGCTGTTTCTTGCATTCTCCACCAAAGAGTTCTAGTGCTCTAGTTCAAGTTCTAGTGGCCAGGGGAGCTTTTGCACAGTTAAAACTTCTGCGCCAGCTGCGCCCATTCCTTGGAAAGCCACAGTGATCCACGCTCTGGTTACATCCTGAATAGACTACTGCAATGTGCTCTACGTTGGGTTGCCTTTGAAGACTGTTCGGAAACTTCAACTAGTCCAACGGGCAGCAGCCAGGTTACTAACTGGAGTGACATACAGGGAGTACACTACCCTTCTGTTGGGCCAGCTCCACTGGCTGCCAGTCCATTTCTGAGCACAATTCAAAGTGCTGGTCTTGGCCTATAAAGCCCTATATGGTTCCAGTCCAGCGTATTTGTCCAAACGTATCTCCCTCTACATCCTCCCTCGTAGCTTAATATCGTCCGGGGAGGTCCTGCTCTTGGTCCTACAAGCATTTCAAGTGTGCTTGGCAGGGACGAGGGACAGGGCCTTCTTGGCAGTGGCGCCATGCCTGTGGAACTCGCTCCCCATTGAGATCAGATTGGCTTCTTCCCTCTTTTCTTTTAGGACAGTGGTTCTCAACCTGTGGGTCCCCAGGTGTTTTGGCCTACAACTCCCAGAAATCCCAACCAGTT
>NW_026846588.1:273684286-273705851 GCF_025583915.1 Anolis sagrei ordinatus | reverse complement strand
GAGGATGCTTGCCATAGATACAGGCGAAACGTCAGGAGAGAATGCCTCTAGACCATGGCCATATAGCCCAAAGAAAACCTACAACAACCCAGTGATTCCGGCCATGAAAACCTTCAACAATATGTTTTATTTACTGTTTTAAACTGTTGCTATTTGCATTTGTATTTGTATTATACTAGCGATCCCCTGCCATGTGTTGCTGTGGCCCTGTCTGGTGACCTGGAAAATAAAGTAATGAGAAAACATTGGTTTCTAACATATATAATTTCTCTATACTTGTGGGTAAACAGAATTTCTTGTTGTTTCTTTGTCAATGTTGATGTCGAACATGCAACATAGAATTGTCATTCTTTAGGGCTCCCTTTCAAATCTATGATAATATATCTGACATATACATATGTGTGTGTGTGTGTGTGGATCATATATATTTATCTATATCTGTGGCTGGATGGCTCTTTGTCAGGAGGGCTTGGGTTATGTTTTCTTGCCCTGGTGAAGGGAATTGGACAGGATGGCCTTCAGGTAGTGTTTCTCAACCTGGGGGTCGGGACCCCTGAGGGGGTTCACGAGGGGGTGCCAGAGAGGTCACCAAAGGCCACCACAAAACACAGTATTTTCTATTAGTCCTGGGGGTTCTGTGTGGGGAGTTTGGCCCAGTTCTATCATTGGTGGGATTCTGAATTTTCTTTGATTATAAGTGAACTATAAATCCCAGTAACTACAACTCCCAAATATCAAGGTCTATTTCCCCCAAACTACATCTGTATTCATATTTGGTTATATGGAGCATTTGTGCCAAGTTTGGTTGAGATCCTTCATTCTTTGAGTCCACAGTGCTCTCTGGATGTAGGTGAACTACAACTCCAAAACTCAAGGTCAATGTCCACCAAACCCTTCTAATATTTTCTGTTTGTCACGGGAGTCCTGTGTGTTAAGTTTGGTTCAATTCAATCATTGGTGGAGTTCAGAATGCTCTTTGATTGTACATCTCAACAACTACAACTCCCAAATGACAAAATCAATTTTTGAGTGATGGTCAGTCCTTGGGTTAGTAGGTGTTTTGTGGCCAAATTTGGCAGCAATTCATCCAGTGGATTTTGAGTTATGATGTCACTCAAAACAAACAGAGCATTTAGATAGATAGATAGATAGATAGATAGATAGATAGATAGATAGATAGGGGCTTCGATTTGTGGCCACCCTGAGTCCCCCCTTGGGAGTTGAGAAGGGCAGGATAGAAATATTGGAAATAAATAAATGGTAAGAGAAAGTATTGTTTTCATGATGTAGAACAGCTTTTACTCCAGGCTTTTAGACAGAGGCTGGATGGCCATCTGTCGGGTGTGCTTTGAATGCGGTGGAGTGCGGTGGAGGCGCCTTCTTTGGAGGCTTTTAAACAGAGGCTGGATGGCCATCTGTTGGGGGTGCTTTGAATGCGATTTACCTGTTTCTTGGCAGAATGGGGTTGGACTGGATGGCCCACCAGGTCTTTCCCAACTCAAGGATTCTATGATTCTATGGACAAGGCTGGCTCAGGCTCATAGGAGTTGAAATCATGGTATTTTAAAAAGCAGCTGGAAAAGTGGGATGACAGAGGATGAACCGGGACAGTCTTTGCCAAATCAGGATGCTTGGAGGGTATGCAGTACAGAAGAACTGGACGATTGTTTGATATCGTCAACTAACGGAGCCAATGACAACAAAATAAAGCTTTGCAGAATCTGGGTTTGTGTTTACACTGTGCATTTTTCCTTTGGAGCAGCTTTCAGCTTTGCGGCTAGCTGTGTTTCTTCATTCCCACAGAACTAACATCTCCAAACAGTCTTCAGTGTAAACATTTCCGGGGCAAATTACCATAGGAGCTGTTCTGTCAGATGCTATTTTCCCCGCATCTCATTTTCATTCTCCCTGGAGACCCAGGGTTTGCTTCATGTACGAGACGCCTCTTACTCCGAACAGGCTGAGAAACAGTCCGCGATTTCCACAGCAAACCTGAAAGCCAGAGAGAAAAAGAAATAGAAGTACAGCCAGGGATTGGTCATGTCTTTCTCAATTCAGTTTACTACGTCATCACACCAGAGAATCAATCCATTTTAAATCTGTTTTCTGCCTCCTGCAGAATTCTGGGATTTGTAGTTTGGGGAGGAGCCTTTAACAACCACATTAAACTACAAGATCATCCGGAGTTTCGGAGTGCGATGTCATCTGTACGCAGATGATGTCCAACTCTGTCACTCCTTTTCACCTGCTACTAAGGAGGCTGTCGAGGTCCTGAACCGGTGCTTGGCCGCTGTGACGGTCTGGATGGGGGCGAACAAATTGAAATTGAATCCAGACAAGACAGAGGTACTCCTGGTTAGTCGCAAGGCCGAACAGGGTATAGGGTTACAGCCTGTGTTAGACGGGGTCGCACTCCCCTGAAGACGCAGGTTCGCAGTTTGGGTGTGATCCTGGACTCATCACTGAGCCTGGAACCCCAGGTTTCGGCGGTGACCAGGGGAGCATTCGCACAGTTAAAACTTGTGCGCCAACTGCGACCGTACCTTGGGAAGTCTGACTTAGCCACGGTAGTCCACGCTCTGGTTACATCCCGCCTTGATTACTGCAACGCTCTCTACGTGGGGTTGCCTTTGAAGACAGTCCGGAAGCTCCAATTAGTCCAACGGGCAGCAGCCATGTTACTAACAGGAGCATGCTCAAGGAGCATACATCTCCTCTGCTGAACCAGCTCCACTGGCTGCCAGTTTGCTACCGGGCTCAATTCAAAGTGCTGGCGTTGGCCTTTAAAGCCCTAAACGGTTCTGGCCCAACTTATCTATCCGAACGTATCTCAGCCTATCAGCCCACCAGGACCCTAAGATCTTCTGGAGAGTCCCTTCTCTCTATCCCTCCAGCTTCAGAAGTGCGGCTGGCGGGAACGAGAGACAGGGCCTTCTCTGTGGTGGCCCCCCGGCTTTGGAACACCCTCCCTATAGAGGTACGATCAGCCTCTTCGCTGATGGTGTTTAGGAAGAGATTGAAAACATGGTTGTTTAAACAAGCATTCGGCTAATCTGTGGCAATCGAATTTTGGTGACTAAGGACAGGAAAATATGGACAACGAATTCTGGATTATGATTTTAATTCGAGATACATGGGATTATTATTGGTGGCCCAATAATCTGTACTGTATGTGTATATGTTTTTAAATTGGAGACTGTTTTTTAATTGCTGTAAACCGCAATGAGTCGCCGATCCAGGCTGAGATATTAGCGGTATACAAGTGTATTAAATAAATAAATAAATAAATAAATAAATACAAATCTCAGAATTCTGCAGGAGGCAGAAACCGGATTTAAAGTGGATTCATTCTCTAGTGTGATAAGAGGCGCAAAACTTAGAATCATACAAATCCCGAGTTGGAAGGGACCCCAAGGGCAATCTAGTCCAACCTCCTTCTGCAAGACAGGAAAATACAATCCAAACCCTCTCGACAGATTGCCATCCAGCCCCTGTTTCAAAAACTCCAGAGAAGGACTCTCCAATGGGTTCTGAGGCAGCATATTCCACTGTTCAATTGCTCAGACTGTCAAGAGGTTTTCCCAAACATTTAGTGGAATCTCTTTTCCTGTAGTTTGTTGCTCCATGTCTTAGGGTTCATCAACACTGCAGAATTAGTGAAGTTCGTCACCCATGGCTAAATGCTATGGAATCCTGGGAGTTGTAGTTCTACAAGGTCTTTCACCTTCTCCACCAAAGAGTGTTGGTGCCTCACCAAACTACAGCTTCCACCATTCCATAGCATTTAGTCATGGAAGATAAAGAGGTGCAAAAATGCATTAATTCTACAGTGTAGAAGCACCCACGGCTAGAGAGAAAGGAGAGGACAGGGATGGGTTTTATCTTTCCCAGTAAGTTCAGACAAAAGCAAACTGCAGCAGCCTCTCCTGTGTTAGATGTTTCCCCATTCATGACTTTTGCCCAACTTTCAACAGGGAAAGGTTGGAGGATATGCAATATGGTGATCAAGAAGGACCCAGTTTCAGTGAGTGCCATTTTCCCACAGTATGGACCAGTGTACACTTGGCCCTCCACATCGGCCATGTACTGGTACGGCTGTACCAGGAGCTCCAACTTCTTTTCCTTTCTATTGAGTGTTTGCATGTATTCCAAAGTTCCATGCATTTTGCAATAAGGTGGCTTCCTTTGGTTTGCAATCATAGGGCCAATGGCCCATCAATTATCATTATGTTCTTTAGTTCTACCCCTTTTTCTGGATTAAGGAGGGAAAAGGGGGACCTCTAGTTCAGTTCACACAGAGAAGCCTTTCGTACAGGATGTGAATCAGTTCCACCTGTAGAAAGCTTCGTCTTTTACAGCTTTGCTGGGGGGATCCAGTCCCACAGCTCTACAGAGAACTACAGCATAGCCTTTGTTGGGGAATTTAGTTCCACAACTCTACAGCCAGCTCTTTGCTGGAGAAATACAGCTCCACGGTTTTACAGCCAGCCTTCGCTGGGAATTGAAAGCCTTCTTTCCTCTTGGAAATCTACTAAAGGACTCTGTTTGGTAAGGACCACTCGCGGCAGCCATAACGCAATTTGGACCGGGTGTAGGGGCCCACGCCAGCAGAGCTTAAGTCAGATTGCCCAGGGAGAGGTGAAGGATTTCCCTTGTAGAAGGAAGAAACAGTTTATGAAGGAAGTTGCCTGTCCCTTGTGGACAAGATTTAAGCAAGCCACCAGTTGATTCAAAGCCTTGAAGTATTTTTTTTTGTATTTATTGAAGATTTAAGCAACAATAAAAACTTTGTTGAACTTTCTAAGTCTTTAAAAGAACTTTGTTTGGGGAAATCCAAAAGGCCTCTTAGCCAAGGCACCCCCGGCGTCCTGTTGGGCATTCAGAAAACCTGTCCTATCTACAGAGTCTTTCACAGGCCCAGTGTGTGACAGCACAGGCCAGAAGTTGAAGATAGAATCACACTGTAGGACCTACAGATGTCTAGAAAATGATCTTTCTGGGAACCTCTAGGTCAGTGTTTCTCAACCTTCCTAAAGCTGCGACCCCTTAATTGAGTTCTTCATGTTGTGGTGACCCCCAACCATAACATTAGTTTCGTTGCTAGTTCATAGCTGTAATTTTGCTCCTGTTAAGAATTGTAATGTAAATATTTGATATGTAGGATGTATTTTCATTCACTGAAGCAAATTTGGCACAAATAACCAGTATGCCCACATTTGAATATTGGTGAGGTTGGGGCAGGGATTGATGTTGTCATTTGGGAGTTGTAGTTGCTAGGATTTATAGTTAATCTCAAATCACAGAGCATTCTGAACTCCACCAATGATGGAATTGAACTGGACTTGGCACACAGAACTCTCATGACCAACAGAAAATACTGGAAGGGTTTGGTGGGCATTGACCTTGAGTTTTGGAGTTGTAGTTCACCTACATCCAGAGAGCACTGTGGACTCACACAATGATGGATCTGGACAAAACTTGTCAGGAATACTCAACATGCCCTAATCAGTAGAGTTTTGAAAAAAATAGACATTGACATTTGAGAGTTATAGTTGCTGGGATTTATATTTCACCTACAATCAAAGAGCATTCTGAACCCCACCAACGATAGAATTGGGCCAAACTTGCCACACAGAACCTCCATGGCCAACAGAAAATACTATGTTTTCTGATGGTCTTTGGTGACCCCTCTGACACCACCTCGTGACCCACTCAAGAGTCCCAACCCCCAGGTTGAGAAATGCTCCAATGCAATTCAGTGTTCAACTTCTGCTGAACATTGGCCATAGAATCACTTTGGAGGACCTACAAATGCCTAGAAAATAATTATTTTTAGCAACCTATAGGTCAGGTATGGGCAAACTTTGGCCCTCCAGGACTTCTGGACTTCAATTCCCAGAATTCCTAACAGCCTCAGGCCCCTTCCTAAGTGCTGAGGAGGGAAAGGAAAGGGTCTGAGGCTGTTAGGGATGGTGGGAGTTGAAGTCCAAAACACCTGGAGAGCCCAAGTTTGCCCATACCTGCTAGAGGTCCTCCAGCTTAATTCCTTGATAGAAGTTGGCAACTGCCATGCTGGAGGACATCGGACTTCCTACAGAGAACATATTAATACAAACCCTCAAATGTCAAGGGACAATCATCCAACCTTGGGATTGATCTTCTCCTTCTTCTCCCTGCTCTCCTCATTTCAAGTAGAATGTATCTGGAAAGATGGAAATGGCAGAGAAATGCCAGTAGATTTTAAGTGAGCGATGCGATGTGGGGGGAACAGAGTGGAGTCTAGACGAAAGGAAACAAATAGTGTTTTTTTTTTTTAAAGAGTGGATTTCTTTTATTGCTCAGACCAACGTATGCTCCGGCATGTGGGTTGCACATGGCCCACCACCTTGGATCCTGTACTTTGTTTTGATTCTTTCAGAAGGAAAGTTATAAATGGAAATGTTTGGGGCAAAAGGGGGAAATTAAAATGTACACACCGGGGGGAATGTGAGTATACAAGCAGAAGAGTTGGCTTTGGAAGCCCATATAGGCTGATTGCTTTCTTATTTATTTATTTATTTATTTATTTATTTGATGCATTTATTAACCGCCATTCTCAGCCCTTTAGGGCGACTCATGGCGGTGTACACACATATAAAAGACAATTTACAAAAAGGCAATTACAACAGCATATAAACTACATAACAATTACAAAAACTACACTAAAAATCCGCTTCGTCTCATAGTGGAATCATAACCAATCTCATATTCCTTATTCCATTCCAATCATCTTTACCGCATTATTATAGCACTTAATTGAATGCCTTCTCGAACAGCCATGTCTTAAGGCTTTCTTAGTACTCAGCGCCTTCATAGATCTTGCCAAGAGGCTGGTTTTTCAGAAATCCCTATTTGGGATGATCCCTTTGTCAGCTGGTATCTGAAACTGGTCCAGTAGAATCCTACTCATGCTTTTGCTATAATTAGAATCATAGAATCAAAGAGTTGGAAGAGACCTCATGGGCCCTCCAATCCAACCCCATTATGCCAAGAAACAGGAAAATTGCATTCAAAGCACCCCTGACAGATGGCCATTCAGCCTCTGTTTAAAATCTTCCAAAGAAGGAGCCTCCACCATACTCTGGGGCAGAGAGTTCCACTGCTGAACGGCTCTCACAGTCAGGAAGTTCTTCCTCATGTTCAGATGGAATCTCCTCTCTTGTAGTTTGAAGCCATTGTTCCGCGTCCTAGTCTCCAGGGAAGCAGAAAACAAGCTTGTTCCCTCCTCCCTGTGGCTTCCTCTCACATATTTATACATGGCTATCATATCCCTTCTTAGCCTTCTCTATTTCAGGCTAAACATGCCCAGCTCCTTAAGCCGCTCCTTATAGGGCTTGTTCTCCAGACCCTTTATCATTTTAGTCGCCCTCCTCTGGACACATTCCAGCTTGTCAACATCTCCCTTCAATTGTGGTGCCCAAAACTGGACACAATATTCCAGGTGTGGTCTAACCAAGGCATGACTTCCCGAGATCTAGACACTAGGCTCCTCTTGATGCAGGCCAAAATTCCATTGGCTTTTTTTGCCGCCACATCACATTGTTGGCTCATGTTTAACTTGTTGTCCACGAGGACTCCAAGATCTTTTTCAGACGTACTGTTCTCGAGCCAGGCATTGTCCCCCATTCTGTATCTTTGCATTTTGTTTTTTTTCTGCCTAAGTGGAGTATCTTGCATTTGTCACTGTTGAGCTTCATTTTGTTAGTTTTAGCCCATCTCTATAGTCTGTCAAGATCGTTTTGAATCCTGCTCCTGTCCTCTGGAGTATTGGCTATCCCTCCCAATTTGGTGTCGTCTGCAAACTTGATGATCCTGCCTTCTAGCCCTTCATCTAAGTCATTAATAAAGATCCTGAGCAGGACCAGGCCCAGGACGGAACCCTGCTGATGGCACTCCGCTCGTCACTTCTTTCCAGGATGAAGAGGAAGCATTGGGGAGAATCACCCTCTGGGTTCGTCCATTTAACCAATTCCAGATCCACCTCACCATAGTTTTGCCTCGCCCACATTGGACTAGTTTCCTTGCCAGAAGGTCATGGGAGACCTTGTTGAAGGCCTTACTGAAATCCAGGTACGCTACATCCACGGCATTCCCCGCATCTACCCAGCGGGCACCCCACTAGTCACTCCTCACAAGGAGGAAGAAATGAGAGCCATTGGAAAGTGCCATTTGAGTCCAGCTGTTCATCCAATCCCAAATCCAGCTAACAATAACAGTTCAAAAAGTTCATTCTCACATCCTTAGTGTTTTAGGATCCACATTCTTCAGAATATCCCCTGGTCTACTGCCAAGGTTTACTCCAGGGGAACTTAAAGCAAGACCTCGTGGAAGAGATCCCAATCATCCCCCCCTCAAATAGAAGTTACATCTCCAATATTTGTACCAAATGAAGACATTCTCAACTGTAATGAGAGCCTAGATCAATCAGCTCCTTATCTCCTAGCCAGCTAAATCCTATTTTTACCGTTCGTAGGAGCAAGTAATGGAAAAGTGTGCTTCTTGGAGAAGAATACAAGAGGATCGGTTTGAGAAACAGATGGGTCATGACCAAGAAAAACCCTTCCTCCTCCCATAGCACAAAAGCCTACTTAATTAACTTTGTTCAAAAGTCAATTTTCAGCAGGATTAAAGGGCCTCTGCCATTGTGGTAGCTGGGAATATTTGGAGAGTTATGCCGCGGTCACGCAACCCGCATGATGTCAACTCGCTCCCTTTTAATGGATCCACTGAGCCTTGTTGGTTCACGCTTGGCGTTGTAATCGAAATGGGGAAATGGGAAAGACAGCCTTTATGGCCACTCAAGGGAGAAAGAAAGAGGTGAAAAAATATCTCATACTTTTTATACATATGCCCAAATAATTTCCTTTTTCACTGAGAGCAAAAAGAGGGTTTCCCACCCGCTTGCTGCTCTAATTACTCCTTGGTGAAGGAAGTGAAAGAAAGGGGTCAAGCAATGTGAGTATGTTGGAAACGGGAAGAGGAACACATTATTGGCATGTTTCCCCACATTTTGATTTCATTGAAAGACCTGATTGGTTGGGATGAAAGTAAGGAGAAAGATGTGCTGAATCAACAATGGTGGGTAAATAGCAACAGCTGCAAAAGCCTATAAATATACCTGCAATACATTATCTGTGTTTCATGGTCTCCCACGGGTTATGGGCTGATGTCCTAGACCAGGGGTCCCCAAACTACGGCCTGCGGGCCACTTCCAGCCCGCCAAGGGCCCTTATCCGGCCCACGGAGGAGGAGCGCCCCCCCCCCACACACAGTGCCCCTCCCTTGGCTGGCTCACGCTATCCGTCAGGCCCAATGGGCAGCGTGAGCCAGCCAAGGGCAGCTGCTCCGCGTGGCCTACTCGCAAGTAAAGCACCTTGTGAGGTGCTTTATGCACGAGTAGGCTGCTCGGGGCTGCTCCTCCCTTGGCAGGCTCACGCTATCCATCAGGCCCGATGGGCAGCGTGAGCCAGCCAAGGGCAGCTGCTCCGCGTGGCCTACTCATGCGTAAAGCACCTCGCGAGGTGCTTTACACGAGTAGGCCGTGTGGTGCTGCTCCTCCCTTGGCAGGCTCACGCTATCCGTCAGGCCCGATGGGCAGCATGAGCCAGCCAAGGGAGGCTGCCCCGGTGCTCCATGCAGTCATGCCGGCCACATGACCTTGGAGGTGTCTACGGACAACGCCGGCTCTTTGACTTAGAAATGCAGATGAGCACCACACCCCAGAGTCAGACACGACTAGACTTCATGTCAGAGAAAAACCTTTAACCAGGAAAATTGGGTGGGAGAAAGAACTCTTGTCTGTTGGAGGTAGGTATGAATGTTTCAATTGGCCACCTTGATTGCCATTTCATAGCCTGACAGTTTTTAGGGAGAATCCTTTGTTGAGAGGTGATTAGCTGGCCCTGATTGTTTCTTGTCTGGAGTTCCCCTGTGTTTGAGTGTTGTTCTTTATTTACAGTTATAATTTTAGAGTTTTTTTAAATACTGGTAGCCAGATTTTGTTCAGACTAGAAATAGGAAGATTTCCCATTCTCTGCTCCTGGAATTACTGCCTAAAGAGGGCTAGAAAGAACCCTTCCACACAGCAAAATAAGATATGTGCAATGTGCATAGGAGTCTTTTTATTGATTTTTTTATTAAAAAAACTATAGTCCGGCCCTCCAACGGTCTGAGGGACAGTAAACTGGCCCCCGGTTTAAAAAGTTTGAGGACCCCTGTCTTAGACCATCCATGATTCAAATAAGGTGGCAAGTTCCAAAAAGTGACAGTGTAATTTTCCATTATTATTCTTGTTGTTGTTTATTCATTCCGTTGCTTCCAACTCTTCGTGACCTCATTGACCAGCCCACACCAGAGCTCCCTGTCGGCCGTCACCACCCCCAGCTCTTTCAGAGTCAAGCCAGTCACTTCAAGCATACCATCCATCCACCTTGCCCTTGGTCGGCCCCTCTTCCTTTTTCCTTCCATTTTCCCCAGCATAATTGTCTTCTCCAAGCTTTCCTTTCTTCTCATGATGTGGCCAAAGGACTTCATCTTTGCCTCTAATATCCTTCCCTCCAATGAGCAGTCGGGCTTTATTTCCTGAAGTATGGACTGGTTGGATCTTCTCGGTCCAAGGCACTCTCAGAACTTTCCTCCAACACTACAGTTCAAAAGCATCTATCTTCCTTTGCTCAGCCTTCCTTATGGTCCAGCTCTCACATCCATAGGTTGCTACGGGGAATACCATTGCTTTAACTATGCGGATCTTAGTTGCCAGTGTGATGTCTCTACTCTTCACTATTTTATCGAGATTGGTCATTGCTCTCCTCCCAAGAAGGAAACATCTTCTGATTTCCTGGCTGCAGACTGCATCTGCAATTGGGATTTGCTGGTTTAGCTGCCCAGAGGGATACTCTTGCTGCTGCTGGGAGAACGTTAAGAGGAGTGGTGGTTCTCATGAAGCTTTTCTTTGATTTGAGTCTACTGGGAGGAGGCTGACAGCCATGCAGTGGATGGCTTTCACAGTGTTCAACCTTATTTCTCACACTGCTGGCAGCAACTTCCCATTGCACATGAGGAGGGCAATGCCAGCTAGCTTGTGGAGTCTGTCAACAGGTGTAGGTTTGAGACATCTTTGTGATTATTCTACATGTTTTGTTCAGTGCTATATTCATTGCTTCACATGGACAGACCTGTGCCAAACAGGGCAGACATACTCCACAGTTGAGTAAGACAAGGCCAGGGTTGGTGTTCTTATTAATTTTGGGTCTGCACCCCATGCAATGCCAATAAGTTTCCACAGGATGTTACTGCGTGCAGCTACTTTTTGCTTGGTGTTCATACAGTGTTTCCTAATATCAGTGTTCAACATCTACACAAATGACCAGCCACTGCCAGAAGGGACAGAGAGTTTCATCTATGCTGATGATCGTGCCATTACCACTCAAGCAGGGAGCTTTGAGATGGTTGAACAGAAGCTCTCCGAAGCTCTAGGTGCTCTTACTGCCTATTACAGGGAAAACCAACTGATCCCTAATCCATCTAAAACACAGACATGCGCCTTTCACCTTAAGAACAGACAAGCATCCCGAGCTCTGAGGATTACCTGGGAAGGAATCCCACTGGAGCATTGCAGCACACCCAAATACCTGGGAGTCACTTTGGACCGTGCTCTGACCTACAAGAAGCACTGCCTGAACATCAAGCAAAAAGTGGGCGCTAGAAACAATATCATACGAAAGCTGACTGGCACAACCTGGGGATCACAACCAGACACAGTGAAGACATCTGCCCTTGCGCTATGCTACGCTGCTGCTGAGTATGCATGCCCAGTGTGGAACACATCTCACCACACTAAAACAGTGGATGTGGCTCTTAATGAGACATGCCGCATTATCACGGGGTGTCTGCGCCCTACACCACTGGAGAAATTACACTGCTTAGCCAGTATTGCACCACCTGACATCCGCCAGGAAGTAGCAGCCAATAGTGAAAGGACCAAGGCAGAGACATCTCCAGCTCATCCCCTGTTTGGGTATCAGCCAGCACGTCAACGACTTAAATCAAGACATAGTTTTCTTAGATCTACAGAGACACTCGCTGGAACACCCCAGCAAGCGAGAGTCCAAAAGTGGCAGGCCCAAACCCAGCACCTCAATCCATGGGTGATACCAGATGAGAGACTCCCCCCTGGGCACACAGAAGACTGGGCGACTTGGAAGGCGCTGAACAGACTGCGCTCTGGCACCACGAGATGCAGAGCCAATCTTAAGAAATGGGGCTACAGGGGGGAATCCTCGGCATGCGAGTGCGGAGAAGAACAAACCACTGACCACCTGCTGCAATGCAACCTGAGCCCTGCCACATGCACGATGGAGGACCTTCTTGCGGCAACCCCAGAGGCACTCCAAGTGGCCAGATACTGGTCAAAGGACATTTAACCAACTACCAAGTTTGCAAAATCTGTGTGTTTTTTTCTTTTTCTTTTAATCTGTGTGTTTGTTTTGTTCTGTTAGAATTGTAACACAATGGTATGGTTGCTGATGACACAATAAATAAATAAATAAATGTTAGTGTTCAATCCAAGGTGACACCAAGATATTTAGGATGGGAACAGTGTTCGAGCTCTTGGCCTTCCCAGGTAACTTTCAATTTCCTGTTGACTTTGCGGTTACGTGCATCATGCGTAACTTCATGCATCCTGATGACCTAAATAGACTGGGAGCCCTTGAGCATTTTGTTCCATCCCACTTGTAGTATCATGTGGTGTAAGATTGCTTTGTTTGCTCTCCTGCTGTGTTCCTTCCCCATCCTGTTTTGCTTTGTATAAACTTTCCTTTCAGGTTTTCCCATTAAACTTTTTGAACCCAGCACAGGTTGAAGAGGCCTGTCATGAATCCATAGCAAAAGGAAACTTGTTTGAGGGATGCGTTTTTGGAGAGAGAAACATCTGCGTGGGAACACACACAGACCAGAGGAGGCGAGCCAAACCAAACAGCTGCGACAGGCTTGGTGTATATATATGTTGTTGTCATTAATGGCTATCAAATCAGTTTTGACTTACGGAAATCGTAAGACTGAGAGATCTCCAAGACCGCATGTTATGGGCAGCTCCGCACAAGTTCTGCAAACTCAAGAGACTTGTGGCCTCCATAATGTTGCCATCCTCCTGTTTTACTTCTCCTGCCTTCTACATTGCCAAGCATTAACATAATTTTCAATGAGTCATATCATATCATGACATGGCCAAACTATGATAGCTGCAGTTTAGTCATTTCAGCTTCAAGGGAGAGTTGAGGCTTGATTTGCTCTTGTTACTGTATGCTCCCTAGTCTTGTCCAATGTATGGCAACCCTAAGGTGACACTATTATGGGGTTTTCTTGGCAAGATTTCATAGAATCATATAATGTTTAGGAGGAATCTCTTTTTCCGGAGCATCCTTGAAAGGGAGAGCTGGAAAAGGGCCATTCAATCCAATTGTATTCTGCCATCTAAGCACTACTGACAGATGACCAGTTTTTGTGTCAAAACCTCCAAAGAAGGAGATTCTAGCAGTATCCCAGGTAGCATATTCCACTTCCAAACACCTCTCACCATTAGGAAGTTTTCCTCAATACTTAGGTGGAATCGTTTTTCCTGCAGTTTGAAGCCATTGCTCCACATTCTAGCCTCTGGAGCAGCAGAAAACACACATAGACTCAAACTTCAGTATGGAACATTGCTATCATTTCCCTTCTTGTGCTTCTCTTCTCCAAGCTAAACATATCTAAACCCCTAAATCAGTGGTTCTCAACCTGTGTGTCCCCAGATGTTTTGGCCTTGAACTCCCAGAAATCCTAACAGCTAGTAAACTGGCTGGGATTTCTGGGAGTTGTAGGCCAAAACACCTGGGGACCCACAGGTTGAGAACCACAGCCCTAAATGGTTCTGGCCCAACTTACCTGTCTGAATGCATTTTCCCTTATGAACCTGCTAGGACTTTAAGATTGTCCAGGGAGGCCCTGCTCTCCATCCCGCCTGCGTCACAAACACGTTTGGTGGGGACGAGAGACAGGGCCTTCTCAGTGGCCCCTCGGCTATAGAACGCCCTTCCTGGGACATTAGATCGGCCCCCTCTCTCTTAACATTTTGGGAAAGTGTCCAGACTTGGTTGTTTGAGCAAGCATTTGAAAATGCAAGGTAAAAGACATAAGAATTGGAACGACTGGACGACGAGACACACTTATCCAATCTGTGCTGTCGCACGCTGGGCCTGTGCATAAGACTAGAGACAGGACATACATTCTGTGTGCCCAACGGACGCCGGGGCTGCCTCAGATTAAAGGCCTTTGGATTTCCTTAAAACAGAGTCTTTAGATTGCTTAAAGGTTCAACAAAGTTCTTTATTATGAAAACAAACAGGTACTTTAAGGCTTTCTTAACAGTCTATTGGCTCTCTCTCAAGCTTGTCCACAGGGAACAGGCACTATCTTCATAACTGTAACTAATGGGGAAATCCTTAACTTCTAATCTGGGCAGTCTGTCTTTGCCTCTGTTGGCGTGGAGCCCCTGCACCCGGTACCAACTGCTTCTGGCTTCCGCGAGTGACCCTTACCAAGCAGAGCTTTGTAGACTTCCAGGGAAAAGGAGTTCAGGTTTCTGTGATGGCTGGCTGAAGTCCCTCAGCAAAGGAGCTGTAAGGCTGTATAATCCTCGGCCAAGCTACGGGACCTTTCTCCCCGGCTAAGCTGTAGAAGATGAAGCTTTCTACAGGAGCTCTTGGTATTATGTCCTGTGCAAAAGGCTTCTCTGTGTGGACTGAACCCAAAAAGGCTCCTATTCCCTCCAAAACCCAAAAAGGGGGGACCAGGGAACCTAACTATAATTGACAGGTGGCTTGCCCTATGATTGCAGCCAAAAAGAAGCCACCTATCTGCAGAGTCCCTGAAACTTAGGACTACAACAAACATTCAATGCAAAGCAAACAAAATTGGAGCTCCTGGTACAGCTGTATCTGCACAAGGAGACACAAATGACGTATGCTTTTAGTATTCTTGTTATGGTTTTATATTATGTGTTAATGTTTTTAAATGTTTTATGGTGTTGTGTCATGTGTTTTATGGTGTTTTGGGGCAATTGTAAACCGCCCTGAGTCGCCTAAGGGCTGAGAAGGGCGGTATACAAATATAGTAATTAAGTAAGTAAATAAATAAATAAATAACCAAGCTTTTTTTGTCATGTCAGGAGCGACTTGAAAAACTGCAAGTCACTTCTGGTGTGAGAGTATTGGCCGTCTGCAAGGATGTTGCCCAGGGGACACCCAGATTATTTTTTTATCATCCTTGAGTGAGGCTTCTCGCATGTCCCCGCATGAAGAGCTGGAGTTGATAGAGGGAGCTCATCCGGGGCACAGTGGGCAAGCTGCTCCTCATAGAGCTTGGCTTCCAGACCTCTGACCATGTTGGTAGCCCTTCTCTGAACTTCTTCCAACTTGTCCATCTCCTTCTTGAATTATGGTGCCCAGAACTGGAAATAGTATTATTTCAGGTGAGATCTGACCAAAGCTGAATGGAGTGGAACTATGACTTCTCTCAGTCTGGACACTATCCTCCTATTGATGCAGCCTATTGTTTACAGTATTTGTATACCGCTTTTCTCACTCTGAGGGGGACTCAAAGCGGTTTGAGAATTCACATTGGCTTTTTTAGCTGTCACATCACACTATTGACTCATGTTTGGTTTGTGGTCTACACAGAGGCAGCCCTAGGTAATTTTCAACGGTAAGTGTTCTGTTGCGCGCTGGGCCTGTAAAGAATTTCCTTTAGAACAGGACGTGCAACCTTTGCCCAGCGGGAAGCCAGGGGCCCAAAGAGAAGTTCTCAGAGGTTTTCCACCACAAATGATCTTTAGATGGCTTGTGAAGTATAACAAAGTCTTTTATTAATGAACAATCAAACAGAAACTTCTCTTGTCTTCAGTAAAGCTAAACAAATGCTTCCAGGCTTTATGCAACTGGTGACTTCCTAATCTTGCCCACGAAGGACAGGCAACTGTCTTCAATAACTTCTTCTTTACTTTAAAGGAAAATCCCCTTTTTAACTTCTCCCAGGCTGACTGTAATCTAACCCTTACTGATGTGGGCTCCGCTACCGGGTCGAACTGCGTCTCGAAGCCGAGTGGACCTACCAGTAAAGGCTTAGATGTTCTCCAGCTGGAGTTCTTTGGTCTTTAGGGCTGTTTTCCTGGAAATCTTTGGAGACTCTTAAGACTGTTCTCCCCCGGAAAGTCTTGGATGCTCTTAAGACTGTTTCCCCCCGGAAAGTCTTAAGGGTTGAAGCTTTTGTACAGGGGAAGCTTGCACACATCCTGTACATTAGCTTTCCTTGCTGAGACTAACTAAAAATGGCTCCCTTCCCTTCCCAATTGCCCTGAGCAAGGGGCGGAACCAAAACTTAACGATGATGGACAGGTGACTTGCCCTATGACTGCAACCAAAGGAAGCCACCTATCTGCAGAGTCCCTGAAACCTAGGACTGCAAGCAAACATTTAATACAAAGCAAATAAATTTGGAGCTCCTGGTACAGCCATACCAGAACAGATGACTTGTTTTTTTATTGAAAACAGACCCCAACCGATCACTGATATATATATTCTGTTTCTCATGGGAGTTCTGTGTGCCATATTTGGTTCAATTCCATCATTGGTGGAGTTCAGAATGCTCTTTGATTGTAGGTGAACTATACATCCCAGTAACTACAACTCGCATATGTCAAGGTCTATTTTCCCCCAAGAGCACCTCAAGAGCACCCCTGGGCAAAATCAACTATACTGCAAATGCTTACTTTGCGAAATGGGTTAAGTCGGCCCTGGGTCTACAAGACTCCTAGATTTCTTCAGGGGGAAAGATTGCCCTTGCCTTTCTCTGAGGCTGGGAGAGTGTGACTTTCCCTTCCATGACCAAGCAAGGATTCAATCCCCCATTTCAGGGACCTAATCCACCACACAAACCACAACATCACATTGCCTCTCGCGGACCCACTTATTAGTCTTTTTGGCAGTCTATCATGTCTGTAGAATTCTCCCCCAGGGCCATGTTTAAATGAGACGGGTTTCTTCCCACCAGCTTTCTTTATAGTCCATCTTTCACAACCCTACAGAGAAATTGAGAACACGATGTCTTGGATAATCCTGATTTAGGTATCCAATGATATATCATCACACTTGAGGATCTTATCTCATCCATTCACGCTGCCTTTCCAAGTCCTAATCTTCCTCTGAATTCTGGACTACAGTTTTCATATTGATTTACGGATCAGCAGAGATTATATATATATATGCTGAATTCCAGAGAGCTCAAATAATTTATTCCCCTTTCTTTTGTACAAATAATGTTGAAGAACAACCTGGAGCTCATGGCCACATTTTTTACAGTATCACAGATCTTTGAGCCAGATTTTGACAACTTGTAGGGCTGTTTCCAGGTGAATGGTGTTCATGTCCTTGATATGTTCAAGGACATGAAAAGAGATGGAAAAACTAGAAAATCTACAGTACGTGTTATGTCCAGCAGTTGATGGTGGTTGGAATCATAGAATCAAAGAGTTGGAAGAGACCTCATGGGCCATCCAGTCCAACCCCCTGCCAAGAAGCAGGAATATTGCATTCAAATCACCCCTGACAGATGGCCATCCAGCCTCTGTTTAAAAGCTTCCAAAGAAGGAGCCTCCACCACACTCCGGGGCAGAGAGTTCCACTGTTGAACGGCTCTCACAGTCAGGAAGTTCTTCCTCATGTTCAGATGGAATCTCCTTTCTTGTAGTTTGAAGCCATTGTTTCGTGTCCTAGTTTCCAGGGAAGCAGAAAACAAGCTTGGCAGGATCATGACCAGTAGGGTGGTGATTTTGCAAAAGGTATGGAAGGGGTCAATCTTCCTCCTAGTTCAGTGGTTCTCAACCTGTGGGTCCCCAGATGTTTTGGCCTTCAACTCCCAGAAATCCTAACATCTGGTAAACTGACTGGGATTTCTGGGAATTGTAGGCAAAAAAACATGTGGGGACCCACAGGTTGAGAACCACTGTCCTGCGAACCCCACCTCCTCCAAGATGAACTGAACCACCTCAACTGGGCTCTAAAGGCCAATGGAGACTCCACCTCAGACATCAGAAGAGCCTGCAAGACCAAGAACAAGCCACGAGAGTCAAGACAAAGATCCACCCAGAGGAAAAGTGTTCTTGCCATACATCAAGGGAACCACTGACGGCATAGGGAAGCTGATGAGGAAACACAACATACAAACTATCTCCAGACCCACCAAGAAAATCCAACAAATGCTATTCAGCAAAGGACAAGAGGGATCCTCTCACTTCTGCAGGAGTCTACCGTGTACCATGCAGCTGTGGACAAGTCTACATAGGGACCACAAAACGTGCAGCATTGCCCAAACACGAATCAAGGAACATGAAAGGCACTGCAGACTACTTCAACCAGAGAAATCAGCCATAGCAGAGCACCTGAGGAACCAACCTGGACACAGCATTTTATTGGAGAACACAGAAATGCTGGACCACTCTCACAACCACCATGTCAGACTACACAGAGAAGCCATTGAAATCACAAGCATGTGGACAATTTCAACAGAAAGGAGGAAACCATGAAAATGAACAAAATCTGGCTACCAGTATTAAAAAAACTCTAAAATTAAAACAGCAAAACAGCAGAGGGAAAACAATCAGGGACATCTAATCACCTCTCAACAAAAGATTGCTCCAGGCAATGCTAATCAAGGTGGTCAGTTGAAACATTCACACCTAGCTCCAGCAGACAAGAGTTCTTTGCCCCACCCTGGTCTTTCCACAGATATATAAACCCACTTTCCTAGTTCCAATAGACCTCCCTCTGAGGATGCTTGCCATAGATGCAGGTGAAACGTCAGGAAAGAATGCCTCTAGAACATGGCCATATCGCCTGAAAAACCCACAACAACCCACTGTTTTTAAGTACTTACAGGTGGCAGTGATAAGGGTGAAGGTCTGCAGAGACAGGATCCAGATGTGATGAGCTGCATAAAAAGAACCTAGCAGAGACTGCTCTTTGAGAGAAGAGTATTTATTATATTTAGTTGTGGATGTGGGTGATTTCTCTCCCCCCTCCCCCAGGTTGTGTGGATTTTGATATGTCTCGTGAACTCTTGGAACCTTGTTCCTTGAAGAACTTTGAACCCTGAGGAGAATCCTGTTGCTGCTATATCTTGTATGGAACCTTGATGTAGCTTGAATCCCTGGATTGACTCTTGACTGGGTTGTTGTAGGTTTTGGGGGCTGTATGGCCATGTTCTAGAAGCATTCTCTCTTGACGTTTCACCTTCATCTATGGCAGGCGTCTTCAGAGGTAGTGAGGTCTGCTGGAATCCCCCTCGATGGACTGTCACCTTGTCGTGGTGAGGGGGCTTGCGTGTTCCGATGAACCTGTAGGCACAACAACTGGAGTCGTGCACTCCCAGGAGTGGCTGCGGGGGAGGTCCCAGACCAAGCACAGTCCGAAGACCCAAAGACCTCAACGGCGGAGCAGGCGGAGGATAACATGGCACATGTTACAACGGCTGCGAAGGCGGAAGAAGGCTGCAACAGACTGAGAAGCCACGGTCATTGTGTTAAACTACATCACCAGTGGAACCTCATCTGTGAAGTCTGTGTGTTGATCAGTTGTGCACTGACCTCCACACATTAAAAAAACCCACGCACTAGGCGTCTTCCAAAGAAAATAAAAACAAACCAACCAAAGTCCTATGGCGATCAGCGAGTGGCGACGGGGGCAGGACTGTGAAATCTGGAAGCCCCTAGTCACAGACTGGCACATGGGCGGTGGGTACGGACTCAGTCGCTCTACCTCAAGGTCCGAGGCAGTTGAGTAGTTCGGCAGCTGTATCCGCGACTGAGCAGCCCTTTTGAGGACCCACTCTGCTCACCCCACACGGGGAGGGGGCTAGAAAAGGTGCCCTAAACATAGTCTGCCTCACTTATCCCTGACTGGACTGCCGCGTCCAGTGGGGTCACCATCCTGCGGCCAAAAAAGAAAAATGAACTTCGGTACGTGGAACGTACGGACACTGATGGACAACAGTGACAGCGAACGCCCCGTACTCGTCCAACGAGGGACAGCCTAAGTAAGTAAGTAAGTAAAGTAAGGTCTGCTGGAATAATAATAAAGGACCTTGTTAAACTTTTCAAGCTTCTAAAGACTTTGTATAGGAAAATCCTTAGGGCCTCTCAGCTGAGGCACCCCGGCTTCCCGCTGGGCACAAAGAGCACGTCCTGTTCAAAAGCCAATTGCCAATTGCCAGCACGTGACAGCACACCCCCAGATTGAGAAATGCTGGACTAGATGGAAGCATCTGGCTGGCAGCTTTGGAGAGCCATATTTTTGGTCTGTAATACCCAGAATTACCATGGAATATACCAGCTGGGGGCTTCTGGGAGTTGTAGTCCCCCAAAAAGGAACTTTTGCCAGCTTTTGCAAAGACCTCAATGAAGCCGAGACACAGGGAAGGATGTCTAGAACATAATTACGGTTGATGTCAGAGGGTGGGTTTGTGTTTCAGACAGACCTCTGGGCCTCATCCAGATGTAGCCTGTTCAGATCCAAATAGGAATCACATCTGCAGAATGGGAGAAACATATGGGACTTGCTGTAATTCTTAAACACACACTATCTCCCCCCACTTTGCATCAAACTTGTATGTTTAGTTCTTCTTTGTGGGATTCCAAGGCTCCTTCCCCTCCCAACCTTTCTGTCTCCGGTTTATGTTATCTCTCAAATATTCACCTTTTTTTCATTTTAAGCAAATGTTTCATCTTGAGGAGGGTAACGGTGTCAAAGGCTTCACATAGGTTGCAATTGCTATAATGTTAAACAGATTTCCCCCCCAGTAATAATCTTTTTTTTTCTTTCAAAATCACACATATTCCATTCGAGGTCAACAAGCACAAATTTGCACACAGCTATATAAAATGTTGGATTTTGAAAGAAAAACTCGTAATGGCTCTACCTGGTAAAAAATTAACTGGAGTCAATTAAGTCTATAAGGCCCTCCGGGGTGTGGGCGCGTAATGCGATAAATGGACACGCAGGACTGCTTGCGCATGAGAAAGCGAGAGAGGGCTGCAGACATTGGAGCCGGCCGGTTATTGCATTATGATAAAAAGCCATCATAGATTTCCTTAACATGAAAAGAAGTCATTTTCTCAGATTTATGGGGCTGCTTATTAGTGCTGTGATAAGTAGCCAGACTGGAGCTGAGATGCTATAGATGGAATATGAAGGATCCATTTTCATAGCATTAGAAGAGACCACATGAGTCATCTAGTCCAACCCCCTGCTAAGCAGGAGAAGCACAATCAAAGCACTCCTGACAGATGGCCATCCAGTCTCTGTTTAAGAGCCTCCAAGGAAGGAGCCTCCACTACATTCCAAGGGAGAGTTTCACTGCTGAACATGTCAAATCAAATCAAATCATTTATTTCGGTCATTGACCAGCACAGGAAATAGTCACATTTTCATACAAACTT
>NW_026846588.1:273504474-273683275 GCF_025583915.1 Anolis sagrei ordinatus | reverse complement strand
GGGAGGCAAGATATCTGCTGTCTTCATTGATAAGGAAGGTTGGGACCGAGGCCAGATCTAGTTGTCGCTCTGTGTCTGTGATACGTTGTTTAATAAGTGCTTTGGCTTGATTGTTATCCATAGCGAGTAGCAGACCTGGAGAAAACCCCAATGAAGAGATTTTGGATGCTACCACCTGCTTCCATGTGGATTGGAAGTCATCCTTCATGGTTAGTGGGGCAAGACCACAGGGTGCACGGGATAGTCTGAGCCAGAGGTTGAGTATGGCCACCCACACCCTGGCCTCCACTCTCATAAAGCCCGTCTCTAGTCGCAGGGTGGCATTAGAAACGCATTTAGGGACCTGCAAGGCCTATCTCAGAACATGTCTTCATTCAGATGTTGGAGGCTCCAACTCCTAGAAGACCTATCCAGTTTGTCCAATGGCCAGGGATTCTGGAAGGTGAGGTCCAAAACACCTAGAGGGCCACAAGTTTCATAGAATCATAGAATGATAGAGCTGGAAGAAACCACATGGTTGATCTAGTCCAGTAGTTCCCAACCTTCCTAATGCCACAACCCCTTAATACAGTTCCTCATGTCGTGGTGGCCTCCAACCATAACATTATTTTCATTGCTACTTCATAACTCTAATTTTGCTACTGTTATGAATTGTAATGTAAATATCTCATACGCAGGATGTATTTTCATTCACTGGACCAAATTTGGCACAAATACCCAATAAGCCCAAATTTGAATACTGGTGGTGGGGGGGGGGGGGTTGATTTTGTCATTTGGGAGTTGTAGTTGCTGGGATTTATAGTTCACCTACAATCAAAGAGCACTCTGAACTCCACCAATGATGGAATTGAACCAAACTTGACACACAGAACTCCTATGACCAACAAGATACTAGGAGGGTGGGCATTGACCTTGAGTTTGGAAGTTGTAGTTCACCTACATTCAGAGAGCACTGTGGACGCAAACAATGATGGATCTGGACCAAACTTGGCATGAATCCTCAATATGCCCAAATGTGAACACTGATGGAGTTTGGAGAAAATAGACATTTACATTTGGGAGTTGTAGTTGCTGGGATTTATAGTTCAATTACAATCAAAGAGCATTCTGAACTCCACTAACGATAGAATGGGGCCAAACTTCCCACACATAGAGGCATTCTATGCAATTGCACTAGAAGACCTAGAAGATGCCTACAGAGAAGATCTCTTAAACATTTCCAGGTCATCCATTGTGACTCTATAGCCAACATTTGACAGAAGCATACCATAGAATCAGGAGTCATTGGACCTTGAAATCCACAGGTCCCATGGCCATTCATACTACATAATGATAGCACTATGATTCCATGCTAATTGGCATGGCTTCAGCCAATGAGACTCTGTAATTGTCATCTTAGGTATTAAGAATTCTCAGCCAAAGAGTGATAGTGTCTCCCCAAACTACAAATCTCAGCATTTGATGGGATGAAACCATACCAGTTAAAGTATGATAATACATCATTTGCTTCTAATCACATGTGCCTATAATGACAACATTTGTGAGTCGCAATTGTCAAATACCAAGGAAATTGTTACGTTGTGGTCTAACCAGAGGGTTGGACATCTTGGATGAACACCTAGCTTCTTTCAGACTATGTTAACCAAAATGGTTGAGGAGGTTACTTTTTTTGGGAGCACTGCTCCTGGGGTTATGCTATTTGGAAGATTCAGGGAGCTGTAGTCCAAAATTGACTTCCTCAAACCCTGCCTCACATATTCATTTGCTTTCTTCCATTCAAACCACCCCTCTTCGTGCTTACAAAAATGAGTGTGATGTACTTTCCTATTATCTCCAACCTTGCATTGTATTGGAATATCTTCATGAAAACCTATTAGAATTGGTTAGGTGGAGGCACATTTTTATCATATTTATATTATTGCACATGCCATCTGTTTTCTTGAGGTACTTTAACCCCTTTGCCCAACCCCAGCTTCATTCCTCCAAGAACGCAATGCATTGGTCAGATCCAAACCATCTGTCTTCCTGTGATATTTTATTTCTGAGCCAAGGCATCTGTGTTCTTGTGATCACTTAACCCATCCATTTCATATTTTTTTCATTTACAAAAGTATTTTTAAAAAAACTTGAGTGAAAATGCCACTCTGCCTATGCATCGCAAACACAATAAAACTTTAAATGCCATGTCCCAATGCTGTTAAATCCTGGGATTTGTAGTTTGGTGAGGAACCACCACTCTTTGGCAGAGAAGACTAAAAGAGCTTATTACAATACAACTCCCATGATGCCATACCATTGAGCCAGGGCAGTTGAAGCGTTCATTCTACATTTTAGATGCATTCTGAATCATCCTCTCGGGGGATATAATCAGAATATTGACTTGATGCAAATAGATAATATTTACTTAACTGAAAGGAAAATACACACCTCCAATAAGTTCCATTGTCCGTGCAATTCTTTTTTTAATACAACTGCATGGCCATTGCATAATATCTACTGCCAGTTTGCAGTTAAATAAGCACTGCCCATGAAGTTGTGCATTCTCAGATGGTGTAAAGACGCATTCATCCCACAGGAAAAGTAAAGCATTTGGGATAGTTAGTTTTCTCTTAAGTTTCACAAAGCCCTGTTTGGAAATTAAATGGAAGATTTCACT
This sequence comes from Anolis sagrei ordinatus, assembly GCF_025583915.1. NCBI lineage: Eukaryota > Metazoa > Chordata > Lepidosauria > Squamata > Anolidae > Anolis > Anolis sagrei. Next base: position 273,680,619 of record NW_026846588.1, on the reverse strand, counting down.
ACCCCATCACACTCTTCTTTTCTCTACTTTCTATAGAATGTATCTGTTTGATTTGCCAGCACTCGGTAAATACTTGCTTCTCCCACTGCCCCCCCCCCCATTTTCTTTTCTTTTAAACTTCTCTCTTTGTAATCTCAGGAGTTCAACTTACAGGCCGAAAAACTCACAATGTATATAGAGGGGTTATTCTTACATTGTGGAATTGAGAACAGGAGAGAGGGGGAAAATAAAGCTTTTGCTCTCTTATATGTCTCTCTCTGCTAGCCTTTTGATAGGCAAAACAAAAGCCAGACAACACAGCAGGAGTTTCTGAGAGGCAATTGAGAAAATAGTAGGCAAGAATTCCAAAAGACTTTTACAAAAAGGGAGATAACCCAAGAAGAGGGGGGAATGTTGAAAGAGGGAGCTCAGACACAAGTGCAGTATTTGCATGCGCTGCTATGTTTTTCTCCTGAATGTTTTGAATATCTTTGAATGTTTGCTATACCTCCTCAGTCCCAAAATGGTAATAGCAGAAGAAAGAATCAATACTGGCCATCTTGGCTCCTCCCTCCATAGTGATGTCATCATTATGTTTACAAATAGGCCACAGGAGATTCCCATCACATTTTAAATTGGGCATTTTTACACATCTCTACATGGGGTATTGAGGAATAAGTTGCTTACCAACCGGCTTAGGAATCGTCAGGAAAACCAACTTTAGACACAGCAAGATACCTCTACCCTATATTTGAAGCTTGCATTGTGTGAAGGGTACCATTGGTTGCAGTTTCTTAAGTGTGTAGAAATGCTGATTTTATTCCATGTGATGAAGTCACTAGTCATCTCTCCACATTTGTGGGCTTGACTTTCATGGATTTGGTTATTTGTGGTTTTAATTAGTATGTCATCTCTCAGAATCTCCAGGACCTCTAGAATGACTCTGTGGTCCACTTCAACCAAACTTTTGCTGAAGGACCTAAAGATTCCTAGAGAAAACTAGGCATTTGTAGATCCCCCAGTAGGATTCAGGTGGAAATGGGGCATAATTGTGCAATTGTGCTGGAGGACGTAAGGTTCCTAGAGAATATACCTCTCTTGGTGTTTGAAGTCCTCCAGTGGGATTTGGATGGAAGTTGACCACAGAGTTGTAGCTATTATTACTATGTTTATTCTTAGACAGGTGTAATCTTATTTGCAGTATTCTCACTTTCATGAGGGTCCTTTGCCCCTAACCTCTACAAATGTGGAGGTTGACTGTATTCAACAAAAAGGCTGATGATCTGTCGCGTGCTGGGCCTGTAACAGCTGTCCTTTCTATAGGACGTATACTTTAAGCCCAGCGGGAAGCCAGGGTGCCTCAAAGAGAGGTTCTCAGGGATTTTCTGAAGTGATGGTCTTTAGAGTCTTTAATGATACAACAAAATCTTTATTATGGAACAAACAACAAATCTTCAATGGTTCAAACAACACTTCAAGGCTTTCTTAGTCTAGTCCTCAATGGACTGGTACCTGACTTTGATTAACTGTACTTTCTCTGTAAGAAAAAACCCTTTTTAACCTCTCCCAGGCTGTTTACTATCTATGCCTCATCGGTGTGGGTCCTACTACCGATTCCAAATGCGTCTGGGTATCGAGTAGACCTACCAGCCGAGGCTTGTAGATATTTCAGCTGGAGTTCAGTGGATCTGTAATGCTGTCCTCCCTCCGAGAATTCTTTGAAAACTTCAGGGCTGTTTTCCGTCTGATTGCTGTGAGGCTGTGAGCTCTCAGCCAGAGCATTGGGACCTTTTCCCTGGAATTTCTGTTTCTGTTTCCCTGGATGTTCTTGAGAAAAGAAGCTTTTCTACGGGACGAGCTGGTCTTCGTCCTATAGTTTAACTTCCTTATGTGAAACTGACCAAAAATGGCTCCTTTCCCTCCCAGAGCCCTGAACAAGGGGCGGAACCAAAGCTTAATTATGATGGACAGGAGGCCTGCCCTATGACTGCAAACAGATAAAAGAAAGAAAATAAAGTTGGAGCTCCTGGTACAGCTGTACCAGCACAGCTGGTGTGTTGCAACTAATTCCATTTTCTTTTCATGTTTGTAGATTTGTAGATTTTACATTGTATTGGAATGCTTTTAATGTAAGCCGCTTTGAGTTTCCTTTGTGGAGAGAAAACATTAGTATAAATATATAACAACAACGTTCATTCCAAATACATAGTTGAACATAATTTCTCCCCCAGAAACAATAACATAGATCACACAAATATCAAGGCATGGATGGGGCAGCATGGATTTCTATTTCAGATTAGAGTCAACTGCACAGATGATTTTGTCCTCATCCTCCAACGTGTTACTCTTGTTCTGTAGATCTGGGGGGGTTTCTTTGGGGAAAATGTCCATCTTGGAGACTCTCTTCCAGCCTCTTGGAAAGCCAGATGCTTCCAGCTGACCTCCAGATGACACCCCACTTTGGCTGGGACCACACATCTCACTTACAAAGGCAGCGCATGGATGCCAACTGCAATCAAGAACAATGCTTGCGAGCTGATTTGGAAAGATATATCAACACTATGGACTGCTGACAGTTATGATTACATTTTTTCAATTGCTGGCTATCACAGGCCTGTGGAGTTTATAGATTTCTCTCAGCCCCTCGATCATTAAAAATGAGAGACGGACATTTTATTGGAGAAGGGGGGTCACATGCAAATTTCCTTTTTTGGGCTAGAACATTCGTTGTCAAGTGGCCATGCTATCTTTTCCTGGTTGTTCACTTCCTTTTGCTGAGTTTAACAGATACTTGTGGCATATAGGAGAAGAATGTGAGAGGAAGCCACAGGGAGGAGGGAGCAAGCTTGTTTTCTGCTTCCTTGGAGACTAGGACACGGAACAATGGCTTCAAACTACAAGAGAGGAGATTCCATCTGAACATGAGGAAGAACTTCCTGACTGTGAGAGCCGTTCAGCAGTGGAACTCTCTGTCCCGGAGTGTGGTGGAGGCTCCTTCTTTGGAAGCTTTTAAGCAGAGGCTGGATGGCCATCTGTCAGGGGTGATTTGAATGCAGTATTCCTGCTTCTTGCCAGGGGGTTGGACTGGATGGCCCATGAGGTCTCTTCCAACTCTTTGATTCTATGATTCTATGAATGTGTATCTGCTGGGTAAAGGAAATGGTGTGCCAGGCTGGCTCATGCATAGTTTACTTTTGGCCAGTCCACACACTGTCTTGCCAGAGAAGGAAAATATGCCACAGATGAACAGTAAAGAACAAGTAGTTTACTCTTCGTAATTCAGAACAACATATTTACAATCGTGTGATCAGTTGCATTGACTCACTAAATGTCCTTTCAGAGAGAATTAAAATGGTATTTCTTTGTCCATATCATCATCATCATCATCATCATCATCATCATCATCATCATCATCATTTAATAACTTATTAATCGCCCTCCATCCGAGAATGCTCCAGGCGATTTACAGCTAAATTATAAAAGATAAAATACACACATACAAAAATTAAAAATTAACAGAGATCGAATGCTCTAGTAAAAAGCCAGGTCTTAAGTGCGAGAGTAAAAGGCCCTAAGTCACGCATGGCTCTCACATAGGGCGGCAAGGAATCCCACAAGGCAGGGGCAGAAATAGAAAAAGCCCACCTGCGCCTGGTCCTTTCCAAGTGCCCTTCTCTAGGACCCGGTATATGGAGTAAGTCACGTTGGGCTGGTCGTTGCGACCTCCGATGATGGGAGAAGGAGAGGCGGTCCCTAAGGTACGATGGACCCTGGCCGTAAAGAGTTTTAAAGGTCAGAACTAGCATCTTATACAGGCCACGGTACTCAGTTGGAAGCCAATGTAAATGTTGCAGCACTGGTGTTATGGCATTTCATGGGCGTTCTTGTGAGTAACCTGGCTGCCGCATTCTGAACAATACGGAGCTTTCGGGTCGTAGACATCGGAAGGCCCACATACAGGGCGTTGCAATAGTCCAGCCTAGACGTGACCGTGGCATGGATGACTGTTGCCAGAGCCTCGTCAGATAGGGAGGGTGCCAGTTGCCTCGCTTGTCGTAGATGGAAAAAGGCCTGTTTGCTGGCAGCAGCGACCTGAGCTTCCATTGTCAGCTGTGAATCCAGGATGACACCTAAGCTCTTAACAGTGTTCGATGGAGATAGGGCGGCACCATCGAAGGTGGGTAATGGAGGAGTCAGACCTGCCAGGCAGCCATACCAGAGAATCTCAGTCTTCGCCAGGTTCACCTTCAGTCTGCTAGCACGTAGCCAGTTTGACAGAGCTTCCAGACATAGGGTGATATTGTCTGGAATTGATGTTGCTCCAGGCTCCAGGCGCAGAAGAAGAATATGAAGAAGAATATGAAGAATCTTCCTCCAGCAGCTCATGAAGCAAGAGCACACTTCAAACTCTCTCTCTCTCTCTGCTTCTCTATAAGCACCTGCGAAGCTCAAGCCTGAAAAATTTAACAGTACCCAGAAGTCCCAGGCTCAGCCAGCTCCCCGCCCAATCAGCTTCGTGCTTCTTATTTTACAGTTGACACAAACACACACTCACCGATTTCTTATATGTTCCAACCTTTGTCACCCAAGCAAATGGAGGGAGGTACTGGGTGCAACCCCGACACCTCTCTGTTAAGTTCCTGAGAACTGGGTTGACATGAATGTTTGAGCCGTGGCAGTTCAAATGGTGTCAAACTGCATTAATTCTACAGTGTAGAGCAGGTAAGGGCAAACTTGGGCCCTCCAAGTGTTTTGGACTACAACTCCCACAATTCCTAACAGCCTACTGGCTGTTAGGAATTGTGGGAGTTGCAATCCAAAACACCTGGAGGGCCCAAGTTTGCCCATACATGGAGCAAATCACACCGGGATTTTGGTGCAGCTGGCTGGGAGTCTGCTGCATTAAGATCACTACTGACCGAAAGATCATGAGTTTGAAGCCAGCCCAGGTCGGAGTGAGCTTCCAACCAATTTGTGTAGCTTGTTGTCGACCTTTGCAGCCCGAAAGACAGTTGCATCTGTCAAGTAGGAAATTTAGGTACCGCTTATGCGGGGAGGCTAATTTAACTAATTTACGAGGCCATAAAAATCTCCAGCAAGCATGCAAAGAATGAGGAAGTACTTCATCAGTGTCACAAATGGACGGTGAAGGGACAGCTCCCCTGGTGGCCAGAATACCCTCATGAAAAGCTGGAATGTTAAATAGCCTCTGAGTGTCTGTCTATATATGTTGTGTGTCTATGGCATTGAATGTTTGCCATGTATATAGAATCATAGAATCGAAAAGTTGTTAGAGACCTCATGGGCCGTCCAGTCCAACCCCATTCTTCCAAGAAGCAGGAATATTGCATTCAAATCAACCCTGACAGATGGCCCCCCAGCCTCTGTTTAAAAGCTTCCAAAGAAGGAGCCTCCACCACGCTCCGGGGCAGAGAGTTCCACTGCTGAACGGCTCTCACAGTCAGGAAGTTCTTCCTCATGTTCAGATGGAATCTCCTCTCTTGTAGTTTGAAGCCATTGTTCCGCATCCTAGTCTCTAAGGAAGCAGAAAACAAGCTTGCTCCCTCCTCCCTGTGGCTTCCTCTCACATATTTATACATGGCTATCATATCTCCTCTCAGCCTTCTCTTCTTCAGGCTAAACATGCCCAGCTCCTTAAGCCGCTCCTCATAGGGCTTGTTTTCCTATATGTACATTGTAATCCATCCTGTGTCCCCTGCTGTGGGGTGAAAAGGGCAGAATAAAAATACTGTAAATAAATAAATAAATATGCTCTTCTTTTGAGCCAAATATGCTCTTATTTGGAGCATAAGGCCACATTGGGACAGATTATAGTATCTCATTACCTGAAGTGGAGAATTTTCATTTTGCTGAGCTATCTCAGCTTGTTTTAAATCCATTCTCTAAATTGCACCCCAAGATCTCAATCAATCAAGAGAAACATGTGAGCAAAGAAATAAATAAAGATTTGGGAAAGATCGTGCAACTGCTCCGAGTTGACAGAACTAAACCAACAATCTTACTCGATATGGGGACTTTGTATGTAACCTGATCCTAGGATGCAGTAAAGCTGTACGCTTTGGCGATCAGCACTGGGACGCCCATTTCGCGAAATAACATGATGTTGTTCTAGTTTTTCATTTTAATGAGCATGTTCTCCACCAAGTGTTCTGGCCTTCTGCTCTCATCCCCAGTTGCATTAACCTCTGGGTCCTTTTTTTCCCTGGGATGAGCGTGTGTTTCAAGCGATGAGCTAATACCATCCTTGGTATGGTTTCAGGAGACCTATTCAGTGAACAAATGCTGGAATTATATTGGAAGAGCAATCAGAGCAAGACACCGAATACATCACACCGGGTTACTCTTGATTCTCTTCCATCCACAATACATTTATCCCTGTGGCAGGTAGGGCCATTACTTACCCAAATCCCCAAGCGTTCCAAGATAGACCAATTACTTTGGTGACTTAACATGTGTTCAATTTCAGCTGAACTGTGCCAAGGATAGATTACTCCATTTAGGTTTTTGCTTAGACATGCAACTTCATCTGTACACTGAAGAATTAATGCAGTTTGATACCACTTTAATTGCCATGGCTCAATATAATGGGATCCTGGGAGCTGTAGTTTGGTGAGGCTTCAATTCTCTTTGACAGTTTATTATATTTATTATTCTATCGTCGGTAGAGTACAGAATGCTCTTTGATTGTAGATGAACTATAAACCACAGCAACTACAGCTCCCAAATGTCAAGGTCTATTTTCCCCAAACCCCGCCAGTGTTCACATTTGGGCATTGTGCTGGCGCGGTAGTGCCAGGAATTTGAATTTCCTTTTCTTGCAATGTTAGTTTGCATGAATCTATTTAGGCCATGCATTTTGCAATTCGGTAGCTATCCCCAGGTTGCAGTCATAGGGCCTATAACCTGTCTGTGCCGTCGCGCTTGGGGGCTATTAGTCTTAATGAAGGAGGGATGGACGTGGCATCTTTCCCCCAGGGGATTGCTTCTTGCCCTCCTATAGGAAACTGGAACTCCCAAAAACCCAAAACGATGTAAATTGCTCAAAATAAGTTTTATTTATCACAAAGTCATTTCTTCAAAGCAATAAGCTGGAAAACTTTAGAGGGGTGAAGAAAACATACTTACAGTCTCAATTAGTCCTGGGTCCAAGGGGTTTGAAGCTGAGAAGCCTCACCAAGTTTCCTCTTTCCTCAATGGCTGTGAATGCCGGAGCAAACCACAACCCCAGTTCAGATGGCCTATGTTTTGAAGATTCAGGATCTTCCTTTGGTGCCAAAAGAACCGGCTTGAAGGCGCCTGGGTCTCCTCAATAATTGTCCAGGACGATCTGGACATAAAGCATGAGTCCCAGGGGTAAAAAACCTCAGAACTGGTGTTAAGAGGTAACTTAAATCAGGGTCTTTAAGAAACAAGTCTCTTATTCACGTCCATATGGCAGGACCTCTGATGGCAGAATGAAGAAGGAAACCACTCCCCCCCTCCAGGAAGAGGTGGAGCCAAACAGTACTGATTGACAGCTACAAGCAACCAATCCATACAACTGTACATAAACATGGTAAAAGGGGCAGGATTAAGCACAATACAACAGTTTAAATCTTGCAACTAACCGTTCTATATACAGTTGGCGCCACTCGCGCCGTCACACTGTCAATCATCATTAGAGCCTTTAGATCTGCCCCTTTCCCCAGGTTTGAAGGGAAAAGGGGACTTTTAGTTCAGTCTCACAGTTTGGAGCCTTACAGCAGGACGTGAGGACTTTCTCTGTCTCACCTGCAAAAAGCTTCACTTCTTACAGCTTTGCTGGGGAGTAAAGTTACAGTTCCACAGCTTTGCTGGGGTTAAAGAAATAGATCTACAGCCAGCTTTGCTGGGGAGTAAAGTTACAGTTCCACAGCTTTTGCTGGGGAATACAGCCAGCATTGCTGGAAAATAAAGGAATGGTTCCACGACCTTCGTGGGGTAAATCTACAGGACACCAGCTTGGCAGATCTACAGGAGCCTTGCCTGGTAAGGGTCACTCGGGCTACCCATAACGCAGCTTGGTGCCGGGAGTTGGGTCTCACACCAGCAGGGTAAAGAAAGATTGCCCAAGGAGGGGTCGGAAGGTTTCCCTAAAGAAAAAAGGAACAGTTTATCAAGCAGTTGCCTGTCCCTTGTTGGCAGATGGAGAAAGCTACCAGCTTTTTAAGATTATAAAGCATTTAATTCACTTGTTTGAAGATTTAAGCCTTAATAAAGAACTTTGTTTGACTTATTTTGAGCCTCTACAGAACTTTGTGTTGGGAAACCTATGGGACTCTTTAGCTGAGGCACCCCGGCATACCGTTGGGCATAAAGAAAGCATGTCCTGTAAACAGACATTGTCATAGACCCAGCGTGCAACAGCACAGGCATATTGAGGATTTGTGCCAAGTTTGGTCCAGTTCCATCATTGTTTGAGTCCACAGTGCCCTCTGGATGTAGGTGAACTACAACTCCAAAACTCAAGGTCAATGCCCACCAAACCCTTCTAGTGTTTTCTCTTGGCAATGGGATTTCTGTGTGCCAATTTTGGTTCAATTCTATCGTTGGTGGAGTTCAGGATGCTCTTTGATTTGAGGTTAACTATAAATCCCAGCAACTACAACTCCCAAATGACAACATCAATCCCTGCCCCAATGTCACCAGTATTAAAATTTGGGCATATCAGGTATTTGTGCCAAATTTGGTCCAGTGAATGAAAATAAATCCTACATATCAGATATTCACATGACAATTCATAACAGTAGCACAATTGTAGTTATGAAGTAGCAACAAAAATAATGTTATGGTTGGGGGTCACCACAACATGAGGGACTGTATTAAGGGGTCACGGCATTAGGAAAGTTGAGAACCACTGATGTAGATGGACATAAAGTGGACAAATCTATCCATATTACAGTTCAGTTGAAACTGAATAATTGTGTAGTGCTGGAACATGTAGTTTTTACAAGGTCTTAAGCTTTCTCTGCTAAAGAGTGTTGGTCTTTCACCAAACTACAGATCCCTGGATTCCATAGCATTGAGTTGTGGCAGCTAAAGCAGCGTCAAACTGCATTAATTCAACCGTGTAGATACACCCTTGGTCTCTATGAAGCCTGGTTCATCTGAACCAGAAGCACCTGACTGGTGAAAAAGAAATACCCCAAAGGGAAATGACTGAGAAAATAAGATGGAAGTGAATTGTCTTCATCAATCCTGGAAAATAAAGATAAATCCCCTCACTTCATATTTTAACGTCACTTATCATAATCACCAGTAATGGCAACCAAATGTTTCTCTAAGCACCTCCACCCCATCCTTTCCCACTCATTACTTTTTTTTGGTGGGGGGGGGGGAGAAGGGTTTTTTTCTCAGGTGGGCTTTGCGTTTCCTTTCGGAGCTCATTTTCAGCCAGGGTCAAGGGCCGCTTCCTCTCCATTTTTTCCACTTGAAGGATGGCTTGGCTGTTGAGCATTTTATGCGCTCAGAAGAACAGCCCGGATGGCACCAGGCCCATAGGGTCTGATCCATAGGTGAAGGGATGAGAAAGCACATGCGGGGGAAATGGTTATTGCTTGACACACTTTGGAGACTGGCTGAGATATTTTTTGGGGATGGTTCAAGGTGAAAGGTACACAGGAGGCGGCCTTGCAAGTCAGTATAAAGAAGCATAGACAGTCCCCGAGTTACAAACATCCAACTTACAAATGACTCGCAGCTACAAACAGGAGCGAGTCAAAAGGAAGTGAGAGAATTCTCCCCCTTGGAAAGGAAATCCACTCCTGAAAGTTATTATCATGGGGAAAAGGTGTCTCCACTGAAGCTTTCTCATCAATTCTTATTTCTACAATATTTCTACGCCTCAGGGGAGCATGCTTGCTCCATCCATGTTCAACATCTACACAAATGACCAGCCACTGCCAGAAGGGACAGAGAGTTTCATCTATGCTGATGATTGTGCCATTACCACTCAAGCAGGGAGCTTTGAGATGGTTGAACAGAAGCTCTCCGAAGCTCTAGGTGCTCTTACTGCCTATTACAGGGAAAACCAGCTGATCCCCAACCCATCTAAAACACAGACATGTGCCTTTCATCTCAAGAACAGAGAAGCATCCCGAGCTCTGAAGATCACCTGGGAAGGAATCCCACTGGAGCATTGCAGCGCTCCCAAATACCTGGGAGTCACTCTGGACCATGCTCTTAACTATAAGAAGCACTGCCTGAACATCAAGCAAAAAGTGGGTGCTAGAAACAATATCACATGAAAGCTGACTGGCACAACCTGGGGATCACAACCAGATACAGTGAAGACATCTGCCCTTGCGCTGTGCTACTCTGCTGCTGAGTATGCATGCCCAGTGTGGAACACATCTCACCACACTAAAACAGTGGATGTGGCTCTTAATGAGACATGCCGCATTATCACAGGGTGTCTGCGCCCTACACCACTGGAGAAATTACACTGCTTCGCCGGTATTGCACCACCTGACATCCGCCGGGAAGTAGCAGCCAATAGTGAAAGGACCAAGGCAGTGACATCTCCAGCTCATCCCCTGTTTGGGTATCAGCCAGCACGTCAGTGACTTAAATCAAGAAATAGTTTTCTAAGATCTACAGAGACACTCGCTGGAACACCTCAGCAAGCGAGAGTCCAAAAGTGGCAGGCTCAAACCCAGAACCTCAACCAATGGCTGATACCAAATGAGAGACTCCCCCCTGGGCACACAGAGGACTGGGCGACTTGGAAGGCGCTGAACAGACTGCGCTCTGGCACCACGAGATGCAGAGCCAACCTTCAGAAATGGGGCTACAAAGTGGAATCCTCGACATGCGAGTGTGGAGAAGAGCAAACCACTGACCACCTGCTGCAATGCAACCTGAGCCCTGCCACATTCACAATGGAGGACCTTCTTGCAGCAACACCAGAGGCACTCCAAGTGGCCAGATACTGGTAAAAGGACATTTACACAATGGAGGGCCTTCTGGCGGCAACACCAGAGGCACTCCAAGTGGCCAGATACTGGTCAAAGGACATTTAATCAACTACCAAACTCACAAATTTTGTATTTTGTCTGTTTGTTTGCTTCGTTCTGTTAGAAATGTAATATAATTTGACTGGTTGTCCTGACACAACAAATAAATAAATAAATAAATAAAGATAAAGATAAAATTTCTACAATAAGCCACATTTTCCTAAATGCAGTTCTCACAGGGACAAAAAGTTGAAATCTTCTGATAATAATAATGCACTTTATTTATAAGCGGTGGAATATTTTCTCTTGACTTGAATGAAGTAGGCAAAGACGAGCAATATTAACTTGCAATATCCTCCTGAGAACATATTTCTGATATATATGTGTGTTTTTAAAAAAGCTACAAGGCACACAACCCCAGCCTCAAAGGAGGAGGGAATGAAAAGATGTAGCGTGCCAGAACTGAGCCATAAATTTCAGGGGTTCATAAAGGAAGGTGGGATGCAATAAAAGCGCACAGGCACCCCTTTGAAGGAGAGCATCTCTGGTGTCCCCATCTGGAGAGCTGTTTCGTCCTGGTCGTGGCTTGGCAGCAATATCCCACACGGGATGCGGAGGGTCACGGCCGGATGAGAAGGAAATATAATTTTCTCTTTCCAGAAGGACAGCTGATAGGTAAACTCACCCACAGAAGAGCTACTGGTGTTCCTTCACTGTGTTTGGCGAAAGAACGCAATGCATAGCCAAGGGGATTGTTAGCGTTTATGATTTCAACAGAACACGGTTCTGCTCCCAGAAGAAAAGACCAGAGCAATGATCTGGGATGGATCATGTCATGCTCTACAAGTGTCTAGAAAAAGGCAACAACACCTTCACAGGGTAGGACACCCATGTTTAGATATTTCAAAGGATGTCACTGTTCAGTCTCCCAGAAGCCTGATTTGCCTTATTTTATAGTTAGGTTGCTTCCTCTTGCATTTTTTCCCAGGGCTGCTGCAGCCTTGCAAGAGTTCTAAAGTTAAGAGTATGCTGGTCTCTTTGCAACCATTGGCTTAGAGAGCAGCTCTTTGAGTTTAGGGACCTCCTTTTCTCCCAGGGAAAGATCTCCATTTTAGATTCTCCCCTGCCTTTTCAGTTTGAGGAAAGATTTCAGAAGGGCTGATGATTAACCAGTTAGCTCTGGGAAAACCATTGCAAAAACTATAAACTGAGTAAGATATATTAAGCTATAGATAGTAGGGCTGGGCGGTTTCAGTTTCGTTAATTCGTAATTCGTTAATAATTCGTTAATTTTTTCAATTACAAAACGATAACGAACCATTCTGGAGCAATTTTTTTAAAAAAACGAATTTTTAAAAAGTTTTGTAAATGCTTCGTATTTCGTTATTGTATTCGTTTCGTTATTGTTCTGAGGTCGTTTCGTTATTATTTCCGCATGTCTGGGGCAAGTTTTTTGTTTAATTAGTGAAAAAAAATTATAATATCACACCAACAGTCAACAACAGAGGGAGAGGGAAGCTTCAGAAGTTTTTGGAAGTTTTTTAGCGTATTTCGCGGTCGCGTCCGCCATTAACGAATCGATTCGTTATTGTTTCGGAAATCGATTCGTTAATGTTTTGTAATTTTTTTCACATTTACGAAATTTCATAAATATCGAACTTTTTAAAAGGAAAATTTTGTAATTATTTTAAATATCGAAACAAAAACCCCCCAAATACAAATCGATTTTAGAAACAAATTTTTCCGTTGTTACCCAGGCCTAATAGATAGTATTGCTAAACTGAGTAAGCTATATTGAGTTAATATAGATAGTATATTGTGTATTGAGCTGTATTGAGATATTATAGTTAGATAAGCTTAATTGAGAAGATTGAGTTATATAGTTATAGAGAAAGAGTCATGACTACTTTGTCTCCAGGACTGACCTTAAGTTATAGATAGGGAAAAAGCCTGCTTTTTTTCTAAACCACAACAGCTTTAGGTTAGGGTGTTAAGATTCCAGGATCTTATCTGCCATCTGGAGAAAGGGTTGCCTCTGTAACTAAAGAAAGGAAAGATTTTTTTTTGTAGTTTCATCTATTGACTGTTTATTTGCAACTTTGATGAACTGTGCCAAGTCTTCAATGACTTTGAATGAATAAATATCCTTTTTTGATGTTTAAAACCAGTGATAGTCTCAATTGCTAAGTATCTCAAGCTTCTCAATATAGACACCTGCAGTTCGCTCAGGCATAGAGAAAAGCACGTCACAGTTTTATTTTTTTATATCGTCTAGGCGGACAGCACAGTCACATTGAGGAAAGGGGCCAGATTGTTTTCTGCTGCTCTGAAGTCTAGGACATGATGGAGCCAAACATTCAAATTACAGGAAAAGAGATTCCACTTAATCATTATTGATAAGAGCTGTTCAGCAGTGGAACAGCTGGGCAGCAGAAAACAAGCCTATTCCTTCTTCCTTATGACAGCCTTTCGATTGTGGATAAGGATTTTGTTTACTAGCTATCTCTGATGTATTGAGCATAACAGATTTACGATAGCCCCAGCAGCCCACAGATCTGGAGGTTTAAACTCCTACTTTGGGAGATCAAGCATTGCCCTGAATATGTTTGTGGGGTCGCACACCCCATGCTCAGATTTATGATCCAATCAATTTTTGGAAGGAGAAGCGGAGGAAAGGAATGATGGCAAAAGGAGAGGAGTGTGGAGGGGGCGGGAGGTGAGAATGACAATGAGTTATTTGCAAATATTTCATGGAGACAGGTTGGCCCAAAAGCATCCGTTGGAGTGCTAGGTTTTTGCACTGCTTTGGCAACAAGGGTCCCTGGTGGTTGCGTTACCTTAAAGAACAGGTAAAGCATCCAGCTATGAGTCAGGATTCGCTCAGGAGAGCTCAAGGGGGAGGTTCCCTGGTGCATCCTTGGAGTAAAGATTCTTCAATGCAAAAGGTCAAGCGCAGTTTTCGCAAGCGTGGTGTGAGATTGCTGGATAGCAACCAAGCCTGTTTGGCCAAATCAAATAGAATCAGGGAATCATGGACCATGAAAATGAACAAAATCTGGCTACCAGTATTTAGAAAAAACTCTAAAATCAAAACAGTAAATAAAGAAAAACATTCAAAAAGAGGAAGTCACAGGGAGGAGGGAGCAAGCTTGTTTTCTGCTTCCTTGGAGACTAGGACGCGGAACAATGGCTTCAAACTACAAGAGAGGAGATTCCATCCGAACATGAGGAAGAACTTCCTGACTGTGAGAGCCGTTCAGCAGTGGAACTCTCTGCCCCAGAGTGTGGTGGAGGCTCCTTCTTTGGAAGCTTTTAAACAGGGGCTGGATGGCCATCTATCAGGGGTGATTTGAATGCAATATTCCTGCTTCTTGGCAGAATGGGGTTGGACTGGATGGCCCAGGAGGTCTCTTCCAACTCTTTGATTCTATGGTTCTATGACAAGAAAGGATTCTCCCAGGCAGCAAGAAGCCAGACCTTGAAACTGCTAGGCCATTAAAAGCTAACCAAGGTGGCCAATTGCAACATTCACACCTAGCTCAACAGACAAAATTTCTTTCAGCTGGTAGGCTGTTAGGAATGGTGGGAGTTGAAGTCCAAAACACCTGGAGGGCCCAAAGTTTGCCCATGCCTGGTATAGAGGCACCCCTAGTCTTGACTGACAGAAATCCTATAGATTTCATTGTTTTTAACACAATGTTGGGATGTAACCAATTTGGGTTCTCAGCGGAACTAACTCATTGAGGATGGATTTATACTACCCTATAATCTCCAGTCGTTACCAATTTGACAAGGAATTCCAGTTCATTTTCTGTTGTCCCGAGTTTCCAGCTGCTTCGAAATGTCCCAATTTCTCTTTCTTCCTCCCACCTTCCATTTTTGTCCTTCAGCTGCTAAGTTCAAAGTGGCAAAGGAGTTTGCACTTCATTACCATTTGGTCCAGCCATAAGTTTTAAATGCTTGTTGTTATTGTTACTGTTTATTTTTTACTTTTGTTTATGAGATTTATTTTAACTGTTGTATTGATTTATTGTCAAAAGCTTTCATGGCCGGGATCACTGGGTTGTTGTAGGTTTTTCCGGGCTATGTGGCCATGTTCTGGAGGCAATTTTTCTCCTGACGTTTCGCCTGCATCTGTGGCAAGCATCCTCAGAGGTAGTAAGGTCTGTTGGAAGTAGGAAAAATGGATTTATATATCTGTGGAATGACCAGGGTGGGACAAAGGACTTTTGTCTGCTGGGGCTAGCTGTGAATGTTTCAGCTGATCACCTTGATTTGCATTCAATGGCCTGGAAGCGCCTGGGGGGAATCTCTTGTTGAGAGTGAATTGATGTGCCTGTTGTATTGATTGTTTTCTTATTGCTTTTACTGTTGATGTACTTTGGGCTCGGCCTCATGTAAGCTGCACCAAGTCCCTTGGGGAGATGGTAGCGGGATATAAATAAAATGTCGTTATTATTATTATTATTATTATTATTATTATTATTATTACCATATAATCCGGCATATAAGATGACTGGGTATATAAGACGACCCCCCCCCCCAACTTTTCCAGTTAAAGTAGAGAGTTTGGGATATACTCGCCGTATAAGACTACCCCTATTCCAACACACAACAAATAAAATTTTTAAAAGCATCAGATTTTATTTCAATATGGTAATTTTCCTATTACTGTCCCTCCTTCTCTGCCTTTCAGATCTCGCACATGTGCACCTGCATCACTTCACTGCAGTCTTCAGGAGCGAGATCTAAGAGGCAGAGGAGGAGGTACGGTAATAGTATACAAGGATGGGCCAGACAGGTAAAAGAGGTGTGTTTTTCCGGGCCCAGAGCCATTCTATTTCTTTTTTCCATACCCCGGGCCCTTCACTTACACCTTCCCAATGAGGCGACCCTTCACCTCACCATCGGGATCGCATTAAGTCCACGAATCCTGATGAATGGATTTTCTTCTACCGTACTTGTACAGCGTTGCCCTTAATGCTTTCATACAGTAGCTGCATACGGCCGGGATGCGGCCAATGCCATTTTTGAGCTCCCCCCACCACATGCAGCAACCACAGATTCTCCAATCCGGATTGGACGTTTCAGCACCCACTCTATAAGATGACTCCCTGCGTATAAGACTACTCCCGCATATAAGACGACTGCCATGCACAAGGCTACTCCAGCGTATAAGATGACCCCCATGTATAAGACTACTCCTGCATATAAGATGACTCTCGCATATAAGACGACCCCTGACTTTTGAGATTTTCTTGGGTTAAAAAGTAGTCTTATATGCCAGGATATACAGTACTTTACCTGAAAAGCAGAATCTTCCCCTTCCCACAAAAGCAAACCACTGCAGCCTCCTCTAGTTTGTGTATTCTTCCTTAGTAGTCATGGCCACATTTTGATGTTGCTTGGTCACACATATCTTGGTTTTCACCTGTGAGATATTGGAGCATTTCCCATTTCCCGGTGTTTATAAGAAGCCTTTTTCTGGCCAGAGGTTGCTGAAAGCCTTTCACCAGCCTCATCTTACTTGCTCCATAAGTGTATAAACAAATCAAAGGCTTATGAGAGTTCAGGAGGGTTGTTATCCTAGGATAACTGATGGTGTAAACAAGCACTTTCTCAGTGGCTTAATCCTCCGTAGCACCAGCTATGTTAATCCACTCAGAGACTGATAAATGACTTTTCTGCTAAATGTAACACAAGTCATGCAAAACTGGAGGTCTGATCCCTTCTTTGCCGCCTTCTTTCCATTTTCCGTGTTGAAAAAAATCGATTCCTGCAAAAGTTCTATAGCTGGGCAGCAAGATAATATCTTTCCCTTTAATTTTCCACATTAACTTTTGTTGTTAAATGCCATCAAGTTGACTTTGATTCATGTTGACCCTACGAAAGACAGACCTCTTCGTCACTCCATTCTCAACAGCCCTGCTCGTGCTCAGGTCTTGCGGGCCCCTTCTACACTGCCCTGATATCCCAGGATCTGATCAGAGGATATAAGGAGAATGTAGAAGGGGCCTCAGACATGGCTTTCCTGATTGAATGTCTCCATCTGAATTTGGCTGCTTTTATAGAGACAGATTTGGGCACACAGCAATGTTGCATTACACAATGGCACCCAATCATTGCCATATCTTGGATCATGTTGCTATTTTGCATGGCTCTATATAACACTGGCAAAACTTGTTTGTGCATATTTATTATACACCAAGTCTTTACCTTTGCGCACTGGCTTACTAGGAGGAGGAATAGTTGTTCTGGTACAGCTGTACCAGGAGCTCCAACTTTAATTTGCTTTGTATTAAATGTTTGCTTGTAGTCCTAGATTTCAGGGTTCTGCAGAAAGGTGGCTTCCTTTGGTTGCAGTCATAGGGCAAGTCACCTGTCCATCATCGTTAAGTTTTGGTTCCGCCCCTTGCTCAGGGCAATTGGGAAGGGAAGGGAGCCATTTTTAGTTAGTCTCAGCAAGGAAAGCTAATGTATAGGACGTGTGCAAGCTTCCCCTGTACAAAAGCTTCAACCTTTAAGAATTTCCAGGAAAACAGCCCTAAAGACCAAAGAACTCCAGCTGGAGAACATCTAAGCCTTTACTGGTAGGTCCACTCGGCGTTCGAGACGCAGTTCGACCCGGTAGCGGAGCCCACATCAGTAAGGGTTAGATTACAGTCAGCCTGGGAGAAGTTAAAAGGGGATTTTCCTTTAAAGAAGTTATTGAAGACAGTTGCCTGTCCTTCATGGGCAAGATTAGGAATTCACCAGTTGCCTAAAAGCTTGGAATCATTTGCTTAACTTTACTGAAGACAAGAGAAGTTTCTGTTTGATTGTTCATTAATAAAAGACTTTGTTGTACTTCACAAGCCATCTAAAGACTATTTGTGGTGAAAACCTCTGAGAACTTCTCTTTAGGCCCCCTGGCTTCCCGCTGGGCAAAGGTTGCACGTCCTGTTCTAAAGAAAATTTTACAGGCCCAGCACACGACAGAACAATAGTAGTTGGTAATACTACCATTATACCTCGGATTAGTAGTTGCCATCCGTATCCATGCCCTGCTCACCCCACCAGCTCTATAGATACCTTGAGCAATGATTAATCGATTTGCCCCAAAGAAATGGGAAATTATTGTTTCCATTTGATGTTTGATGTTTTGTCTTATGTCTGTTATAACAGGCTGTGCTTTTTACTTAATTTTAGTTTGTTAAGTTATAATTCGTATTTATATGTTGGGTTGTATAAATTTTGTTAGTATGGATGTATTGTTGTTGTATTCAGGCATTGAATGTTTGCCTTTTATGTTTGGAATCTGCCCTGAGTCCCTTTGGGGAGATAGAGCGGAATATAAATAAAGTTTATTGCTATTACTACTACTACTACTATGACTACGACTACTATTTGAAACACAACGAGTCCACAGCAGACACTGTTCTGTTGCACGCTGGGCTTGAAATGAATTGCTTTTAAAACAGGACGTGCAACTTTAGCCCAGTGGGAAGCCAGGGGGCCCGAAAGAGAAATTCTTAAGGATTTTCACCATAAACAGTCTTTAGAGGGCTTGTGAAATATAACAAAGTCTTTTATTGGTGAACAATCAACAGAAACTTCTTTGTCTTCAAAAGGTTAAACAAATGCTTCCAGGCTTTGTGCAACTGGTGGCTTCTAACTGTACTTTACTCTAAAGGAAAATCCCTTTCCAAACTTCTCCCAGGCTAACTGTGAACCTAAACCTAACTGATGTGGGCTCCACTACCGGGTTGAACTGCGTCTCAAAGCACCAAGTGGACCTACCAGTAGGCCTGTAGTCACTTCAGCTGGAGTTCTTAGATGTTCAAAGCTGTTTTTCCCTCCGAAATTCCTCAGAGCTTTAGGGCTGTTTCCCGGGGAATCTTTGGGAATCCTTTTGCTCTTAAGACTGTTCTCCCCCAGGAGGTCTTAAGGGTTGAAGCCTTTGTACAGGAGAAGTCTGTACACATCCTGTACATTGACTTTCCTTGCTGAGACTGACTGAAAATGGCTCCCTTCCCTTCTCATTGTCCTGAACAGGGGGCGGAACCAAACTTAACGATGATGGACAGGGGGCCTGCCCTATAACTGCAAACTTTAACAGGAAGCCACCCTTCTGCAGAATCCCAAGCCTTGGGCTGCAAGCAAACACTTAATACAAGGCAAATAAAGTGGGAGCTTCTGGTACAGCTGTACCAGCACAGCCAGCACTGTTGTATTGGATCACACATTGGACACTTCCCAAGTGTCTAGAACTGTGTGATATATCACCAAATAATGCTTGCAGATCCCAGTAAGGTGGCCTTTTGCAGCTGGCTGATGGTAATTTTGTCAGCGCTGATTGTGTTTAAATACAGGCCAAGGTCTTTAGGCACTGCACCCAGTGTGCCGATCACCATTGGGACCACCCTTACTGGCTTGTGCCAAAGATGATGATGATGATGATGATTATTATTATTATTATTTGGGAAGTGTTAACTGGCATTTGATTGTTTGCTGTCTGGAGTCATCCTGTTTCTGAGTGGTGTTAACTATTCACTGTGTTGATTCTGGTGTTTTTTAAATATTGGTAACCAGATTTCATTAATTTTCATGGAGAATTTTTGCCTTTCAAGCCATAAGTCAGCCTTGGCAAAACACATCCTAGCTTTAAAAACCTTTGGAAGAGCCATAGTGTTGGTCCAAGAAATCACTTACAGTTCCCTAAAAGAAAGGAGTGAGTAGCTGTATGGGTTCTGAACCTTCTGAATGCAATATGGAGTAGGTATGAGGTCTAAACAAACATTGTTATTCTGATGGTCCCAGGCTGGTTCATCCTGTTTGGACTTCTTTTGAGCACATTTATGTGATGATCTATCGAGAACCCTTTTGGGCATTTATTTATTTCCACCTACCAGCCTTCTTCTATAGCCCTTGCCATTTTTGCTTTATTGAATCACATCTCCTCTTCTCCTCCTGCTTCCCATTCTTCCTTTAAATCTTTTTTTTTTTGGTCTTTACAAATTAAAAAAAGAAAGCCTTACTTCAAGCATCTTAAACCCATTTGGAAACACACATCCTCGCCTGCAATCCATTATCCCAAATTCCCATGTGGTTCCCATCATCGGAGACGGCAGGATTGATAATGTGGTATTGGACAGCTTCCCCAGATTTGGGGGCTGGATTAGAAATAGGATTACAACATTTTTAATGTCCGGCTATTTGCTGCCTTAATTGCAATTGAGGAAGGAATTGGCTTGCCATGAGAGGAGAGGAGAAGGAACTCTTGGGCCTTAGCTGTAGAGATATAAAGCACATTCAAATATATTAAAGGATGGATAAAAAGCAGAGTTCTTGGAGAGAAGAATTTTGGACTGATAAGACTCTTTGTATTGCAGGGAATTAAATAGGAGAGTGGAGGCCCAGGATATAATAATGTAATAATAATATAATTTTTGCGTGTCAGGAGCTACTTGAGAAATTGCAAGTTGCTTCTGGTGTGAGAGAATTGGCCACCAGCAAGTACGTCGCCCAGGGGATGCCCGGATGTTTTTGATGTTTTACCATCCTTGTGGGAGGCTTCTCTCATGTCCCTGCATGGGGAGTTGGAGCTGACATAGGGTGCTCAACCCGCTCCCCCCAGATTCAAACCGCCAACCTTTCGGTCAGCAGGCCTGCCAGCACAAGGGTTTATCCCATTGCACCACCTTTGTAATAGGAAGGTGAAACTTACATCAATGCTAAATCATGGCTGTTGGTGGCTCACATGTCAGTAGAATTATGAACCCACCCCAGATATATATTCTGATAGGAATGGAGTTGTCTAAGGTGCTGAACATTCACCCTAAAATACCTTCAGGACCTTGGAAATCTCCTTTACAACTTTGGTGGCCCCCTCGACTCTGGAACTCACTTCCTAAGGACATCAGGCATGCCCCAACTTTGGCAGTCTTTAGGAGGATCTTGAAAACGTGGTTGTTCCAGTGTGCCTTCCCAGAATAATGAACCCTTAGCATTATGTCCCTAAAAAGCACTTTATACTAATTTAGTACTGCTTGTACATTTCCACCAACGCCCCATCTCCTCTATCTTGTTCATGCCCAGCATTATTTTTTAACTTAATTACATTTGGCTCTGTGCAGAAGTCATTGATACTATGTATATGTTTAACTGTTAGAATATGTTTGTGTTGGTAACAGTAGCTGAAACTAGAGTTAACTGGTTGTATCCACAGTGAGGTTGCCAAGGAGACCAGGCAGGAGAGTGAGAAGTGGGCGGAGCCAAGTAGAAAATGTTTGGTGCGTCTTTGGAAAAGGGGCGGTTGGCAGTTTAGAGTTTAGAGTCGGAGTTGGCAGTTGAGAGTGGAGAGTGGAGAGCAGTGTGTGTGAATAGCTGAAGGTTTTTCAGTCTAGGAAGGCTGAAGGGAGAAACCTAGCCAGTTTCTTTAGTTAAAGTAGACTAAAGGAAGCTCGTTTAGATCACTAGTCAGGGAAGGACTAGAGATCAGGGATTTGATCAAGAAAAGATCAAATTGGAAGGCTATTCACATTAGGAAACATTGTTTATTAAAGTGCTTCACCTCAGTAAAAGTTAATCACAAGTTGTGTCATCTAGAAGAGTGGACTGTATTGCAAACCAAGTGTTATTCAAAGTTCTATAAGTTATTCAAAGTTATTTAACAGCCTGCAACCATACGCTTTGTACATAATAAACTTGTTAACTTTTGTTGAAGACCGTCTCATCTCCATTAATCTGCGTCTGTGGAGCCAGATCTCATCGGTGGTACCTCCAATACCTCACGTTGGTGGCAGTTACCTTAATTTACAAGTAATAATTGGCCTCCTCTATAACAAATTCTTATACACCATTGAGGCCTGAGATTAATTACATCCATAATCATCCACACCTGTATAATTGGTGGCAGAATTAAGAACAGTCTGTACGATTGGTGACAGTGGGTGGGATCTTTAAAGTTAAAAACCCTATACCCTGTACAACTGGTGCGTGCAACCTGCACAGGCTCAGCCATAGATTTTAAATGTATTTTGTGTTATTGTTCAATGTTTATGCTATTCGTGTATGAGATTTATTTTAATTGCTTTGTATTAGTATTTGTATTTTGCTTTGTATTGTGGTTGTATTGCTTGTATTGATGTATTGTGGGCTCGGCCTCATGTAAGCCGCACCAAGTCCCTTGGGAGATGGTAGTAGGGTATAAATAAAGTTTATTATTTATTTATTATATTGTTTTTTCTTTGCTGGCATTGAATGTTTGCCATATTTTGCTGGAAACCACCCTCAATCCTTTGGAGAGATAGGGTGGGTTACAAATAAAATTTTATTATTATTTATTGTTATAAATCCCAGCATTATATAGCATTGACCCATGGCAGTTAAAGTAGTGTCAATGTTCTGTTGCGTGCTGGGCATGTAACAGCTGTACTTTTCTATAGGACGTATACTTTAAGCCCAGTGGGAAGCCACGGGTGCCTCGAAGAGAAGTTCTCAGGGATTTTTCTGAAGTGATGGTCTTTAGAGTATTTGATGATGCAACAAAGTCTTTATTATGGAACAAACAACAAATCTTCAATGGTTCAAACAACACTTCAAGGCTTTCTTAGTCTAGTCCTCAATGGACTGGTACCTGACTTTGATTAACTGTACTTTCTCTGTAGGAAAAAAAACCCTATTTTAACCTCTCCCAGGCTGCTTTCTATCTATGCCTCATCAGTGTGGGACCTACTACCGATTCCAAATGCATCTGGGTATCGAGCAGACCTACCAGCCGAGGCTTGAAGATATTTCAGCTGGAGTTCCAAGGATCTGTAATGCTGTTCTCCCTTCGAGAATTCTTAGAAACTTCAGGGCTGTTCCCTCTGATGCTGTGAGGCTGAGAGGCTGTGAGCTCTCAGCCAGAGCTTTTGGGACCTTTCTCCTGGAATTTCTGCTTCTGTATCCCTGGATGTTACTTTTTCCCTAGATGGTTAAATTCCCCTGGATGCTCTTGAGAAAGGAAGCTTTTCTACGGGACGAGCTGGTCTACGTCCTATAGCTTAGCTACCTTGTGTGAGACTGCCCAAAAATGGCTCTTCCCTCCCAGAGCCCAGAACAAGGGGCGAAAGCAAAGCTTAACTATGATGGACAGGAGGCCTGCCCTATAACTACAGATAACAGAAAGAAAATAAAGTTGGAGCTCCTGGTACAGCCGTACCAGCACAGTCAAACTGGTATAACTCTGCAGTATGGATACAGCCTCCATCAAAAAAGTTTTTCAAATGTTTCATTCATGAAACAGCAAAAGAAGGAGGAGGAGGAGGAGAAGAAGAAGAAGAGAAATCCCAGTCCTTCTCCGCCAAAAACCTAATGAGGAAATGATTTGCCCTCAAAGATAATTTTAAATGTATACAAATTGGCAATTTCCAAGACGATGAGAAATTGCCAGAGCATGGGAATCAAACTCTTTGGGGAAAGCCGAATCTCAGCTAAATGGGTTCCAGGCTCGTCACTTATGAGCCACATTTTTTGTAGAAGTCTTTATCTCTTTTGTTTTGTTTTTTTGCATTTAAGTGCCCTGTAAATCAGCGAGTTGACAGATACTAATCGTTTTAATAAATGATGACCCCTTACGCAGCTGTCTGAGCAACATCCAAACTTTAACATGTCACAGACGACCGACCGAAGGCTCTTGATCCGCTCATTGGGAGAGTCTGTCTGACAGGCTAAATATTACCAGACTTTTCGCATCCTGGTGATGAATCTCACTCGAGGCTCTAATATTCGCCTGTCCTCTTGACACAATCTCTTAGATAGGGCCCCAGCAGAAGGGAAATTGTGGGTTTTGGAACTGATTTAGAATTGATTTGCATCATCCCTCTCCATGCCATGGGTCCCAGGGGTCTTCTTCTTCTTCATATCTTGACTTCAACTTTCTTTCTTTCTTTCTCTCTCTGTAGAAGAGATAAGTAGTACATTCTGCCCAAGGGTACTAATTTTCAGGGAAAGTCCTGAATAATAATAATAATAATAATAATAATAATAATAATAATAATAATGTCAATGACACATTTATTTATTTGTCATGTCAGGGCAACCAGGCAATTATATTACATTTCTAACAGAACAAACAAACAAACAGACAAAATACAAAATGTGCGAGTTTGGTAGTTGATTAAATGTCCTTTGACCAGTATCTGCCCTTGGAGTGCCTTGGTGTTGCCGCAAGAAGGTCCTCCATTGTGCATGTGGCAGGGCTCAGGGTTGCATTGCAGCAGGTGGTCAGTGGTTTGCTCTTCTCCACACTCGCATGTCGTGGATTCCACTTTGTGTCCCCCATTTCCTGAGGTTGGCTCTGCATCTCGTGGTGCCAGAGCGCAGTCTGTTCAGCGCCTTCCAAGTCGCCCAGTCCTCTGTGTGCCCAGGGGGGAGTCTCTCATTTGGTATCAGCCATTGGTTGAGGTTCTCGGTTTGAGCCTGCCACTTTTGGACTCTCGCTTGCTGAGGTGTTCCAGCGAGTGTCTCTGTAGATCTTAGAAAACTATTTCTTGATTTAAGTCGTTGACGTGCTGGCTGATACCCAAACAGGGGATGAGCTGGAGATGTCTCTCCTTGGTCCTTTCACTATTGGCTGCTACTTCCCGGCAGATGTCAGGTGGTGCAATACCGGCTAAGCAGTGTAATTTCTCCAGTGGTGTAGGGCGCAGACACCCCGTGCTAATGCGGCATGTCTCATTAAGAGCCACATCCACTGTTTTAGCATGGTGAGATGTGTTCCACACTGGGCATGCATACTCAGCAGCAGAGTAGCATAGTGCAAGGGCAGATGTCTTCACTGTGTCTGGTTGTGATCCCCAGGTTGTGCCAGTCAGCTTTCGTATGATATTGTTTCTAGCGCCCACTTTTTGCTTGATATTCAGGCAGTGCTTCTTGTAGGTCAGGGCACGGTCCAGAGTGACTCCCTGGGTGTGTTGCAATGCTCCAGTGGGATTCCTTCCCAGATGAAACAATAGATCACATCCTAAGCTGCTGCAGGAAGATTGCACAGACAGACTACAAGCAGAGGCACAACACCATTGCTCAGATGATTCATTGGAACTTGTGCCACAAAGACCATCTGCCTGTGACAAAGAACTGGTGGGATCACAAGCTGGAAAAAGTCACAGAGAATGAACACATCAAGCTACTCTGGGACTTCCGAATTAAGAGTTTTAGAGCACAATACTCCTGATCTCATGATCGTGTTAAAAAACAAAGTATGGATTGTTGATGTTGCAATCCCAGATGACAGCAGGGTTGAAGAGAAACAAATGGATAATATGACACAATACGAGGATTTAAAGATCAAACTGCAAAGACTCTGGCACAAATCAGTCAAGGGGGTCCCAGTGGTGATTGGCACACTGGGTAAGTGCCTAAAGACCTTGGCCTGCACTTAAACACAATTGGCACTGACAAAATTACCATCTACCAGCTGCAAAAGGCCACCCTACTGGGATCAGCACTCATTATTCGGCGATACATCACACAGTCCTAGACACTTGGGAAGTGTCTGACGTGTGATCCAATACAACAGCCAGCAGAGTTTCTGCTGTGGACTCATCTTGTTGTGTTTCAAATAATAATAATAATAATAATAATAATAATAAGAAGAAGAAGAAGAAGAAGAAGAAGAAGAAGAAGAAGTTAACCTTTGCCATCCCACCTTTTAAAATGTCTGTTTATGGCACCTCTTCCCTCTTTCCCCCTTTGTCCTCATCTTATTTCAGTTTGGATCTACACTGTCATATAATACAGCTTGGAACTGAAGTATATGACCAGCATAGACCCATATAATGCAGCTCAATGCCATATAATGGAGTTCAATCTACATTATATGGCAATGTAAAGCCATCAATACAGAGAAAGGATTCCCTGAAGTCAAAGGGCAACCTTCCCTTCAATCTAAACATACCAACTTCCCTAAGCCACTCCTCATAGGGCTTGGTAGGAGCCCCCCGTGGTGCAATGAGTTAAACCTTTGGGTTGGCAGGAAAGCTAACCAAAAGGTATGGGATGAGCTCCATCTGTCAGCTCCAGCTTCCCTTGTGGGGACATGAGAGAAGCCCCCCACAGAATGGTAAAACATCCAGATCTCCCCTGGGCAATTTCCTTGCAGATGGCCAATTCTCTCACACCGTAAGCAAGTTGTCCTAACACAGAAAAAAAAAGGTCTTGGTTTCCAGACCTTTGACTATTTTGATTGCCTTTCTTTAGACCTATTCTAGCTTGTTCATATCCTTCTGGAATCACAATGCCCAGAAATTGAGCATTGCAATTCCAGAAGGATATGAACAAGTGTTATTCCAGATAAGATGTGATCAAAGCCAAATAGATACTACACTTGACCTTAGCCAAAAGGCCAAGAATAGGAATAGAAAGGTAGTTGTTCATTCATTCAGTTGTTTCCGACTCTTCGTGACTTCATGGACCAATCCACGCCAGAGCTCCCTGTCGGCCGTCACCCCCAGCTCCTTCAAGGTCAAGCCAGTCACTTCAAGGATACATCCATCCATCTTGCCCTTGGTCGGCCTCTCTTCCTTTTTCCTTCCATTTTCTCCAGCATCATTGTCTTCTCTAAGCTTTCCTTTCTTCTCGTGATGTGGCCAAAGTACTTCAATCTTTGCCTTTATCTCCTTCCCTCCAATGAGCAGTCGGGCTTATTTCCTGGAGTATGGACTGGTTGGATCTTCTCATGGTCCAAGGCACTCTCAGAACTTTCCTCCAGCACCAAAGTTCAAAAGTATCTCTCTTCGCTCAGCCTTCCCAATGGTCCAGCTCTCACATCCGTAGGTGACTAAGGGAATACCATTGCTTTAACTATGCAGATCTTTGTTGCCAGTGTGATGTCTCTACTCTTTACTATTTTATCAAGATTGATCATTGCTCTTGTCCCAAGAAGGGTACCTTGATCTAGATGAGGAATGGGCAAACTTTGGCCCTCCAGGTGTTTCGGACTTCAACTCCAGCAATTCCAAACAGCCAGTAGAGACACTCAGTTGCTATTGATGAAGCTTAGAATCACACTGGCTTTTTTTGGTTGTTGTTGTTTCCTGCTTTCCTACCCCAATTGGGAATCAAGGCACTAGAACTGTGCATACAACAATGCACTATTGTGGCAAGCACGCCACCTGTTTTGAAAAGCAAGTTCTGATGCTTCTTTTAGTTGTGTTGGTTATGAAATCCCGGAAGCCACAGCTGTGTCCCATTCCTGGCTAGGGACGCACCACCGTCTGGACAACTACTTAGCCAGCCAGCGCCTTCCCGCATCATCTCCCTCACTTCCAAGACTCATTGCACATGAGGCAGGCGGTGTGTGGAGTGTGCATCTGCTTGCGCTGGTTTATGTCATGTGCTTCCTCGTTAAAGGAGCTGTCAGCCTCCAGAATCTGCTCTTCATCTGGATGAGCCTACCTCTGGTCTCCTGAACCCAGAATGCTGCACATCGCAGGTGCCGAGGATGAGTGCTCAGGCCCCAACACTTGTAACCTTTGCGTTGGAGATAATGAGGTGAAAAGCCCTCTTCGCTGTGGGGAAGGAGGGGGGCTTAAGCCAGCATACCCAGTTTTGGAGAAAAGCAAGCACATTTTGCATGCTTTGTGGTGCCCAAATTGCTATCGCAGAAATAGATGGCACTGGTGCATCATGCTCGATATTGCAAGCTCTTTTGAGTATCCATTCTCCGGGGTTTGGGGCAGGAGATTTTACCAGAGATACTGCCTTGTACACAGCAAGCCCATCAGTCCATTCTAGCCCAATGGTGTCAGCTTTGACTGGCAGAAAAAAAATTGTGATATGCAATTTCTTTCTTAGGTGATCCCTCGTAGTCTGAGTAGGATTGTCATCCAAGATCGGTGTACTGACGGTGGGTCCGTAGGTGACTGTGGAGCCTTATTCTTGATCTGCATCAAGAAGTTCAACAGTGACAAATGCAAGATACTCCACTTTGGCAGGAAAAACGAAATGCAAAGATACAGAATGGGGGACAATGCCTGGCTCGAGAGCAGTAGTGTGAAAAAGATCTTGGAGTCCTCGTGGACAACAAGTTAAACATGAGCCAACAATGTGATGTACCGGCAAAAAAAGCCAATGGGATTTTGGCCTGCATCAATAGGAGCTAGTGTCTAGGTCCAGGGAAGTCATGCTACCCCTCTATTCTGCTCTGGTTAGATCACACCTGGAATATTGTGTCCAGTTCTGGGCACCACAATTCAAGAGAGATATTGACAAGCTGGAATGTGTCCAGAGGAGGCGACTAAAATGATAAAAGGTCTGGAGAACAAGCCCTATGAGGAGCGGCTTAAGGAGCTGGGCATGTTTAGCCTGAAGAAGAGAAGGGCAAGGAGATTTGATAGCCATGTATAAATATGTGAGAGGAAGCACAGGGAGGAGGGAGCAAGCTTGTTTTCTGTTCCCTGGAGACTAGGACACGGAACAATGGCTTCAAACTACAAAGAAGGAGATTCCATCTGAACATGAGGAAGAACTTCCTGACTGTGAGAGCCGTTCAGCAGTGGAACTCTCTGCCCCGGAGTGTAGTGGAGGCTCTTTCTTTGGAAGCTTTTAAACAGAGGCTGGATGGCCATCTGTCAGGGGTGATTTGAATGCAATATTCCTGCTTCTTGGCAGAATGGGGTTGGACTGGATGGCCCATGAGGTCTCTTCCAACTCTTTGATTCTATGATTCTATGATCTTCTTCTGTAGTGAAGGCATTGGTTTCAAGGTGGAAGGTGGTCATGGTCAGGGTTGGCTTGATGTGCCTTCCTCTTGGCACATTTCTCTCTTTCGCCCTCGTTTTGTGCCTCTCCAAATTCTACAGCCCATCTTTAAATCTCTTTTCCTGCCCATCAACATTCCGTTTTCCGTTCTTGAGTTTGGAGTAGAACAACTGCTTTGGGAGATGGTAGTCAGGCATCCGGACAACGTGGCCAGTCTAGCGGAGTTGATGGTGGAGGACCATCACTTCAGTGCTGGTGGTCTTTGCTTCTTCCAACACACTGGATTCAGTTGGGATTCAGGAACATCTGGAAGGCTGTAGTTAGTTCTGTTTAGTCAGGAGAGTAGGGTTTGGATTCAGAGGCAAGGTTTGTGGATCAGATGCCTGACTTTAAAGTGTCCTTTAACCTTTCCCCAACTTCAGAGCCACAAATGTTGTTGGTTTGCAATTCCCATTATCCCCAGTCCACATTGTAGATAATCAAAAGGGGTGGAAGTTGTTGTTCAATAACATCTGGGGACCCAAAGTGGCTAAAAATTAAAGCGCACCAATCACTATGTAAAACATATATAGTTGGCCCAGTGGGATATAATTCTCCAGTGGAATAGGTTGCCATTTGGTAGTGTCCAAGTGCTGTGTGGTAGTGCTCAATGTCTTATCTTGGTATCTAATGAGAGAAACTGGGCCTCCAGGTATTGTATTATATTATTATTATTATTATTATTATTATTATTATTATTATTATTCTGCTGTGGACTCATTTTGTTGTGTTTCAAATACTACTACTACTACTACTACTACTACTAATAATAATAATAAATAATAAATAATAATAATAATAATAATAATTATTATTATTATTATTTCTTACCCGACTTTCCTTGTGGCTCAAGGCGGTTTACAACATAGCTAATAAAAAACACATTATCATTATGAACATCATATAACATAGGTATAGGTTATCCCTTCACATTAAATCTATTCATGTCCGTCTCTGGGGGTTGGTGCTCATCTCCATTTCTAAGCCAAAGAGCCGGCATTGTCCTCAGACACCTCCAAGGTCATGTAGCCAGCATGACTGGATGGCGCACCGTTACCTTCCCACTGAGATGGTATCTATTGATCTACTTACATTTGTATGTTTTAGAACTGCTAGGTTGGGAGAAGCTGGGGCTGACAGCGGGAGCTCACTCTGTTCTCCAGATTTGAACCTGTGACTTTTTGGTCAACAAGTTCAGCAGCTCAGCGGTTTAACCCACTGCGCCAATGTATGTTCAAAATACATAAATTGAAATACACAGAACAAAGATCAAGATATAGTGAAGACAAGACATGAGTTTAAAAGTCATGGTTAATACTGTCTGAGTAGGTCTGCCTTTTTCAGATGCGTTTTAAATACCAAACCACTAGGCCTGTTTGATCAAGAAAAAATTTGTTTCTAAAATCGATTTGTAATTGGGGTGTTTTTTTGTTTCGATATTTAAAATATTTACAAAATTTTCCAAAAAAAAGTTTTGTTATTTACGAAATTTTGTAAATATTAACGAATTTTTAGAATATTTTTTGTATTTTTTAAGAATAATATTAAAATAATATTAAAAAATATTTTAAAATGGAAAATTAACCAAAAAATGGCCCAAATGTGGACCAAACACAGGCAGGAGACAGCAAATGAGGGAAAACACCAACAGAAGAGTCTTTTCTTTTTTAGAATATTTTTTAAGAATAATATTAAAATAATATTAAAAAATAATATTAAAATAATATTAAAAAATATTTTTAAATGGAAAATTAACCAAAAAATGGCCCAAATGTGGACCAAACACAGGCAGGAGACAGCAAATGAGAGAAAACACCAACAGAAGAGTCTTTTCTTTTTTAGAATATTTTTAAGAATAATATTAAAATAATATTAAAAAATAATATTAAAATAATATTAAAAAATATTTTAAAATGGAAAATTAACCAAAAAATGGCCCAAATGTGGACCAAACACAGGCAGGAGACAGCAAATGAGAGCAAACACCAACAGAAGAGTCTTTTCTTTTTTAGAATATTTTTTAAGAATAATATTAAAATAATATTAAAAAATATTAAAATTAAAAAAAATATTAAAAAATATTTTAAAATGGAAAATTAACCAAAAAATGGCCCAAATGTGGACCAAACACAGGCAGGAGACAGCAAATGAAGCAAGCAGCACTCACAGCAGCAAGGAATGAATCCAATCCAGTTGCTAGCCATTAGCCAAGCCAAACCAATGCAAACTCCCTCGCCCTCTGCAGCAATGAGCTTTGAAAGGGCTCACCGGCCAATCAAAAACAAACAGCCACGGACCCACAGTGCACTGCTTGGGAGTGCCTGATTGGCTCCCAGGCACCAGCACTCCAGCAGCCTCCACCCCATTAACGAAACGAGCGGAAGCTCGTTAAATCTATGGGGGCTGCCGGTTCGATATTTTAAAACCCTTCCGGGTTTGGAAATGTGTTTTGATATCGCTTCAAAAATGCCAAAAATAACGAATTAATAACGAATTAACGAATTAACGAACGAAACCGGACAGGCCTACAAACCACTACTGTGACGCCCTATTCTCTTGTATCTATTTGTTGCCGAACCGGTCAAAGCTCTTTCTTGGTCAACTTCCAGAGTCTCCCCAAAAACTAGTCCCTCTCTCCCTCCAGAAAAGTAATGTTATGATACATAGCCTAATAGGACCACTGAAATGAGATCTAATCCTCCATATAGTGAACCTAAGTAGAGGATACTGTATCCCTTTTGGAAAAGCTTTGCCTCTTCTCAATTTCAGTCACAGCTCCATGGGATGTTTTTGCAAATAGAACAGCTCTTTTGCCTCCCTTTTATTGGTTCATATATCTTGCACATCATTTCATGCTCTGCCCTGGTAACCTTGTTGAATGCAAAATCTTGCGCCTCCATCCCATCGCCTCCTCAGCAATTTTTGCGGTTCCAACGTAGGTCCTGAGCGAATGTTGCATCTTTTCCTAATATTATTCCAGCCATGGCCTTTGTTCTCGGAGCCAGCCCATAATATTACAAACGCTCATCTCCAGCTCTTGCCAGGTACATCTTTATTAGTTTTGCCGCATGTGCATCGAGTCATGGTTTGGGCCATTACGCAAACCATTCCCGGACGATCAGACATTACCGTAGACCGGCGAGTGTTTCCATATATGAATATATATTCCAATCACCAAAATAATCTGCAGCCCCCAAACACCCAGAATACAAATTAGCTCTTGCTTTTTGGCTCATGAAAGGCATCTCCCGGGTGAACACATGCCCTCAACATCTGGTTTCAGATCTTCCAAACCAAAATTCAATAACTTTTTGGTTACCTTTTGACAATCGTTTATGGCCTTTTCCTTCAACACCCGTCAATATTTGCATAGCAAAGATGGCTCCCAGACTGTACCTCTTGGATCCCAGCCCCGCAGCTGACGGGAAAACCTTCTTCGGGACTGGCCACAGCAACAGTTACGCGGAGTCTCCTTCATCGGTGGACGGATTTCCCTTCTGGATCCTTGGCTGGATCATTTCTTGGCCACTATTTTTTCATTAGTGCTCCCCTTCTTTTATTGAAGACAAATTGGAACAAAAAGCCCGAGGGGGAAAACATAAGAGAAAAGAGAAAACCAGACCTTGGAAACATTACTTTGTTTGTATCGTACTGTTTGGCTGTGCTGGTTAGAAATCTGTTGGATCTGTAGTCCAAAAATGTAATTTTTCAAAGTGTTGCCTGGCTGCTGCCTTCTCATTGCCGATGCTCAACAGGTTGCCATATTCTTCCATGACACAACTCAGAAAGAGAATGGGATTAGGTCTCGGGGGCACGGTCCTGTCGTGGCTCCAGTACTTCCTGGAGGGACGAACCCAGATGGTGAAGCTGGGAGAAGCCTGCTCGGACCCCTGGCCTTTGACCTGTGGGGTCCCGCAAGGCTCTATTCTGTCTCCCATGCTTTTTAACATCTACATGAAACCGCTGGGAGAGGTCATCCGGAGTTTTGGAGTTGGGTGCCATCTCTATGCAGATGACACACAACTCTACTACTCTTTTCCACCTAATTCCAAGGAAGCCCCTCGGGTGCTGGACGAGTGCCTGGCCGCTGTGTCTATCTGGATGAGGACGAACAAGCTGAAGATCAATCCTGACAAGACAGAGGTCCTCCTGGTCGATTGTAAACCGGATCGGGGTATAGGGTGGCTACCTGTGTTGGACGGGGTTACACTCCCCCTGAAGCCACAGGTCCGTACCTTGGGAGTCCTCTTGGATTCATCGCTCACGCTTGAGGCTCAGGCGTCGGCGGTGTCCGGGAGGGCTTTTGCACAACTGAGACTTGTGCACCAGCTGCGTCCATACCTCGCGAAGGCTGATCTGGCCGGGGTGGTCCATGCCTTGGTCACCTCTAGACTGGACTACTGCAATGCGCTCTACGTGGGGCTGCCCTTGAAAACGGCTCGGAAGTTCCAACTGGTCCAACGAGCAGCAGCCAGGATGTTAACTGGGGCTCCTTACAGAGAGAGGTCAACCCTCCTGTTTAAGGAGCTCCACTGGCTGCTTTATTTTTCGAGCCCAATTTAAGGTGCAGGTGCTTACCTACAAAGCCCTGAACGGTTTGGGATCACCCTACCTGTGTGACCGTATCACTGTCTACGAATCCACACGCTCACTCCGGTCATCTGGAGAGGCCCTGCTCGTGATCCCGCCTGCGTCACAAGCACGCTTGGTGGGGACGCGAGACAGGGCCTTCTCCGTGGTGGCCCCCCCGACCCTGGAACGCCCTCCCGAAAGATCTCAGACAAGCCCCTACATTGGCAGTCTTCAGAAAGAATTTGAAAACTTGGCTGTTCCGATGTGCCTTTTCAGATTAGGAATCTCCAGCACCAAATCCTAGAAGCACTTTAGTAGAACCAAGATCACTGCACACTGCACACTGCACTTATATTATAATCCTACATTCTCCCCGCCACATCAGCACTTTTAATCCTGTACCCCTACTCTGGCCGGCCCAGTTTTAATAGTGTCTTGTTGTATTGTTACTGTTATTGTTTTTCTGCTTAACTGTTTTTAATTTGCTTTAGGTATTGTATTGTTGTATTGTGTTTTGGGGCTTCGGCCTGTGTAAGCCGCATCGAATCCCTTGGGAGATGCTAGCGGGGTACAAATAAAGTTATAATAATAATAATAATAATAATAATAATAATAATAATTGCCATTGGCTATGCTAGCTAGAGGACTGTGGGGATGGTAGACTTAAAAAGTAACTTTTTACAACGTTGTCTGCTGCTTTCCCATTGTTGATGCTCAACCGGTCACCATATTGTTCCAACAACAATCCATAACAACAACAACAACAACAACAACAACATTTTATTTATCTTCCACCCTATCTCCCCAAGGGGACTCAGGGTGGATCACAGTACACATACATGGCAAACATTCAATGCCGTTTTGGATAGACAGGACTGGTGGATTGGTGAATTGATAGAGTTACCCCTTAGGACGGCAAGGCTGCATCCTCTCACCCAACCTCTTTAACTTGTATGCAGAACACATCATGCGAGGATGTGCGGGGCTTGATGAATGCAAAGCTGGGGTGAAAATTGCTGGAAGAAACATTAACAACCTCAGATATGCAGATGACACCACTCTGATGGCCGAAAGCGAGGAGGAGCTGAGGAGCCTTCTAATCAAGGTGAAAGAAGAAAGCGCAAAAGCTGGGTTGCAGCTAAACATCAAAAAACCAAGATTATGGCAACAAGAATGATTGACAACTGGGAAATAGAGGGAGAAAACGTGGAGGCAGTGACAGACTTTGTATTTCTAGGTGCAAAGATTACTGCAGATGCAGACTGCAGCCAGGAAATCAGAAGACGCTTACTTCTTGGGAGGAGAGCAATGTCCAATCTCGATAAAATAGTGAAGAGTAGAGACATCAGACTGGCAACAAAGATCCATTGCATAGTCAAAGCCATGGTATTCCCTGTAGTCACCTACGGATGTGAGAGCTGGACCTTAGGGAAGGCTGAGCGAAGGAAGAGAGAGGTTTTTGAACTGTGATGTTGGAGGAAAGTTCTGAGAGTGCCTTGGACTGCGAGAAGATCCAACCAGTCCATCCTCCAGGAAATAAAGCCTGACTGCTCACTGGAGGGAAGGAGACTAGAGACAAAGTTGAAGTACTTTGGCCACATCATGAGGAGACAGCAAAGCCTAGAGAAGACAATTATGCTGGGGAAAGTGGAAGGCAAAAGGAAGAGGGGCCGACCAAGGGCAAGATGGATGGATGGCATCCTTGAAGTGACTGGACTGACCTTGAGGAGCTGGGGGTGGTGACGGCCGACAGGGAGCTCTGGCGTGGGCTGGTCCATGAGGTCACGAAGAGTCGGAGACGACTGAATGAATGAACAACAACAACAACAACCCCTTAGGAGAGACGTGCCATAATGAGGGTGCTCAGGCCGGTATGTAGTAACTATTGGTGATCACTCAACTGGTATGAAATAGTGGCTTCCGCAATCAAGTCCTAAATCACAGAGGAGAGCAGGTCGATAAGCGAAAAATGGAAATGCTGGTTTAGGCCAAGGAGCAGAGAACCTATTGCTCAGCGTCCTCCTCCAAGCCTGACAGGACATCAAAGTCGAATGCAGTGTTACACTAAGCAGACGCAGCCCATTAAGGAGAGGAGACTGAATCAGGGACTTGTTCCTGTCAGGGCAAATCTGCCTTTGGTGCTTGAAGAAAAAGAGCCGTGAGAAGATGCGGGCTCTTTAGCTCTGTTACTCTAATCTCTTTTCTTGTCAAGCCCAGTGAGGACCCAGAGGCATGATAAATATGGGAAGTCCTCCCCGCTCTGTGGTTGGATTGTTCACAGGCTCCCCATCCCTCCACCTGCTTGAAAAACATTATAATGGATTTGGGAAATACAGAAATGCGCCACATCCACAAAGCACCAAAACTTTGTACCAACCAGAAATGTACTAAGCTCATCAAATTGAAACTGAATCCAGATAAGACAGAGGTCCTCCTAGTCCCGTGATGGCGAACCTATGACATGTGTGTCAGTACTGACACGCGTAGCCATTTCTACTGACATGCACCCGATGGACAAGCTGGGTTCAGAAAAGGCAGAGGAACCAGAGATCAAATGGCCAATATCCAGATGCTGGATAATGAGAAAGGATGGGAGTTTCAGAAAAACACCTATTTCTGCTTCGTTGACTATTCTAAAGCCCTTGACTGTGTGGATCATAATAAATTGTGGCAAGTTCTTGGTGGTCTGAACATACCAAATCAGGTAAGTTATATAATTAGGTTGTTGCTGTTGTTGTTCATTCGTTTCCGACTCTTCGTGACTTCATGGATCAATCCACATCAGAGCTCCCTGTCAGTCGTCACCACCCCCAGCTCCTTCAAGGTCAATCCAGTCACTTCAAGGATGCCATCCATCCATCTTGCCCTTGGTCGACCCCTCTTCCTTTTTCCTTCCACTTTCCCCAGCATCATTGTCTTCTCTAAGCTTTCCTTTCTTCTCATGATGTGGCCAAAGTACTTCATCTTGGCCTCTATTATCCTTTCCTCCAATGAGCAGTCAGGCTTTATTTCTTGAAGTATGGACTGGTTGGATCTTCTCGCAGTCCAAGGCACTCTCAGAATTTTCCTCCAACACCACAGTTCAAAAGCATCTCTCTTCCTTTGCTCAGCCTTCCCTAAGGTCCAGCTCTCACATCCGTAGGTGACTACGGGGAATACCATTGCTTTGACCATGCGGATCTTTGTTGCCAGTATGATGTCTCTACTCTTCACTATTTTATCGAGATTGGTTATTGCTCTCCTCCCAAGAAGGAAGCGTCTTCTGATTTCCTGGCTGCAGTCTGCGTCTGCAGTAATCTTTGCACCTCGAAATACAAAGTCTGTCACTGCCTCCACGTTTTCTCCCTCTATTTCCCAGTTGTCAATCATTCTTGTTGCCATAATCTTGGGTTTTTCTATGTTTAGCTGCAACCCAGCTTTTGCGCTTTCTTCTTTCACCTTGATTAGAAGGCTCCTCAGCTCCTCCTCGCTTTCGGCCATCAAAGTGGTGCCATCTGCATATCTAAAGTCGTTAATGTTTCTTCCAGCAATTTTCACCCCAGCCTTGCATTCGTCAAGCCCCGCACATCACATGATGTGTTCTGCATACAAGCTGAATAGGTTCGGTGAGAGTAGTCAACCCTGCTGTATGCCTTTCCCAATCTTGAACCAGTCTGTTGTTCCATGGTCAGTTCTTACTGTTGCTACTTGGTCCTTATACAGATTCCTCAGGAGAGAGACACGGTGATTTGGTATGCCCATACCACCAAGAACTTGCCACAATTTATTATGATCCACACAGTCAAAGGCTTTAGAATAGTCAATAAAACAAAAATAGATGTTTTTCTTAATGAATTGTAATATATAACTATATTTAATATAATTAGGTTATGGTTTATTAAATATAGTTATATATTACAATTATATATTTTTGTTATTTAAACTAAATATTGCAGAATTATGGGTTTTTTTTCTTGAAGTGACACACCACCTGAATTATGCTCTTTTTTTGGCGAATTTTGACACATCATGCTCAAAAGGTTGCCCATCACTGTCCTAGTCAGTCGAAAGACAAAACAGGGTATAGGGTTACAGCCTTTGCTGGATGCCGGGGTTCGCAGCTTGGGAGTGATCCTGGATAAAGTTTAATATGATAATATAATAAAAAAGTGGCAGCTAAAAAAGCCAATGAGATTCTAGGCTGCATCAATAAGAATCTAATCCGACTGGATCCAGTCAGATTCAGCTGTCCACACTACAAATACACCAGGATCACTCCAGTAGTTTATGGACTAAACCAAGAGTTAGTTCCCCTTGTGTCAGATCTATGGCTGGAGAGAGTACTTCTGCAAAATGGGCCATAGATCATGTGGATTCCTCGGAGTGGTTGTGACACCAGACTTAGTGTGGGCACTCGGTCAGCAGAAGTAACACAGAACCCTGGAGCTCATACCATCCACTGCCTTCAGCCTCTACGTTGCTGGATTTTTGACATCAGTTGTTTTATTTGGCCCATGTAGACATGGCCTCAGGCAAAAGCATGCCACAGCCTTTCCTGATTTGTATCTTCTTCTTTGTTGATAATTTTTGCCATCTTTACTGTTCTGTCACACGCTGGGCCTGTAACAATTGACTTTGAAGAGGATGTGCACTTTGTGCCCAGTGGGAAGCCTTGAAGAGAGGCCCTCAAGGGTTTTCCTGTAGAAATGGTCTTAGAGTCTTTAATGATTGAACAAAGTCCTTTATTATTGAACAAATTAAACAGATACTTCTCAAATTTTCAATGAGTCAAACAAATGCTTCAAGGCTTTGAGGCAACTGGTGGCTTCCTTACTCTTGTCCTCAAGGGACAGGCAACTGTCTTCGTTAACTGTTCTTTCACTTTAAGAGGAAAACCCTTTTACTACTATCTAAGCCGTACTGATGTGGGTTCTACTACCGGATTCAAACTGCGTCTTGAGCACCAAGTAGACCTACCAGTAAAGGCTTGCAGATTCTCCAGCTGGAGTTCTTTGGGTCTGTAAAGCTGTTTCCCCCCGGAATTTCTTAAGAAACCTCTTAGGGCTGTTTCCCTCAGATGCTGAAAGGTTGAGAGGCTGTAAGCTCCCTGCTAGAGCTTTGAGACTGTTCTCCCCGGAATTCTCTGGAATTCTTAAGAAGTGAAGCTTTTCTGAGAGTGAAGCTACTCCATGTACTACAGCTTGGTTTCCTTGTGTAAGACTAACTAAAAATGGCTCCCTCTCCTCCCATGTCCCTGGGAGAAAGGGCGGATCCAAACTTAATGACAGACAGGTGGCTTGCCCCACGACTGCAAACCAAGGGAAGTCACCTTTTGCAAAATCCCTGAAGCCTTGGAATGTATGCAAACATTTAATAGAAAGAAAATAAAATTGGAGCTCCTGGTACAGATGTACCAGCACATTTATCGTACTTCATTGTTCCTTGGCCAGGTGTGTCCTGATTTTCATCTGTTGGAAGGTATGTTACCTATTCTCAAGAATCAACTGAGATTTACATCCCTGGGAAGGGGGCTCTGGCCTGTTCCGCAGAGAAGCCGCATCGCAAGACACTCTGCCTGGTCCTGCCTCGGAGGGTCTGTTTTCTAACAGGAAACAAGGCCAATCCCTTTGGGACCCGTTCATCACTTTTCTTTTGTTAATTGCATTCAGATTGCTGTTCCCTTCCCAACCCTCCCTTTGCTGTGTGCAGGGAGGGTTTGTTTTTTTGCAACACATATTATCCTTGCCTCATCTGCTTCTGGGGGATTAAAGGCCTTTTTTATTTTTCGATAACACACAAAACAAGAAACAACCTAGGAACTGGGCAATGTATCTGATGGGCATCATTCCTACAAATAAACAGAAGCCGCCAGAAGAGAAAAACCGAGGCTTTGGAAACAACTCTGATTAAAGAACCTTTCATACTGTGTAGTTATAGTGCTAGCATTCCAGAATGCTTCTACAATGTAGAAGTTTGGTGGCTGGTCCAGCTGTACCAGAAGCCTACATTTCCTTTCTATACATGTGTTTGTTTTGGCCATGCATTTTGCAGTTTGGTGGTTTCTTCCAGGCTGCAGCCATAGGGCCAGCCACCTGCCTATCATCGTTAAGTTATTTAGTTCCGCCCCTTTCCCCAGAGTTCTGGGAGGGGAAAGAAAGTTTTTAGTTCAGTCTTACAGTTTATAAGCTCAGTTACAGGACGTGAGAGCTTTTCCCACCTGTAGAGAAGCTCCATTTCTTACAAAGCTCCGGGGGGAAATAGTCCCAAAGCTTCTGGAGAAGACAGTTCTCAAAGCGTTGGAACTTACAGCCTCACAGCCCTACAAGCCTCTGGGGAAGACAGACCTAAATCTTCTGAAGAAAACAGCTTTACAGATCCAAAGGTCTCCAGCTGGAAAATCTCTAAAGTTTTGGCCAGTAAGGTTTACTTAGGTACCCAAAAAGCAAATTGGAACCAGGAGTAAGGCCCCATGCCAGCCAGCCTAAAGACAGATTGCCCAGGGAGGGGTCAGAAGGTTTTCCTTGTAAAAGAAAGAAATAGTTCACGAAGCAAGCTGCCTGTTCTTTGTGGGCAAGTTAAGAAGAATTTGTGTGTTTTGTTGAAGATCTAAGCAATAATAAAGAACTTTGTTAACCTTTCCAAGTTTCTAAAGACTTTGTTTAGGAAAATCCATAGGGCCTCTCAGCCGAGGCACCCCGGCATCCCGCTGGGCACAAAGAGCACGTCCTGTTTTAAAAGACAACTGCTATAGGCCCAGCGCATGTCAGCATATTTGGCATCTACAAAAGGTCTTGGAACCAAACCCCAGTGGATACCAAGGACCCCATCATAAGCAAATTTGGCCATCCCTTCACTGTCATGTACTGCTGCTTGAAATTGCATTTTATGGTCAGTATAGACACGTACAATGCAGCCAACCTGCATTACATGGGGCCTTTGTTTCATGCACAACATGAATTACAGCATTGTATAAAATTACCTTCAGGTTATGTGCGTATGGTGCATATAAAACATAAATGAATTCCATTTTCAGACTTGGGTCTTTTCTCCAAAATTATTTATGTATGTGGAAATTCAAGTATTCCAAGACCAACTCCGCCAGTATTAAATCTGAAACACTTTTAGTGCCAAACATTTTGAATAATGCCTACCCAACCTGTACAACAGCGTTTCTCAACCTTCCTAAAGCCACGACCCCTAAATACACTTCCTCATGTTGTGGTGACTCCCAACCATAAAATTATTTCCATTGCAACTTCATAACTGTAATTTTGCTACTGTTATGAATCATAATGTAAACATCTGATATGCAGGATGCATTTTCATTTACTGGACCAAATTTGGCACAAATATTCGCTAGACCCAAATTTGAATACTGATGGAGTTTGCGCGGGGGGGGGGGGTATTGATTTTCTCATTTGAGTTTTGTAGTTGCTGGGATTTATACTTAACCTACAATCAAAAGCATTTTGAACCCCATCAATGATGGAATTGAACCAGACTTGGCACACATTACCAACTGAAAATACTAGAAGGGTTTGGTGGGCATTGACCTTGAGTTTTGGAGTTGTAATTCACTTGCATCCAGGGAGCACTGTGGAATCAAAGAATGATAGATCACGACCAAACTTGGCACAAATACTCAAGATGCCAAATATGAACACTGGTATGGTTTGGGGAAAATAAACCTCGACATTTGATAGTCATACTTGCTGGGATTTATAGTTCACCTACAATCAAAGAGCATTCTGAACCCACCAATGATAGAATTGGGCCACACAAAACCCCCCACGACCAGCAGAAAATACTGTCTTTGGCAACCCCTCTCATGACTCCCCCAGGGATTCCCCACCCCCAGGTTGAGAAACACTGCATTAGAGGATGAGCACATGAAAGTGCCACTAATATTGTGGATGAAGTGATTAGCATGTATAATATTCATCTACATATCGACTTCATGTAGAAGATGAGGGTAGGTTTTTGGTCCAAAATTATGGATTTATGGTCGTTTCAGGAGCGACTTGAGAAACTGCAAGTACCTTCTGGTGTGAGAGAATTGGCCGTCTGCAAGGACGTTGCCCAGGGGATACCCAGGTGATTTGATGTTTTATCATCCTTGTGGGAGGCTTCTCTCATGTCCCCGCATGAGGAGCTGGAGCTGATAGAGGGAGCTCATTTGCCTCTCGCTGGATTCGAACCTGCAACCTGTCGGTTTTCAGTCCTGCCGACACAGGGGTTTGACCCACTGCATCACCGGGGGGCAGTAATTATGGATTATTGATATGACTCATGGATAAGACAAGGCTCATTCCACTGAGATGGGAAAGCCCCAATGTCAACTCATGGTTGCCCTTTGCCACCATCATTATTTCCCCATTCAAGCATTCAGAAAGGCCAGAAATGGCAGTATGTTTGGATGTATAGTTCACCTACAATCAAAGAGCATTCTGAACCACACAAACAATGGAAGTTTCTACACAGAACCCCCATGCTTTGAAAGGACTCACTGGCCTCACATGCTCTCCCTTGTCCACACATGTGCACCATGCTGTCATGTGACAGGCATGCCTGTTCTCCCCATCCTGCTTGGAGTCTCAGAAACAGCCCTCCCCTTGGCTGAGAGGCCGGCCAATCACAGTAGGAGAATGGCTTTTGGCGGGAGATTCGCTGTCTGTTTCCAAAAAGGAAGAGAAGGATAGGCGGAGACATCTTCACCCTTCTCTGCCAAAGGAGTTCCTAAGACCATTAGAAATATATGTTTTCTGGTGGTCTTTTGATGACCCCTCTGTCACTGTTTTGGTACAGCCGCACCAGGAGTTCCAGCTTATCTTGCTATTTGTTCATTGCTGCATGTATTTTGAAGTTATATGCCTTTGCAGTTAGATGGCTCCCCTTACTTTGCAGTTATTGGGTCAATTGCTTGTCAATTATCCTTAGGTTCCCTAGTCCCGCCGCCTTTTAGGGCTTTGGTAGGGAAGTGAGCCATTTTGTGTTTAGTTTCAGCCAGGTTAACCAATGTATAGGATGTGTGTTGCTTCCCCTGTACGAAGGCTTCAACCTTTAAGAATTTCCAGGGTCACAGAAACTCTAACAGAATCTCCAGGGAAAGAATTTCCAGGGGAGAACAGCTTTAAGAGTCTCCTAAGAACTCCAGGGAAGCCTTCCCACAGTCTTGAGAGTTTCTAGGAAGGCAGCCTTAAGGTTTAAAGAACGCCAACTGGAGAACATCCATTGCCTTGCTGGTAGGTCCTCCTAGTGCTCGAGAAGCAGTTCGGCCTGGCAGCAGAACCCACACCAGTGAGGGTTGGATTTTAGTCAGCCTTGGGAGAAGTTAAAAAAGGGGAATTTTCCTTTAAATAAAAGTTGTTGAAGATAGTGCCTGTCCCCTGTGGGCAAGATTGAGAGATATTCAATATGCCCAAATAATTCTTTATCAAGAAAGCTTTGAAGTACCTGTTTGATTCATTAATAAAAGACTTTGTTGTATTTTTCAAGCCATATCAAGACTCTTTTGTAGTGGAAACCTGAGAACTTCTTCTTAGGCCCCTGGCTTCCCGCTGGTCAAATGTTACACATTCTATATTTAAAGCCAACCAAATACAGGCCCAGCGGCGACAGAACAGGCACCCCCTCGTGACCCCCCCCCCCAGGGTCCTGACCCCCAGGTTGAGAAACATTGCTGTACAGGAATATTTTTTTAATTTAAGAAGTGATACTTTTCCCCTCTGAAACATTGCACAACAGTTTTATAGATGCCCGGTGGTGCCACTGGACGAACAGAGAGACAGATAAGTAAACACGATCTCCTCTTGACACCCCAGGAATTTGGATCTTAACAAAATAAGAGTTCTCAAAGACTTCGTTTTCAAACCTGTGTGTAATTCCAGCCTTTATTTCATACCATTGTTAAGCTTGTTTATAACATATATCATATATATATAAATTTGTATAAAGTAGGATAAAGGGAGGGGAAAGCATCAGATATATTTTTATAAATATTTCTGTATGTTCCGCATACAAAATAAAAATATGTACATCCATAACGGATAGTGGTTATGCACTGGAAACCCGGTCAGACTGTGTGTCTCATTCCAATACTTTGGTGAGGTCGGCTTCAAATAGGCACTGCTCTGTCTTCTCAGGAATGTGGAGATGCACCTTGGTGGGTTCGGAGGGTTTGGGTAGGTTGTTTGCAGCTACACACACAAATCGGCATTCATCGGGTGGGAGAATTGCTTCCCTTCAATTTGTCTGGGGCCACATTCCAGTGGCGCTGGGGATCAAAGCTAAAAGGATAGATGGTAAAGAATTTGCATTTCTTGGAATCCTTGGGAGGGATGGTCTGTCTTTTTAGGAAAGTGGGAGGAAATCTGCAAAATGATACTGCTTTGGGAAAGGGGGCTAGACCAGCGGTTCTCAACCTCCCCAATGCAGCAACCCCTTAATGCAGTGGTTCTCA
This sequence comes from Anolis sagrei ordinatus, assembly GCF_025583915.1. Taxonomy (NCBI): domain Eukaryota; kingdom Metazoa; phylum Chordata; class Lepidosauria; order Squamata; family Anolidae; genus Anolis; species Anolis sagrei. The sequence continues at coordinate 273,636,873 of NW_026846588.1, read as the reverse complement.
ACCTGTGGGTCCTCAGATGTTTTGGCCTTCAACTCCCAGAACTCATAACAGCTGGTAAACTGGTTGGAATTTCTGGGAGTTGTAGGGTAAAATACCTGGGGACCCACAGGTTGAGAACCACTGCCTTAATGGGAAGGTTGTTGTGGTGACCCCCAATCTTAAAATTATTTTCGTTGCTACTTCATAACTGTCATTTTGCTTCTGTTATGAATTGTAATGTCAATATCTGATATGCAGGATGTATTTTCATTCACTGGACCAAATTTGGCACAAATACCCAATTCACCCTAATTTGAATACTGGTGGTTATTTAGGAGTTATAGTTGCTGGGATTTATAGTTCACCTACATTCAAAGAGCATTCTGGACTCCATCAATGTGGAAATTGAACCAAACTTGGCACACAAGAACTCCCATGACCAACAGAAAATACTGGAAGGGTTTGGTGGGCTTGGGTTTTGGAGTTGTAGTTCACCTACATCTAGAGAGCACTGTGGACTCAAACAATGATGGATCTGGACCAAACTTGACACAAATATTCAATATGCCCAAATATGAACACTGGTAGAGTTTGGGGAAAATAGAGCTTGACATTTGGGAGTTGTAGTTGCTGGGATTTATAGTTCACCTACAATCAAAGAGCATTCTGAATTCCACCAATGATAGATTTGGGCCAACCTTCTCACACAGAACCTCAATGACCAACAGAAAATACTGGAGGGGATTTGGGATGAATTGACCATGATTTAGGGGAGATGTAGTTCACCTACATGCAGAGAGCACTGTGAACTCAAACAATGATAGATCTGGACCAAACTTGATACAAATATTCAATATGCCCAAATATGAACACTGGTAGTTTGGGGGAAATAGAGCTTAACATTTGGGAGTTGTGGTTGCTAGGATTTATAGTTCATTTACAATCAAAGAGCATTCTGAACCCCACCAATGATAGATTTGGGCGAACCTTCTCACACAGAACCCCCATGACCAACAGAAAATACTGGAGGGATTTGGGATGAAGTGACCATGATTTAGGGGAGATGTAGTTCATCTACATGCAGAGAGCACTGTGGACTCAAACAATGATAGATCTGGACCAAACTTGACATAATACTCAATATGCCCAAATGTGAACACTGGTAGATTTTGGGGAAAATAGAGCTTGACATTTGGGAGTTTTAGTTGCTGGGATTTATAGTTCACATACAATCAAATAGCATTCTGAACTCCATCAATGATAGATTTGGGCCAACCTTCCCACACAGAACAGAAAATACTGGAGGGTCTTGGGATGAATTGACAGTGATTTAGGGGAGATGTAGTTCACCTACAGCTGGAGAGCACTGTGAACCCAAATGACTATGCCAAAGAGGTTCCTAAGAACATCAGAAATATGTATTTTCTCATCGTCTTTGGGGACCCCTCTGAAACCTCCTCGCAACCCCCCAAGGGGTCCCAACCCCAGGTTGAGAAACACTAGGCTAGACCATAGATGGAATTCCTGAGATCTAGATGGCACATCCAGAAAGGCAAGTTCAGACCCAGTTCTGCTCTGGATTGCCTTTACCAGCCTATGTAGACTTGCCCAAACAACAAAAGTCTAGCAAATAATTCTTGGTGCCAAATTACAAAAGAAAAAAACCATCTGCAAAGTTACACACAGAGAATAATACCAGGACACCACTGTTTGTCTGCTCACTATTGTGCAACTCCAGAAAAAGTGCAGCCATTTGGGTACCAATAGGGTTCCAGACTCTTCCTAACTAAAGGCAAATCACCAACGGTTTGATCTCTTGAGTAATTAATCCTAACCTTTTCAACTGCCAAGGCCAAAGCAAAGGAAACGAAGAGGTAAGGGTTACTGGGATTGCAACAGCAGAACTGGGATGTGGGATTTAGTCCATCACACACATGCATTGTTGACAGTGTTTCAAAGGAATCATCTGATCAAATGGGTTGTTCACAAGGCCACAAAAACCCAGTCTGAGAGAGCTGGAAGCCTAACACAGTTTTGCAAGGGGTGGAAAAAGCTATGGTAACTTTATTTATTTGGAGCACAGAGCTTGGAAAAGTTACTTTAGGGAACTACACAATGCTCAGAACATCTCAGTTTGACACCACTTTAAGCACCATGGATAATGTTGCAGAATCGTGGAGTTGTAGATTTACAAAGTCATAGAATAATAGAACCAAAGAGTTGGGAGTGACAATGTCCATCCAGGCCAACCTCATTCTGTCACGCATGAAAATACAATCAAAGCACTCTTGACACATGACCATCCAGGGTCTGTTTAAAAACCTCCAAAAAGAAAGAGACTTCACTGGAGTCCAGAGATTTAACCTTCTCTAACTAAGACTGTCAAACTACAACTCACAGATTTCTGGGTTGTTGTAGGTTTTTTCAGGCTATATGGCCAAGTTCTAGAGCAGTGGTTCTCAACCTGGGGTCCCCAGATGTTTTTGGCCTACAACTCCCAGAAATCCCAGCCAGTTTACCAGCTATTAGGATTTATGGGAGTTGAAGGCCAAAAACATCTGGGGACTCCAGGTTGAGAACCACTGTTCTAGAGGCCCTCTCACCTGATGTTTTGCCTGCATCTACGGCAAGCATCCTCTGAGGTTGTGAGGTCTATACAGATTTCTATACCAGTGAGCTGGCATCTGTGGTTTCATTTATCCACATTCAACAAAATATGTTCTCTATAGGCATTTTCTACAGCTCAAATCTATGGCATTCTTGGGTCATAGGTCCTTCATTTCAATAGAGTTCACTATTATCCACAGTGTCCTTTATCCACGCAGAGTCCCCCATAGGTCATAGCATGTATGCATCTTACCAAGACTTACAGTGTATTCTAATTTGTATTTTGTGGATGTGGCTAACACTATTTCCCCATTTGCTGCTTTGGGAGGTGCACACCAGCAAAGTAACTTTTCCAAGCTCCTTCATTTAAAGAGTATGTTACGTCATGGAAGCAAGGCAGGGAGGACGCAATGAGTTAAATGCATTGCTAAAGAGATGCTAGACAATTTCTCCTCCCATAAGAATTTTGTCCCAGTCATCCATAAAATTTAAATTCAACCACCCAATTCTCAAGCAGTGTAGCATTTTAAAACTGCAGGTATTGGGCTCGTTCATGGATTCAGAGTGGTCTTTTGGCCAATCTGGCTTGTTTGGCTTGGCGGGATGGCCGTAATGGTAAGGGCTCAGCCATCATGTTTTATCGTCCATTATGGGGCCACATGGCAACCGATCGTGGCTTCTACTCCCCTTGTTTGGCTTGGCGGGATGGCCGTAATGGTAAGGGCTCAGCCATCATGTTTTTTTGTCCATTATGGCCATTATGGCCATCTCCTCCCCTATTCAGCACTATGCGGCAAGGAGAGGCTGACACATGCTGCTCACACAGGGTTTCTGTCATGTATCATGTTCTACAGTTGATGGTGCTTGGTAGTGGTAGGCCTAACAGTTCGTGATGGAAAGGTTAATGTAAATCTTAGTTCTAAAGGGTTGAGTAATCTGTAAGTAAGAGTTCATGGGTGAAAGCAATTAAGGGTGGAGGTATGCAAGAGATAGGTTGCAGCTGGGTGTTTCTGGATATAAGGAGCTAGCCTTGGGACTGATCTTTGGGAGAAAAGTATTTGTCTTATTTTGGTGGTAGATGCTGCTGGTTTCCCCCCAGGTTTGTGGATTTTCGGTATCCTGACCTGTCTCCTGTACTCTTGGAACCCTGGAATCTTTGGACTGGCTTTTGACTACGGTATAGACCAGGGGTCCTTAAACTAAGGCCCGGGGGGCGGATATGGCCCTCCAAGGTCATTTACCCAGCCCTTGCTCAGGGTCAGCCTAAGACTGAAATGACTTGAAAGCACACAACAACAACAACAATAACAACAACAATCCTATCTCATCAGCCAAAAGCAGGCCCACACTTCCCATTGAAAAACTAGTAAGTTTATATTTGTTAAAATTGTTCTTCATTTTAATTATTGTATTGTTTTTAAGTGTGTTTTTGCACTACAAATAAGATATGTGGTGTGCATAGGAATTCATTCATGTTTTTTTAAAATTATAATCTGGCTCTCCAACAGTTTGAGGGACTGTGACCTGCTCTCTGTTTAAAAAGTTTGAGGACCCCTGGTATAGATTCTTGATCCCTGGACTTTGCTTATTGAATTCTCAGCGTTTGACCACTGGACTGGACCTTTTGACTATGGTGTTATCTTGAACCTGCAACGGTGTTTGCTGTCAGTTTTTGTTTTATATTCTGTGGCTGAATGCTATCTTTATGGTTTGGACTATTAAAACAGCCAGAAAGTAAGTGCTGTTTTAATTAAATTGTTTAAAACAAAGTGGGTGTTTGTTTGGTTCATCTCTGCCTGAATAAGGCAGAGCCCTGGCATTGTGACAGTTTCCCTGTGAGCCCTGCCTATTGGATCAATTAGAATAGAAGAATGCCGTGACGTGTCTTATGTAAGCTGTGTCTAAGGAAAGGGTCCCAGGAAGGATGCTTCCTTAACCATGTTCTTCAAACCCAGACTCCTTGAAAGGAAGATAGGAAAGGATCTTAGGAACGGAAAGGGGAACCTTGAAAGGTCTCAATTTCTGCCATTGGGCCCGATCTTTTGGCTGCAGACTGGAAATGGCTATTTGGCAACCTGATGGTTTTCAGGAGGCATACGAAAACAGATCCGTAGGTCTCCCGGAATTCGGCCAGCAGAAATGGATCAAGGTTCAGCCAAAATGCCCAAGTCTAGAAGGTATGCTTTCAGAAATACAGCTTAGACATGCCAAGCAAAAGTGAACACAGCAAAAATGAGAACTTGTTGGGACCAATTTTCAGTGTCTAATTCCCTCCAATGCTAGGAATTTGGGGACTGAAAGCAAATGCAATTTGGGGACAGAATTCTTATTTGGCATGCAGTGCTAAAAACTGTATCATTCCCTTTATCAAGGACCAAATCTCATTCTTTCTGGGATATTGCATCCAACAAGATTACAGAGAAAAAAAGTTTTTTCCCTTATGACTTTCATGTTGTTTTTATCCTACCCTTCCAAAAGTCCCCTGTTTGCCATCTCCACACTCAGTAGCTGAATATCATAGAAAGCAAATGTGAGGTGGCCATTGTAAGAACGGAGTCCGATCTTTGCATTTGTCCTTGCAGTGAAGGTTTCCATTTGTTTTGCAATGGATGTCTTCTTCGGGAAGGAATGGCATTGCTTTCTCCAAGGTTCGTGAGAGAGCCTGCCTGATGTGCCCCAAAAATAATACCACCATTCGAAAGCCACAGTAGCTTTTCACCAAATATCTTAATTTCCCCACTCATTCATGGGGTAGATGTAGTCTTTAGTGTGGGAAAGCTGCTGTCCTTTGTCCGAAAAGCACTTGGAGAAAGGTGGGCATGGGCTTCCTTGTCCCTGAGCCCGCTGATGGCAAGGGCTCCAATGTGTGGACCTCATTTGCAGACATATCTCTCGACAGTCCTCTCGCACTTTTTGCAAGTGACGTAGCAGCACCAGTGGTACTTGCAGTGGCAGCGCTCCACCACTTTGTCCATGTAGGGGTTGTAGCCACGGCCGCAGCACATGAGGTCACAGCTATCGCTCCCATTGGAGGTTTTGTTGCATTGCCTGCAAGAAAGAAAATGATGAGGTGAGAGGAACATCAAGAAGCACAGGGTTGGCTTCCATCTTTGCATTTAAGTATCTGCTGGGAGCAAGCAAAAGTAAAACTTAAGGAGGAAAGGACTCAAGGAAATCAGAAAATTTGAAAAGGCTCTAGTTAAATTGTTTGTAGTGAAATTGCTCCTCTAAAATTTTGGTGTGAAATTGCTACTCTAAAATTTTGGTGTATAGCTCTATGTTTACATATGGCAGATAGGGAAGAATAGGCACAGACAGGGTAGCAACAGCAGAGATAGGATTCATTTGACTATGTGAAGCCGATTGGTCATATGCAGATTAGTGTAGGCCCAGGATTTGAAAAGGCTGCTAGGCCAAAATGACAGTTGGGGAGAGCAGAGCTGAACATTCCAAAGGGGCGGAGCCAAGGTTCTGAAAGAGGCAGTTAGAGTGAGGGAGTTTGAAAACGACAGTTAGGAATCTGTGTGTGAAGAGGAGAGTTGGTTTTTGAGTACCTGATAGAAATAAGCAGTTATGAAGATGTGTTAAAGACTTCTGATATAGAGAAGCAGTTAGTTAAATAGAGCTCGAGTTTTAAGGAACATAAAGAAGGCTAGTGTTGCCTTAGTTCAGAATATAATTCAGCCAAGAGTGTGTAAAGCAAGTAACATGTTTGTGAATGTGAAACATTGATAGTTTATTCAGGAAAGTTAACCAAGTAAATGATACTGACTGTAAGCCTCAAGATTGCAACAAAACACAAATGTAACCACAAGCGTTGGAGCCAGAATTTATAAATAAACTGTGTTACTTCGTTATACACAAGAGTGTTTCATTGCCTGCGATATAAAGTACAAAGGTTTAACAGCACACAGAAAGTCCCAGCCAATATAAAAGAAAAAACTGAATCAGTATAAGGCAGCAAAGAGATTTTTTTTAAAAGAGGAAATAATCTCTCTGCCTCGCCTCAGAGTTCTTGCTCTAAGGCCCCTTCTACAATGCCGTATAAAATCCAGGTTATCTGCTCTGAACTGGATTATATGGCTGTGTGGACTCTATATAATAAAAGTGAATGTTTGTATGTATGTTTGTATGTGGAGGTGTATGTGGCAGCTTTCTGATTGGCTCCCACTTACACAGGCCACTGCGACCTGCACGGATGACAGACCTGAACCAAACTTGGTACACATAACCCCCATGACCCTCTTTATGTCCTGGTGCGGTTTGAGGGAGTATGGATGATGGGATTTGGAGTACTTTCAAATGCTTCATCTCCCACAAATCACTGTGGCCCCTACCAATGACAGAACAGGACTAAACTTGGCACACAGACCCCCCCATAACCCACTTTACGTCCTGTTAAGGTTTGGGGGAGGATGGACCATGGATGATGGGACTTGCAGTACCTTCACTCACTTCCTGAGATGACTGTGACCCTCATCCAAAGACTGAGAAAGACCAAATTGGCACACAGAGCTCCCATGACCCACTCTACATCCTGGTGCAGTTTGGAGGAGGGTGGACCCTGGATGATTAGACTTGCAGTACCTTCACTCACTTTCTGAGACCACTGTGACCCTCATCCAATGACCGGGAAAGACCAAACTTGGCATACGAAGCCCCCATGACCCACTCTCCATCCTGGTGCAATTTGGAGGAAGGTGGACCATGGATGATGGGACTTGCAGTACCTTCACTCACTTCCTGAGACCACTGCGGCCCTCATCTAATGACTGAGAAAGACCAAACTTGGCACACAGAGCCCTCATGACCCACTCTACATCCTGGTGCAGTTTGGAGGAGGGTGGACAATGTATGATGAGACTTGCAGTACCTTCATTCACTTCCTGAGACCACTGCGACCCTCATCCAATGACCGAGAAAGACCAAACTTGGCACACAAAGCCCCCATGACCCACTCTCCATCCTGGCACAATTTAGAGGCGGTTGGACCATGGATGATGTGACGTGCAGTACCTTCATTCATTTCCTGAGACCACTGTGACCCTCATCCAATGACCGAGAAAGACCAAACTTGGCACACAGAGCCCCCATGACCCACTCTCCATCCTGGCGCAATTTAGAGGAGGGTAGACCATGGATGATGGGACTTGCAGTACCTTCACTCACTTCTTGAGACCACTGCAACCCACATTCAATGACCGAGAAAGACCAAACTTGGCATACGAAGCCCCCATGACCCACTCTACATCCTGGTGCAATTTGGAGGAGGGTGGACCATGTATGATGTGACTTGCAGTACATTCACTCACTTCCTGAGACCACTGCAACCTTCATCCAATGATCGAGAAAGACCAAACTTGGCACACAGAGCTTCCATGACCCACTCTACATCCTGGTGAAGTTTGGAGGAGGGTGGACCATGGATGATGGGACTTGCAGTACCTTCACTCACTTCTTGAGACCACTGCAACCCTCATCCAATGATCGAGAAAGACCAAACTTGGCACACAGAGCCCCTATGACCTCTCTACATCCTGGTGCAGTTTGGAGGAAAGTGGACCATGGATGATGAGACTTGCAGTACCTTCACTCACATCCTGAGACCACTGCGACCCACATCCAATGACCAGGAAGGACCAAACTTGGCACACAGAGCCCCCATGACCCATTCTATATCCTGCTGCTGTTTGGAGGAGGGTGGACCATGAATGATGGGACTTCAAGTACCTTCACTCACTTCCTGAAAACAATGCAGCAGTTATCCAATGACCAATAAAGACCAAACTTGGCATACAGAACCGCCATTACCCACTTTCCCTAATAACCCGGGCAGCGCTGGGTCCCCAAGCTAGTATAAGAATAAAAGCAATGTCAGATTCTCCTCTGATCAGCTTCTCTGTGGAATGATCCTCAACTTATCTACTGGTCACGTCAAAATTCATAATTTTGGCCCCCAAACCTGCCTACAACTCATACATGAGTTAGACTTATGTATGTAGGGTTAACTCTTGTATACCCAAGTGTATACAAATGTTACCAAGTAACCATTCTTATTTATTGCTACTTTGTATTTTATGTTCCTGTTCTGCTTGATTTAGATCCTCTCCCAGACCAATTAAACAAATCCCTTGAAGATTTGTGTGTCAGTCTAAAAGTTCGCCTTGCTAACACCAAATGCACCCATATCCCTCCTGCTCTTAGCCATAGCCGAAGTGAGGCACAGCATGGATGCTATTCCTTGCAGAAGTCTTCCACAGCGGCCAAAGGTTATAAATAGTGGACTTTGGGAAAGCTGCATCTATCTTGGACAAATAGCCTGTAGCTATTTCTTTCACTTACTTGGCCCGCTGTTATCCTGGACACGGTAATAATTTAACATCTGATGAAGCTGGCGAGGAGGAGACGGAGAGGGGAAAGTGCAGAGTGGAGGGAAAGGAGCCCGTCTCACGGACGGAAAGGAATCCAGAGAGATTTATATGAAATTCCTCATGAGGTAATGCTTTATGAGAAGTTATGGGATTAATGAAGTGCTGAGATCTTGTTCTCAGTCCGTCCTTTTATTTATTTCTGACTCACCCTGGCCTCCGGTTTGTTATTGCAGATTTGAGGTCCTATCCAGATTCACACACTCACCGAAAACCCAGCCTTCTTATGCCTTTAGTGCGATGCATATGCATGTACACATATCTTAAACCGATCTTTCTCATCCCCAACTTCGCCTTTTCGTGGGATGTATCCATGAGAGAGAGATGTGTAAATATTTACAGACTTTTGGAAGCCTTAGCGAGGCATTCTTTGCAAAACAGTGCTGCACCCAAGAGCCAAGACCTATGACTTGTGGACACATGCTGACTATTTGCCCAGTACTGGACTGACAGCATTGTTTTATATATAGCTATGTCTACACACACCTCTGCAAGCCAAGAGGATAGCATCCAGAAAAAAATGGGGCTAAGGAAGAAAAATCAACACTGAGACCTTCAACACAAATCAAGAGAGAACACAATTAAGAGCAAAGGTTTGGAAGCTTCGATGGGTACATGGGAAAAATTGATGGAGGCGTTCAGTTGTGGAGCACATGGTTTTGTGTGCAGATGGTCAGTGGCAGAGCTAATGAAGAATCCGGCCTGAAACTAAGGAATTGCTTCCAGACCGTGTTGACAATTTCCGCAAGATGCAATCGAAGTCCTGTTTAGTCTAACAGTCTGCTCACACGTTGGCCAACCCTCAAGGAAACTGAATGATGGTTGTTTTCAGAAGGAAAATTACACTACATAACTTGTTGACAATACAAGCAGAATCAATTACTTCATGTATGATTGTATAACCAGACATTGTACTACTGTAACTATTTTTCTGACATTGCGTAAGGAGGTACAGGTTGAGCATCCCTTATAAGAAATGTTTGCGACCAGAAGTATTTGGGCCTTTTTTTTGAGGATTTTGGAATATTTGATTTTGCATATATGTACATAATGAACGATATTAGAGATGACATCCAAGTCTAGAGAAGAAAAGGAGGAGAGGAGACATGATGATGGCCATGTATCAAGATGTCAGGAGAAGTCATAGGGAAGAGGGAGCAAGGTTGTTTTCTGCTGGAGACTAGGACGCAATGGAGCAATGGCTTCAAACTACCAGAAAGGAGATTCCATCTGAACATGAGGAAGAACTTCCTGACTGTGGGAGAGAACTGTTCAGCAGTGGAACTCTCTGTCCTGGACTGTGGGGGAGACTCCTTCTTTGGAGGCTTTTAAACAGAGGCTGGATGACCATCTGTTGGGGGTTCTTTGAACGCAATTTTCCTGCTTCTTAGCAGAAAGGGGTTGGACTGGATGGCCCTCTTCCAACTTTATGATCCTATGATTCTATTGGCCGAGTTCAGTGCTCTCTGGATGTGGGTGAACTACGTCTCCCAGATTCCAGGGTCAATCACCTCCAAACCCAACCAGTATTCAAAGTTGGCCATGTTGGGTCTGTGCTGGTACAGCTGTACCAGGAACTCCAACTTTATTTGCTTTGTATTAAATGTTTGTTTGCAGTCCAATTTTTCAGGGACTCTGAAGATAGGTGGCTTCCTTTGGTTGCAGTCATAGGGCAAGTCACCTGTCCATCATCGTTAAGTTTTGATCCTGCCCCTTGCTCAGGGCAATTGGGAAGGGAAGGGAGCCATTTTTAGTTAGTCTCAGCAAGGAAAGCTAATGTACAGGACGTGTGCAAGCTTCCCCTGTACAAAAGCTTCAACCCTTAAGATCTTCCGGGGGAGAATAGTCTTAAGAGTCTCCAAAGATTTCCAGGGAAACATCCCCAAAGACTAAAGAACTCCAGCTGGAGAATATCTAAGCCTTTACTGGTAGGTCCACTCGGTGCTTCGAGACACAGTTCGACCCGGTAGCGAGCCCACATCAGTAAGGGTTAGATTACAGTCAGCCTGGGAGAAGTTAAAAAGGGGATTTTCCTTTAAAGTAAAGAAGAAGTTATTGAAGACAGTTGCCTGTCCTTCGTGGGCAAGTTTAGGAAGCCACCAGTTGCATAAAAGCCTGGAAGCATTTGGTTAACTTTATTGAAGACAAGAGAAATTTCTGTTTGATTGTTCATTAATAAAGGACTTTGTTATACTTCACAAGCCATCTAAAGATCATTTGTGGTGGAAAACCTCTGAGAACTTCTCTTTGGGTCCCCTGGCTTCCCGCTGGACAAAGGTTGCATGTCCTGTTCTAAAGGAAATTCTTTACAGGCCCAGCACATGACAGAATAGGGTCTGAGTGCTAAGTTTGGTCCAGATCTATTATCAGCTGAGTTTGGTGCTCTCTGGATGTGGGTGAATCACAACTTCCAGATTCCAGTGTCAATTACCCCACAAATATTCATGTTGGGTCTGTGTGCCAAGTTTGGTCCAGATCCATCATCGGTGTGGTTCAGAGTGTTCTCTGGGTGCAGAGTGAACTACAACTCCCACCCTGCATGAGTCACTCATTTCCATCTCTTTAATCCCCAATTCTCTTGCTCTACTCCCTCAGATTGGCACATTCAGTTGCTCGTCACACGGTCACTCTGTAAAACAACTTGGCAACTCCAGAGTCAGCCACCCGTGGCATCTTCCATCATGAAACACTCACGGCTTTGTCTCAGATTGCGGCTTTGGTCTTGTCAACGCAAGGAAAACGAAGAGCCAATTCTCCCAAGGGGAAGCCAAAGGGCGTGAGATATACAACCCAAACCAAAATGTGCGAAGGAGGTATAAGTAAACACAGCATACCTCCCCAATTGCTTCTTCCTTGGTATGCAATGCTGATCAGAATATATATTTTTCCTAAATGGGGAAATGTCAGAAAGGGCAGTCGGGGGTGCTCTGAATGCGATTTTCCTACTTGGCAGAATGGGATTGGACTAGATGACCCACAAGGTCTCCTCCAACTCTAGGATTCCATGATTCTACATGTCAAATTAATTGATGTTTCCTATATGTTTTATGCATATCACCTGAAGGTAAAATTAGAACAGCACAACAACAGAGAGGAAACAAACAAGGACATCTAATCACCTCTCAACAAAAGATTGCTCTAGGCACTGCCAGGCAATCAAATGCTAATCAAGGTGGTCAGTTGAAACATTCACACCTAGCTCCAGCAGACAAGAGTCCTTTGTCTCACCCTGGTCCTTCCACAGATATATAAACCCTTTTTCCTAGTTCCAACAGACCTCACTACCCCTGAGGATGCTTGCCATAGATACAGGCGAAACGTCAGGAGAGAATGCCTCTAGAACATGGCCATATAGCCCGAAAAAACCTACAACAACCCACCTGAAGGCAATTTGATACAATATCTTCCAATGATTTTGTACATGAAACAAATTTTGTGTTCTTTGAACCATCAGAAAGCAAAGGAGTCACTCATGAGGATGATTCTGGAGTATTTTGGAATTATGGATAAGGAATGCTCAACCTACAGTATATCTTTATATGATGATTTTGCCAGGCTGTGCAACATCTGATGTCCTCCTAACACAAATGGACACTGATGAGCCAAAAGTCAGTCTTCACTCGATCGCCTGCCTTCTTCTCTTTTTTATCTGGATACTTTTTTCACTCCAGTGTCATTGGTTTTCATTGCATTTGTCCTCCCAGATCGCTGTGTAAATATTCTGGTTGAACATTACACTCTGCCAACTTTGGACAGCAACCAGGTCTAATTTATTACATCCAATTACTTAACATTTTCAACTGCTTGAAATGGCAACACAGGGTTTTTTGTGTGTCAGGAGTGACTTGAGAAACTTCAAATCACTTCTGATGTGAGAGAATTGGCCATCTGCAAGCAAGTTGCCTAGGGGACACCTGGATTTTTGATGTTTTACTATCCTGTAAGAGGCTTCTCTGATGTCCCCACATGGGAAGTTAAAGCTGAGATGGGAGCTCACCCCATTCCCTGGATTTGAATCGTCAGCCCGAAAAACCTACAACAACTCAATTTGATACCACTTTAGCTGCCATTTCTCAATGCAATGGAATCATGGGAATTGTAGTTTTACAAGATCTTTAACCTTATCTGCCAAATAATACTGGTGCCTCACCAAATTATAACTCCTATGGTTGCAGTTTGGTGAGCCATGGCAGTTCAAGTGGTGGCAAACTGCATTTATTCTACAGTGTAGATACAACCTTTCTCCACCTTAATCCTGATTATCAGCAATCCAAAAAGTTTTGGAACTGTTTCATGACTATAATTTTATTTTTCTCTCCAGATCATTTTTCCTTTGCTTAACCTCGCTCTAAATAAACTCTACAAGGGCCAATGGACATCAATCTTTTCCCAAGCCCTTGACCCATCATGAAGGTGACTCTCAAGGCAAAACTCTGCTTTTGGTTTTTTTGCAACCGATCCCATTGTTTTTCGTTTAGACATTCACAGATCGTGGGAGGAATTGGTCCCCCATCCAAGAGGGCAGGGACTGCTAAAAAGAACATAGATTCCAGATCCAAAAGTTGAGTGTTCCCCAAAGCTTGGGTGTGTTGGGTTTCAGGACTTTAGATCAGGCCCGCTTCCAGTTTGGACATCGTTTTAAAAGAGGAGGATGAGAAAGGAAAAAGAGAATATAAGTGAAACCAGGTTCCTTTTCCAACATGGCCCGCCGGATCACTCAGAACAGGTCCCTGGTTTCTCTCTAAACTTTTCCAATAGCCCTGTGCCCATGTTTAGGGGAAATGCTTGCTTCGCCATCCACCTACTCCTAAAATTGAGTACATAGGAAAAGAAATGGAAAAAGGTATCAGGATCAAATGGAAGATGGCAGTCTACTTAACTAATCCTCCCACCTGCTCACATGAAATTGTTCCCTCAGGTGTATGATGCAACTCTATCCATAAACGCCGCAATGGAACACTCTCAGCGTTATCTCCGTCATCCTTTTAAGCGACCAAAGGCTTGTTTGAATCAACAGGACCCCAGAGGTGTCCCACTTATATCCCTCCTTCTCCTCTTTCTCTTCATCTTTCCTTTTTCCCATATCCATTTGGGTTCATGTTCACCTTTCCATAAAAAAAACCCCGCAAGTCTGGGAAAGCAGTTGAGCGGCTCTAAAACATTTTAAATACAATGGATCCAACAGAAATTCTTCCTTCCTGACAACCAAGAATGTTTTTTGGATTACATCTTCCAGAATTTCTCAGTCAGCATTTACCTGGATGGTTCTGAGACTTTAGACTAAGGACTTTATCACACCAGCCTGTTGTCTCACCGCAATTACATTGATGAAGCAAATTAAGGACTTTATCACATGAGCCTGTTGTCTCACTGCAATCACGTTGATGAAGCAAACTAAGGACTTTATCACACCAGCCTGTTGTCTCACCACAATCACATTGATGAAGCAGATTAAGGACTTTATCACACCAGCTTCTTGTCTCACTGTACTCACGTTGATGAAGCAAACTAAGGACTCTATTACTCCAGCCTGTTGTTTCACTGCAATCATTTGATGAAGCAAACTAAGGACTTTATCACACCAGCCTGTTGTCTCACCACAATCACATTGATGAAGCAAACTAACGACTTTGTCACGCCAGCCTGTTGTCTCACCACAATCACATTGATGAAGCAAACTAAGGACTTTGTCACACCAGCCTGTTGTCTCACCGCAATTACGTTGATGAAGCAAACTAAGGACTTTATCACACCAGCCTGTTGTTTCAATGCAATCACGTTGATGAAGCAAACTAAGGACTTTATCACACCAGCCTGTCTCACCACAATCACATTGATGAAGCAAACTAAGGACTTTGTCACACCAGCCTGTTGTCTCACCGCAATCACGTTGATGAAGCAAACTAAGGACCTTATCACACCAGCCTGTTGTCTCACCGCAATCACATTGATGAAGCAAACTAAGGACTTTATCACACCAGCCTGTTGTTTCAATGCAATCACGTTGATGAAGCAAACTAAGGACTTTATCACACCAGCCTGTCTCACCACAATCACATTGATGAAGCAAACTAAGGACTTTGTCACACCAGCCTGTCTCACCGCAATCACATTGATGAAGCAAACTAAGGACTTTATCACACCAGCCTGTCTCACCACAATCACATTGATGAAGCAAACTAAGGACTTTATCACACCAGCCTGTCTCACCGCAATCACATTGATGAAGCAAACTAAGGACTTTGTCACACCAGTCTGTTGTCTAACTGCAATCACATTGTTGAAGCAAACTAAGGACTTTATCGCACCAGCCTGTTGTCTCACCGCAATCACACTGATGAAGCAAACTAAGGACTTTGTCACACCAGCCTGTTGTCTCACCGCAGTCACATTGTTGAAGAAAACTAAGCACTTTATCTCATCAGCCTGTTGCCTTGCAAATGCTGGTTCGTTATCAGTAAGTGTTAAATTTCATTAACTTTCATTAACTTTCATTCATCTAGCACTGAACAAAAATATGTAGAATTATCACAAGATGTCTTAAACCTACACCTGTTGATAGACTCTATAAGCTTTGCACCCCCCCCCCCCCCCCCGGATGTACAACGGAAAGTTGCTGCCAACTGTGAGAGAAATAAGGTTGAACACTGTGAAAGCCACACATTACATGGCTATCAGCCTCCCCCCAGTAGACTCAAATCAAGGAAGAGTTTCATGAGAACCACCACTCCTCTTGTCTGCTGGAGCTAGGTGTGAATGTTTCAACTGATCACCTTGCTTAGCATATAATGGCCTGACAGTGCCTAGAGCAAAACTTTTGTTGAGAGATTATATGCTAATCAAGGTGGTCAGTTGAAACATTCACACCTAGCTCCAGCAGACAAGAGTCCTTTGTCTCACCCTGGTCATTCCACAGATATATAAACCCTTTTTCCTAGTTCCAACAGACCTCACTACCTCTGAGGATGCTTGCCATAGATGCAGGCAAAACATCAGGAGAGAATGCCTCTAGACCATGGTCTGAAAAAACCTACAACAACCCAGTGTTTCCGGCCATGAAAGCCTTCGACAATACATTGTTTTTAAACTCTTTTTATGATGTTGAGCATTGATTTTTGCTATTGTTAAACCGCTTTGAGTTGCCCAAGGGCTGAGAAAAGCGGTATATAAATAAAGTAAACAAACAAATAAATAAACAATAAACTGTTTAAAGCTACAGACAAAGCAGTTGCTGTTGCCCGTTTTTGGTCTAAAATTATTTAGCCACTTGTGTTCCCTCTATTTTATCAGTTTTATACTAGTTTATTTATGCAATGTGTTTGACCCAAAATAAATAAATCACTAAGTGTTCGATTTTTATACCTTTTATATACCTTGATGTCTGGGGTCACTCCTGGAAAGTTTAAGAAGCCTTGGTCTAGAATACATAGGGTAGGAAAATTGGCCAAATAAATGTATAAAAAATGTGCCCATTCAAGTCCCATAGGTAAACGGAAAGTCTTACACAACCTAATATTGGTGGCAAAGTTTGGTGGAAAACCGAAACTCTATCCCAGTGAGAGACTACGGAGATCTGATGATATAAACCACCGGCTCTTCCTTGTAGAGCAGGCGAAAATGGCATATTCGGCACGGACTATTCATTCCAAGGCGCTGCACCACTATTTTAAGTATGTGTTCAGACCATAAATCCATTACTAGCACCTGCTAATCCATTAATGTTGATAGAGGGGGTGGGAGGGGGAATATGACGGGATGGGGACACGTCCTGGCTCGATGGCAGTCCTGACACCCCATTTTTCCCCTTGAATGTCGTTTACAACCAACATGAAAGGTAAATCCTTTCTAACTCTTCTTCTGCCAACCCAAAGCAAGCAAGTGTGAGCTGCTAAAGCAATTTAAGCAGGAAGATGGTTTTGGTGTCCTGTGGACTAAGAGAGAAAGGAAGGAAGGCACACTTTGGGCTGGATTTCGCTTGCAATCCCTTAAAGTGCTTCCCATCCGATGGACCGGTTTGAAAAAAGGCAATGGCAAAAATCGTCTGAAAGTGGAAGCTTAAGCAGCATAAAATATTCAGGATGCCCCTGGGACCCACGAAGCCATTTGGAAAATGGCCATATGAACATTACGCCGTTATATGTGGGAAGTGTGAACTATATTTTATATATCTATGTACACACAGCTTGAGTGTGTAAACGTGACTCGCGCACACACTCCCTCTGTTTCCTCTGCTCTTGTATAAAAGGGGTTTTTTCTTTTCACTTTCTATGGAGCTTCAGAGCTTGGAAAATGCTCGTTTTGGGATCTAGTGCTCCCCAAGGACTCATCTAATAAATGCAGTTTGACAGCATTTGAACAGCCATGGCTCTATGTTATGGAATCCTGGAAGATTCTTTGGCAGGGAAGGCTGAAGTCCTTGGAAAACTACAATTCCGCTCTACCTGGAGAAGGAGATAGTTCCTTTCCTGAGGCAAAAAAAGCCAATGTGATTTTGGCCTGCATCAATAGGAACATAGTGTCTAGATCCAGGGAAGTAATGCTCCCCCTCTATTCTGCTTTGGTCAGATCACACCTGGAATATTGTGTCCAATTCTGGGCACCACAATTGAAGAGAGATATTGACAAGCTGCAATGTGTCCAGAGGAGGGCGACTAAAATGATCAAGGGTCTGGAGAACAAGCCCTATGAGGAGCGGCTTAAGGAGCTGGGCATGTTTAGCCTGCAGAAGAGAAGACAGAGAGGAGACATGATAGCCATGTATAAATATGTGAGAGGAAGTCATAGGGAAGAGGGAACAGGCTTGTTTTCTGTTGCCCTGGAGACTAGGACCCGGAACAATGGCTTCAAACTACAAGAAAGGAGATTCCATCTGAACATGAGGAAGAACTTCCTGACTGTGAGAGCCGTTCAGCACTGGAACTCTCTGCCCCAGAGTGTGGTGGAAGCTCCTTCTTTGGAGGCTTTTAAACAGAGCCTGGATGGCCATCTGTTGGGGCTGCTTTGAATGCAATATTCCTGCTTCTTGGTAGGGGGTTAGATGGCCCATGAGGTCTTTTCCAGCTCTATGATTCTATCCCTGGTCTTTTCTCTATGGAATAATCTATTCTCTGCTCACTAGGGCTCATCTAGAGTTTTATGGACTACATCTGCCCCCAAAATATCACCAATGTTTGGAGATTCTGGGAGACATAATTCTAGAAAAAGTATTACTCCCTCTGGCCAATGTTACAAAGCTGGGGTAGAAGGACAATTACTCCCTCTGGCCAATGTTACAAAGCTGGGGTAGAAGGACAACTTTGAAGACTGGCATCTCCAACTGCCCTGCGACTGTCCTGTTTCATGTCTCCCATGGAATTAAAAGAATCTGCAAAGCAAAAAGGGTTTGGCAGACGTGTCGATATAGCTTAGTGGAGCACAACAATACAGCCTGGCTGTTCAACCGTACAGCCTGAGACCACAATGAGAAGGAGAAGAAAAGAAGATGATGACGAAGAACACGGTTGTGTCCAACTGGACTCCCCTGAAAGGGAGAAATGAAACTCTCCATGTGGGAATTCCACCAGGATACAGCTCCGTACAAAACAAATAAATGCATGACCAGGGATCTTGGATGACCTCTCTGTACACTTCTAACACATTTTGGAAAGAAATAGCATTGGGTCAACTCCAGGCCAGCTGGAGTGCTAACTCTCACATGCCTAATACTTGAGTTCTTTTGCCCCAGACATGGGTCATTGGCACAACAAAAGGTGGGTGCCTGAACTTGTTGATTGGTGGTCCTCCAGATGTTGTTGGACTGATAGTCTCAATGGTTCTAGCATGCATGGCCAACTGGCAAACAGGAGGAATTATTATGAAGGTTCTAGCCAAGAAGAAGGAGCCATCAGGCATGGTCTAACACAGTGGTTCTCAACCTGTGGGTCCCCAGATGTTTTGGCCTTCAACTCCCAGATACCCTAACAGCTGATGAACTGGCTGGGATTTCTGGGAGTTGTAGGCCAAACACCTGGGGACCCACAGGTTGAGAACTGCTAGTCTAACATCACTCAGAAGGCCTCAACTTCCCCAGTGCCATCTTTGTGGCTCTCAGGTCACAGGAGGTCCTCAAGTCACTTTTCATTTTGGCCCTCAACCTTTCCAGTCACCAGGAGGAGGAGATGAAGATGGTGATGATGATGGAAGGGAAAGAGGAGAAAGGGAAAAGAGAAGAAGGGAGAGGAAGAAGAAAACAAGGAAGCGGAGGAGGAGAGAAGGAAGGGGGAAGCTTCCGAGAGCCACTTGGACCTCCAAGACAGATGCTTTTAAATAAGTTGTTGGTCACCCTTCAAGTGAACCAGTTTGTGGTGGACTATATGGATCCTTAAGGACCTAGAAATCCTGGAAAGAACACTAGGAGAACCTAAAGATTCCTAGAAGGAACATATATCTAGGTCCTTCAGTGTGGTTTTATTATCAGCTTCCATTGGAAGTTCGTTTAGGGCTACTTGCTTGCCTCCTTTTGCGCAGCATCCAATGCCAAACGTTCCAGCAAAAGTTGACCATGGAATCATAGAATCATAGAATCAAAGAGTTGGAAGAGACCTCATGGGCTATCCAGTCCAACCCCCTGCCAAGAAGCAGGAATATTGCATTCAAATCACCCCTGACAGATGGCCATCCAGCCTCTGTTTAAAAGCTTCCAAAGAAGGAGCCTCCACCACACTCCGGGGCAGAGAGTTCCACTGCTGAACGGCTCTCACAGTCAGGAATTTCTTCCTCATGTTCAGATGGAATCTCCTCTCTTGTAGTTTAGGGCATGTATATCCCGTCCTAGTCTCCAGGGAAGCAGAAAACAAGCTTGCTCCCTCCTCCCTGTGACTTCCTCTCACATATTTATACATGGCTCATCATGTCTCCTCATCAGTCTTCTCTTCTTCAGGCTAAACATGCCCAGCTCCTAAGCCTCCTCATAAGGCTTGCTTTCCAGACCTTTTGGTCATCTTGGTTGCTTTCCTCTGAACATGTTCCAGTTTGTCAATATCCTTCTTGAACTGTGGTGCCCAGAACCGGGCACAAGATTCCAGTTGATGGAAGAATCTAAACTTATCACTGTTAGGGAGGAGCATGACTTCCCTAGATCTAGACACTATGCTCCTATTGATGCAGCCAAAATCCCATTGGCTTTTTTTGCCGCCACATCACATTGTTGGCTCATGTTTAACTTGTTGTTCATGAGGACTCCAAGATCTTTTTCACACGTACTGCTGGAGTTGTGCTGGAGGACATAAAGATTGCTCGATGTTTTCCATCAAGATTTTCAAAAGAGCATTTCTATCACTTGCAATTTTCCTACTTCCTGTGTCCCTAAAACCAGCAAATATGGAAGGTTGGCTATATTTGAGGTCCTTCTCAAAACAAAGTCAGAGAAGTGGACAAAATGGTGGTGATTTGGTTATTGGTGGACTTGAACTCCCAGCATCTTCAGTATTGGCTCCGATAAAATGGCTGCTGGGACTTGCAGTTGACCAATGTAACATTCCAACACGCATTTACCTGTCTTGAGTCCCGTGGGATCCCACTTTATCGTTCTTCATGCAGAAATCAGGCGAGCTTTGCAGGTAAACCAGCTCCGACTCCTTGACCGGGCGGATATCAAGATCCTTGGGCACCAAGTGCTTGCGGGTCCCCATGGGGCGGTGTACCACTTTTGTGGCAGAAAGGTATTTGTTTTTCAAGTCCAGGGCAACGTCCCGCAACTCCTGCAGCCCCTTCCAGCAAGTCTTGATGGAGCAGGAGCCAGAGACTCCATGGCATTTGCATTTCATTTCCATGGATGCTTTCAAGGCCTGCAAAAATGGCAAAGAACAAGGGTCTTGAAGCAGAGGTTCCACTTTGTTCCCACATCCCAACACTATATTCTCACCACCCAATGAAGGCTGAAAATGCAGATGTGTGGATCCCAATAGATTAGAGCACTAAAATGTAACTTGAGTGTATTTGACATCCCGTTAGCATAAAACTGGGGCAGGACTACCGATCTCATCCATCCCTTAATACTTTATTTTCCCTAGCAGATTCAGATCACATTAACAGCCATAGCTCAATGTTATGGAATTCTGGGGTTGGTAGTTTTGTGAGATATTTGTCCTTCTCTGGTCAAGAACTCTGCTGTCACAGCAAACTACAAATCCCAGAATCCCATGGCATGGAACTACAGCAGTTGAAAGTGGTGTCAAAATGCTACAGTTCAGTAGCACAGATGGGAGCCTGCCGTCATTGTACATTGCAGGTTCCTTCAGGCCCAGTCGTGGGCAGAATAGCACTAGAACTCTTCTCCTTTTGCACATTTCCTTTTATGATAAAACTTTTAATTTTGCAAAGTGGGAAAACACCAGCAAAAATGCAAAAAAATGTTGGGTTCTGGGGGGTAGGTGGGGGAGTTATACCCATGGTGTGTTGTCAAAGGCTTTCACGTCTGAAATCACTTGGTTGCTGTGAGCTTTTTGGGCTGTATGGTCAAGATCCGGTAGCATTCTCTCCTAATGTTTTGCCTGCATCTGTGGCTAATGGCTTCCTCAAATGTTATGTTGGTGGTGAAGCAAATGGAGTGTAAATATATCTGGGGAATGTCCAGGGTGAGAGAAAGAACCCTTTTGTGTTTGAAGCGAGTGTGAATGTTGCAATTAGCAAGACTGAATTAATATTTGAGTAGCCATGAAGCTGCAAAGTCAATCAATGAGGGTCTCTGCATAGAGGTGGCCTTGCCTCTGTTGCCTGGAGGCATCCCCTGTATGGGTGTGTGTGTGTGTGTTAACTGGCCCTTCATTGCTTGCTGTCTGGGGTTCTCTTGTTTCTGAGTAATGTTCATTAGTGCTAATTGCAACATTCATACTTCCTCTGAACAGACAAGAGTTCTTTCCCCAACCCATTTCACAGATTCTCTCTTTGTCTGTCTGTCTGACTCTCTCTCTCACACACACACACACACCACACACCACTTGCCTCACTGCCAACAGAACCTCTGAAAATGCCATTAGCCATAGATGCAGGCAAAACGTCAGGAGAGAATGCTGCTGGAACATGGCCATACATCCCCCAAAATTCACAGTAGCCCACCAATACCCATAGTGTTTGTGCAAATAACATTTTCAAGTACATAGATTGAGAATTCACAAAAACGTGTATATACAGTTGCACATCCACATTTGTGGGTTTGATTGTTGCAAATTTGATTACTCACAGATATGATTAAAATGTTCTCTCTAGAAATCTCTAAGCCAGCGGTTCTCAACCTGTGGGTCCCCAGGTGTTTTGCCCTACAATTCCCAGAAATCCCAGCCAGTTTACCAGCTGTTAGGATTTCTGGGAGTTGAAGGCCAAAAACATCTGGGGACCCACAGGTTGAGAACCACTGATCTAAGCTTTCCACTGGACCTGCAGAGTCAACATCTACTGGAAGCTCACCACAAAGTCATGCAAGAGGATCTAGATATTTCTAGAGAAAGGCTCTCTCAGGGTGCAAAAGTACTAACAGGGAAATTCTCCTTTCTCGTCTCTTGCTTGGAGGCATCAGGACTTGGATTAGCAATCTTCTGCATGCAAAAAATGTCCTTCACCCAGTGGTCAGGGACATCTTCTTAGCTACCAATCCTTCCTAGCCAGGTCCTACTGGAAATACAATGACACAATCCACCCATTGTTTTCTACCTAGGAAACAAGAACTGCCTCTTCTCCCTTCATTGCCACCCCATAATCTACTGCGAGAGATAAGGCCTGTCTAGTTTGTACACAGGACAAATCCCTTTGAGTGTCCACTCTCCGATCCCTCAGTTCAGACCCCGGAGGACGGTGATTGCATAATGACAAGAACTCTCTCGGAGCGGTTACCTGTCTCCCTACTTCACTGTTGTGCAGATGCATCAGCTTATTGGCTTGTGATCCTGATTTTTTCATCTTCATGGGAGCATCTGAAAATTTGGACCCCATGACAAGACCATAGTTGAGGTTGTCAGCACATCCTCCCCAGCGATACCCAGGTCCAGGTGTCTCACCTGGGATGGGACCACAGGAGCAGCCAGGGAGGTCCCCCGTGGTGCACGCTCGGGCAATGGTGTGGCTGATGGCGGCGGCGGAGAGCGCGTACACAAAAGCGGACTCCCTGGTGCCTGCAAGACAGGAGGAGAGGCCCCATTAGTCACTGGCCAGGCTTCAAGCAAAGTGAGATGCAGCAGAGAGGAATGTACACAGCTATGAGATGCACAGATCATAGAATCATAGAATCAAAGAGTTGGAAGAGACCTCATGGGCCATCCAGTCCAACCCCATTCTGCCAAGAACCAGGAATATTGCATTCAAATCCCCCCTGACAGATGGCCATCCAGCCTCTGTTTAAAAGCTTCCAAAGAAGGAGCCTCCACCACACTCCGGGGCAGATATAACATGGGTGCAAAGAGTCCATACAAAAGGGATCTAGGAGTCTTAGTAGACCTCAGGGTGAACATGAGCCAACAGTGTGATGCAGCAGCTTAAAAAGCCAATATGATTCTAGGCTGCATCAAATGAAGTCTAGTCTCTACACCAGGGGAAGTCATAGTCCCACTCTATTCTGCTTTGGGCAGAACTCACTTGGAATAATGATCCAGGAAAATCAATTCAAGAGGGATATTGACAAGCTAGGACGTGTCCAGAGGAGGACAACCCAAATGGTCAAAGGTTTGCTATCCAAACCCTATGAGAAATGACTGAGGGCGTTGGGTATGTTTAGCTCGGAGAAAGGAAAGCTGGGATGGGACGTGATAATTGTGTTTAAATGCCTGAAAGGACATCACAGTGAAAATGGCATTGGATTGTTTCCTGCTCCTCTAAAGGCTAAGACATAGAACAATGGGACTGAAAAGCAGATTCCATTTAAATATTAAGAAAAATGTCCTGATGGTAAGAGCTGTGGTAACAGTGGAAAAGACTGCTTGGAAGTGATTTCTGGAGGTTTTTGAACCAAGGCTGAGTGGTCATCTTTGTTGGTGTCTTCTTGTATGACAGAATGAGGCTGGACTGGATGACCATTAGGGTCCTTTCTAACTCTATGCATCTATGATTCTGATCCACAAGATCTGCTTTCACAAAAGAGACTGGAGTGGGCTGTATGAAGCCTTACAAGACATGGTCCCCAAAACTATTTACATGTGTTCCACATAAGCACATTTTTCAAAACAAAAGCAAGAGATGTTGTAAGTTTTTCAGGCTGTGTGGCCATGTTCCAGAAGCATCTCTTCTGACATTTCACCTGCTGTAGATGCAGGCAAAATGTCAGTAGAGAATGCTTCTGGAACATGGCCATACAGCCCCAAAAACTTACAATAACCCAGTGATTCCAGCCATGAAAGCCTTCGATAATAAGGAGCCCCTGGTGGCACAGTGGGCTAAACCCCTGTGCCAGCAGGATTGAAGACCGACAAGATGCAGGTTCGAATCCAGGGAGAGCGTGGATGAGCTCCCTCTATCAGCTTCAGCTCTTCATGCGAGGACATGAGAGAAGCCTCCCACAAGGATGATAAAACATCAAAACATCCGGCTGTCCCCTGAGCAACGTCCTTGCAGACGGACAGTTCTCTCACACCAGAAGTGACTTGCAGTTTCTCAAGTCACTTCTGACACGAAAAAAGAAAAGCCTTCGACAATACAAAAAGCAAGAGAGCAAATAGTTCTGGAGGTGTAGATCTGCTCTAGTCCTTTGGGAGTAATACCCCTTACATGCACCCACAACATCGCTGAATCCTGAATAATGTATTAATTCCTCCATGGAAACAGTTTAGCATTCATACCTGATGTAGAGACTCATGTTCATTTCAAGTTTGCAGAAGCAGATGTGTGCATGTGGTATCCCTGGGCATGGGAGTACGTGTGCATTGCATGGATTTGCACTGACACATTTGGTCACACAGTATTGTCACTCACTAAGAAACTGGTATGAACACAACCACTGCACATAAAGTGCAGTGAGAGTAAAGTTGTGATCTGACCTTCAAATTGCTTGTGGAGACCCTTTGGAATTCAATGGGTTTTCTTAGGTAAGGAATTAATCAGAGGTGGTTTTGCCAGTTCCTTCTTTTCAAAGACATAATCGTGGCCCAGATTGGGACATATTTTTCATAGATATGGGGGTCCTACTATAATTTACAGCACCTGGGATTGGTTGGTGGTCTCCTATGACAATAATGTGTCATGACACACAGTTTGGAAAACCTTTTTAAAGGGTATTTAGGGTATTCTGGAGCCTTCGGGGTATTTCTTGTTTACCTCTCTCCAAGTCTAGCAGGTAGTTAGGAGCCAATTCAATGGAGGAGCAATTCCACCGCATGTCGGAGAAGGTTTTGCGGCAGGTCTTGATCACCTCCCGTGCCGCCTGGATGATGGTTTGCATGAGCTCCAAGTTGCTGCGGCACAGTTGCACTTGGGAAACCACCAGCCCTTCCAACTGCTTGCAATGCTGCGTCTGGTTTAAGGCGAGAGCGGAAGGTGTTTTGAACAAGGCTCTGCAAAAGGAAAAGGTGGGAAGAACACAGGCATCATTAGCAATCTTGACTGTCCCAAAAAAGAGCTTGGTATTTTATAAATGCCCAAATTGTACTTTTATAATCATGCTAAGAGGGTCAGAATTTTAAAAATACTGGAAGGGTTTGGTTAGCATTGACCTTGAGCTTTGGAGTTGTAGTTCATCTAAATCCAAAGAGCACTGTGGACTCAAACAATGATGGATATGGACTAGGCTTGTTTGATCGTGTTCGTTAGTTTCTAAAGTCGTTATTAATTCGTATTTAAATTAGCTTACGATCCAATATTGAGCCATGCAGGAATAGTGTGAAGAGTAATTAAGAATCGAAACAATTTTTCCAAATTTTCGTAATTATTTCGTAATTATTTCGTAATTATTAAGACGGGAAAGAAGGAGAGAAAAGGTGCCAGCGTTGCCTTTCCTCCCCATCCTCCTCCTCCTCCTCCTCCTCCTGGAGATATTTTATTATCTTATTACTTATTTTATTATTTTATTTTATTTTTTATTTTATTATTTTATTATTTAATTATTTAATTAATTTTAAATGATTTTAATTTATTATTTTATTATTTTATTATTTTATTATTTTATTATTTTATTATTATTTTAAGTGATTTTAATTTGTATTTTTACTAACTTAATGTATTTTAATTTCATCCTGAATTTCAGAAGTTCCCCCTGTCCCGTTTGGAGGTGTTTTTAGCGCATTGCGCAATCGCGTCCGCCATTAACGAATCGATTCGTAATTAACGAAATTTCGTAAATTTCGAAATTTTGAAATCTTAAATTTAGGAAGTCCTCAGAAATTTGAAACGCTGGTGCCCCCTGGAAACGAAGCGAGTTTAGAACCAATAAATATCTGATAGACAGGATGTATTCACTGGACCAAAACTGGGATGGATACTCAATATGCCCAAATGTGAACACTGGTGGAGTTTGGGGAAATAGACCTTGACATTTGGAAGTTGTAGTTGCTGGGATTTATAGTTCAGCTACAATCAAAGAGCATTCTGACCCCACCAATGAGATAATTGGGCCAAACTTCCCACACAGAACCCCCATGACCAACAGAAAATACTGTGTTTTTTGATGGTCTTTGGTGACCCCTCTGACACTATGGTCACGACTGCGCCCCCCCCAGGGGTCCCAACCCCCAGGTTGAGAAATGCTGGTCTAGACTGAGGAAAGTCATAGTTCCTTCCACTCTATTCTGCTATCATCAGACCTGATATGGAACAAAACTATCTCTAGTTCTTGGCACCATGATTCAAGAACCAGTTGACTAATCAAAACATGTCCAGAGAAGGGCGACCAAAATGGTAAAAGGTCTGGAAACTATGAATCCCTCTGAGGAGTAGCTTAGAGAGCTGAATATGTTTACTCTGGACAAGGGAAGATTAAGAGGAGAGATGTTAGCCATATTTAAGAGGATGTCACTGCTACATTAGTGACCAGAACATGGAGCAATGGATTCAAACTTTAATAAGAGATTCCACCTAAACATTAGGCTTGGTAAGAGCTGTATGATAACTGCCTGGGAGTCTGGTGGAGTCTCTGTCAGTTTATAAACAGAGGGTGGATGGCCATCTGTCAGGAATGCTTTGATTGTGTCTTCCTGTCTGATTCAGAGTTATTTGATTCCCGTTGTTTACTAATCTATATAAATAAAAATGTAATGTCTGTTTGTGGGATTAACAGAACTCAAAAACCACTGGACAAATTGACACCAAATTTGGACACAAGACACCTAACAACCCAATGTATGTCCTTCACTCAAAAAAATTGATTTTGTCATTTGGGAGTTGTAGTTGCTGGGATTTATAGTTCACCTACAATCAAAGAGCATTCTGAACCCCTCACCAATGATGGAATTGAACCAAACTTGGCACACAGAACTCCCATGACCAACAGAAAATACTGGAAGGGTTTGGTGGGCATTGACCTTGAGTTTGGGAGTTGTGGTTCACCTACATCCAGAGAGCACTGTGGACTCAAACAATGATGATCTGGACCAAACTTGGCACAAATATTCCATATGCCCAAATATGAACACAGATGGAGTTTGGGGAAATAGACCTTGACATTTGGGAGTTGTAGTTGCTGGGATTTATAGTTCACCTACAATCAAAGAGCATTCTGAAACCCACAAACGACAGAAATGGGGCAAACTTCCCACACAGAACCCCCATGACCAACAGAAAATACTTAAGGCCATCCAGTCCAACTCTCTTCACCAGGGCAAGAAAATGTAATCAGAGCCCTCCTGACAAAGAGCCATCCAGTCATAAATATAGATAGATAGATATGATTCTCTCTCACACAGAGAGATATAGTATCACAGATTTGAAAGAGACCCTTAAAGAAGGACTATGATATGTTGCATATTCCAGAGTAGGCAAACCAGACACTCTCCACATCAACACTGACAAAGAAACAACAAGAAATACTGTTTACTCACAAGCATAAAGGAATTACATATATTAGAAACCAACACTTTCTAATTACTTTATTTTCCAGATCAGCAGACTGGGACACAGCAACGCGTGGCAGGGGATGGCTAGTATATATTATGAGGTTAATCCTTGTTGGATTTGTTGGAATGTAATCTCATAGGTTGCCACAGCTAATCACGTTCAACAAGACTATGGGAAAATGAAGCCAGGTTTTAAGAGGGCAACAAGGGAGGAAGGAAATAAACACCTGTTGCCAGTTGGGTACCTAACAAATATTTCATTGTGATCCAATGCAGTTGAACACGGCTGGCCCTGAAAGCACTACTTTTGAAGCCAGTCTCAAAAATGAGAAACAATGCTGCCAAATCTCGTTCCAGGTTCTTTCCTGACCCGAATCCAAAGGACTGAACACATCTCATTTCTCATAAGTCTCTGCTGAGGTCAAAAACATATTTACTGATTTATTTCTTAAAGCACAATTCACCCTTACCATCCCTTCTCCAAGTAACTATTGGCCAAGGACCTACAAAACAAACCCCAAAGCAATGCAATGTGAAATGAAATGATGTATAGCACCACTTTTTGGCAGTACTGAAAATGCCTCAGCTGCCATTGCATGCCAAGTCAATATTAGTATTTTTATGTTGCAGAAGGCAAGGGACTTGCGTTCATAACAAAATGTAAACCCTGGTTTTTCATCCATGTTTTCTGCACAACTTGGTTATATCGGCTGTTAGGATCTGTAGGTCTTGAAGTCCAAAACACCTGGAGGGCCAAAGTTTTTCCATGCATGGTCTACCCTGACCGCAGTTTCAAACTGCATTATATAGCAATATGGATCCTGCCGACCTCTCTGTTGAGCTCAGCAGCAAGATGTGGGGATGCTGGGGATTCCGTCTCAGAGGATGAGGGGAATGAAGGATTTTTCACTGAGTCTGGGTGTAATCAGGCTGAAAAACAGGCAGAACTGCAGGTTGTAGATCAGAGAGAAGGGCCAGCAGCTGCAGAAGTGATTGAGGATGTTTGGGGTTCTCTTTCCCTTGGGAATTAGCTTTTTTGGCCTTTAGAAGATGAGGAGTTACCCCGTGATATGAGATTAGGCCTCTGCACAGAGAGAGCATAGTGCAAAGGTTGGTGGCCAGGCTGTTAACTGGAACACATTACAGGGTGCGATCAACCCCCGTTCAAACAGCTCCACTGGCTGCCGATAAGATCCGGTCTCAATTCAAGGTGCAGTGTGCTGTCATGTGCTGGCCCTGTGAAAGAGTCTGTAGACAGGACATGTTTTCTGAATGCCCAACAGGACACCGGGGGGTGCCTCGGCTGAGAGGCCTTTCGGATTTCCCCACACAAAGTTCTTTTAAAAGCTTAGAAAGTTCAACAAAGTTTTTATTGTTGCTTAAATCTTCAATAAGTCAAACAAATACTTCAAGGCTTTGGATCAACTGGTGGCCTGCTTAAACCTTGTCCACAAGGGACAGGCAACTTTCTTCATAAACTGTTTCTTCCTTCTACAAGGGAAATCCTTCACCTCTCCCTGGGCAATCTAACTTATGCTTAAGCTGTGCTGGCTCCCAACACCCGGTCCAAATTGCATTACGGCTGCCGCAAGTGGTCCTTACCAAACAGAGTAGATTTCCAAGAGGAAAGAAGGCTTTCAATTCCCAGCTAAAACTGGCTGTAGAGTTGTGGAACTAAATTCCCCAACAAAAGCTATGCTGTAGTTCTCTGTAGAGCTGTGGGACTGGATCCTCCAGCAAAGCTGTAAAAGACGAAGCTTTCTACAGGTGGAACTGATTCACGTCCTGTACGAAAGGCTTCTCTGTGTGAACTGAACTAGAGGTCCCCCTTTCCCCTCCTTAACCCAGAAAAAGGGGCGGAACTAAAGAACATAATGATAACTGATGGGTCATTGGTCATTATTGCAAACCAAGGGAAGCCACCTTATTGCATAATGCATGGAACTTTGGAATACATGCAAACACTCAATAGAAAGGAAAAGAAGTTGGAGCTCCTGGTACAGCCATACCAGCACATGCAGGTTATCACCTATAAAGCCCTAAACAGTTTAGCACCTGCCTATCTTCGCGACCACATCTTCCCCTACGAAGCTGTGTTATCTTTAAGATCTTTTGGGGAGACTCTCCTCTCGCTCCCACCCCTGTCACAAGCGCAGTTGGTGAGAATGAGAGAGAGGGCCTTCTTGGTGGTGGCCCCCCGGCTCTGGAACTCTCTCCCCAGGGAGATTAGGCTGGCACCCACCCTATCCACCTTTCTCAAAGATCTAAAATTGTGGATGTTTCACCATGCTTTTGATGAGATAATTTGCCAGATCATTTGGCCCCCAGCTATGACCCAAGATCTAGTCCTTGCACCATACTACTGATCCCCTAGACATAGATATAGCGCTCTACTTCATATTGCCCTCTATTCCTAATTTTGTCATCTGGCTTTGCACTGTTTACTATATCAGGCTATTGGTTGTTTGCTCAAAGTTTGTTTTTATATTGTTTTATGATGTTGTTTTATGCATTTTATTATGTTGTATTTTAACTATGTCAATCAGACTTGTCTCCATGTAAGCCACCCCGAGTGCCTTCGGGGAGATGGAGGTAGGATACAAAAATAAAGTTATTATTATTATTATTATTATTATTATTATTATTATTATTATTTTACTGACACAAAAGCACAGTATGTCTCAGCAAACGAGATCACTATGCTGGATTTCGTATCACAAAATCACAAGTCAAACACTTCCCAAGCGTCTAGGACTGTGTGATGTATTTTCGAATGAAGCGTGCAGATCCAAGTCAGGTGGCCTTTTGTAGTTGACAGATCGTGATTTAGTCGATGTTTATTGTTTCCAAATGCCGGCTGAGATCTTTTGGCATGGCACCCAGTGTGCCAATGACCACTAGGACCACCTGTACTGGTTGATGCCAGAGCCTTTGCAGTTCGATTTTGAGGTCTTGATAGTGGTTGAGTTTTTCCTGTTGTTTTTCCTCAATGCGACTGTGACCTGGAATGGCGACATCGATAATCCAGACTTTTTTCTTTTCCACAATCGTGATGTCTGGTGTCTTGTGTTCCAAAACTTTGTCAGTCTGGATTCAAAAGTCCCATAGTACTTTTGCATGTTCATTTTCCACGACCTTTGTGGGTTTATGATCCCACCAATTCTTTACTGCTAGCAGGTGGTACTTGTGACATAAGTTCCAGTGAATCATTCGTGCCACAGAGTTGTGCCTTTGCTTGTAGTCCGTCTGTGCGATTTTCTTGCAACAGCTGAGGAGATGGTCCATGGTTTCATCAGCTTCCTTGCACAGTTTGCATTTTGGGTCATCCATTGATTTTTTGATCCTGGCCTTAATCATATTGGTTCTGATGGCTTGCTCCTGGGCTGCAAGAATCAGGCTTTCTGTCTCCTTCTCCAGGGTTCAATTGTGGAAAAGAAAAAAGAGCCATAACCAGGTCTTCTTCTTGTCAACTTTTCCTTCAATCTTCTCAAGGAACTGCCCATGCAAGGCTTTGTTGTGCCAGCTGTCAGCTCTGGTTTGGAGTGCAGTTTTCTTGTACTGACCCTTTGTCTGCTGTGCTTTGAGAACTTTCCATTTATTGACTTCAATTAAAGCAGGTTCTTGGCTTTCCTTGACATATTCTGCCAGGGTGTGTTTTTCATCTTCGACTGCTTATTTTACTTGTCAAAGTCCTCTGCCATCAGACTTTCTAGGCAAATAGAGCCAGTCAACATCACTGCAAGGATGTAATGAATTATGAATGGTCATGAGTTTTCTTGTTTTTCTGTCCAAATTGTCCAGTTCTGCCTATGTCCAGTTTATGATGCCAGAAGCAGAACTATACAATTCCAGAAAACCACACAATCTTGGTTTTGCAGAAGAGCTGCAAGACCAAGAACAAGCCACGAGAGTCAAGATGAAGATCCACCCAGAGGAAAAGTGTTCCTGCCAGACATCAAGGGAACCACTGACCGCAGAGGGAAGCTGATGAGGAAACACAACATACAAACAATCTACAGACCCACCAAGAAAATCCAACAAATGCTACGTTCAGCAAAGGACAAGAGGGATCCTCTCACCTCTGCAGGAGTCTACCGTATACCATGCAGCTGTGGACAAGTCTACATAGGGACCACCAAACGCAGCGCCCAAACAAGAATCCAGGAACATGAAAGGCACTGCAGACTACTCCAACCAGAGAAGTCAGCCATAGCAGAGCACCTGATGAACCAGCCTGGACACAGCATTATTTGAGAACACAGAAATGCTGGACCACACCAACAACCACCATGTCAGACTACACAGAGAAGCCATTGAAATCCACAAGCATGTGGACAATTTCAACAGAAAGGAAGAGACCATGAAAATGAACAAAATCTGGCTACCAGTATTAAAAAAACTCTAAAATTACAACAGCAAAACAGCAGAGAGGAAACATCCAGGCACATCTTAACACCTCTCAACAAAAGATTCCCCCAGGCTCAGCCAGGCCTTCAAATGCTAATAAAGGTGGTCAGTTAAAACATTCACACCTAGCTCCAGCAGAGAAGAGCTCTTTGCCCCACCCCAGTCAATCCACAGATATATAAACCCAATTTCCCTACTTCCAACAGGCCTCACTACCTCAGAGGATGCGTGCCATGGATGCAGGCGAAATGTCAGGAGAAAATACCTCTAGAACATGGCCATATAGCCCGGAAAAGCCTACAACAACCCAATATTATTATTGTTTGGTTGGGCTGTGTTAACTATGAGCAATTTACATTCCATATTGAAGGGCTGATCAGAATAGAGATAGAAAATACATTCCCATTAAGTTTTTTTTTAAAAAAAGCAACCCAAATGTGACAGCCAATAGAAATGGGAAATATCTTTGCTTTATGGGCCACCAACTGAAACCCATAAACCGCCACTTGGCCACTGGATGGCCTATAGAGGAGGGTTGGCCATCTTCTTTTTGCAGCTGGCAAGGTGAACTGGAAGGGAAATGGGCCTTTTGGCAGAAGCGCACAGCCGTCCGCGCCAAGTCTCGTTTCACGAAAATGTCGGCTATTTCCTCCGCCACCCACTCCGGCTCATCTGAAGCACGAACAGCGACTTCCGCTGCTGCGTCTACAATCTCGCCAACGTATCCATAAACCGATCCTTTCTTTTTTCCCCTCTCATAAAAAGTCTTTTAAGGACTCAACAGCTGGAGAATGACCTTTTTTGTAACTCCGATGGCGCCCTTGCCTTGAAAGCAAAGGTTCCTTTCTCTTGCGGCGTTCCAAAGACTAAAGCATCCACATATAATTTCACTTTTCAGCACCAACGTGAATGGACTTTGGTTATTTAACGGCCACGTTTTATGGACGTGATTTATTCCTTGCCACAAGAATAAATGGGTGCCTGAAAGCCTTGGCTTTTTGAAAAATCTGGATGCAAGATGGGCTTAAGCCCAGGTTCTTTGATCTGAAGCATTTGAACCCGGGCCACAAGTGGCTCTGACTTCAGCGACAGCCTAAGCCATTCCCCACCTCTTCAAAGCCTGAGTTTTGCAAGTTTGACTTGGCAAAGACGACGGCGAATGCTGCCAGACATAACTGAAAGACATGGACTCGGGGGGGGGGGGGGGGGAAATGCTGCAGAATGTTCTTCAGTTCAGGGCCAAACAGAGATAGAGGCAAAAAGGTGGGTTGTATTAAAACCTCTAAAATTTCTGTAGTATTTGCATATCACTTCTTTACAAAAAGGTTTTACAAATTGATTTACCAAGCTCTCCCCAACTGATCCGATTTGGCTTGAATAGTGTTGATTAATCCTTTGCTATCCCACTTTTTCTGCGACTTTTAAAATGTCTCAGTTTCTTTCTCTTCCTCCTTCTACTTCTCCCTTTATTGTCAAGTAGGGCCCTTCCACACAGCCATATAACCCAGAATACCAAGACAGAGTATTTATTTATTTATTTATTTATTTATTTACCTTATTTATTGATTTATTTATCTACCCTGGGGGGGGGGGGACATGTAAGGTGGCTTACAAATGGGACCAAAACATACAAAATTCACCTAAAAATCATTTGGATTCAATTTAAAATATAATAAACATGATTAAAATACATTCAAGGTTAAAACACACCACCCAGAGTTCAAGGTCTAAGGCCATTCTATGATCAATTGCACATTAAGAATACTGCACTGTGTTGGAGTTCAGCCTGTGATTCAGCAGATTCAGCAGATGAAGGAATGAAAGGAATGAAGGCATTCCTTCATCTATGCTGATGATCGTGCCATTACTGCTCAAGCAGGGAGCTTTGAGACGGTAGAACAGAAGCTCTCCAAAGCTCTAGGTGCTCTTACTGCCTATTACAGGGAAAACCAGCTGATCCCCAACCCATCTAAAACACAGACATGTGCCTTTCATCTCAAGAACAGAGAAGCATCCAGAGCTCTGAAGATCACCTGGGAAGGAATCCCACTGGAGCATTGCAGCACACCCAAATACCTGGGAGTCACTCTGGACCGTTCTCTGACCTACAAGAAGCACTGCCTGAACATCAAGCAAAAAGTGGCTGCCAGAAACAATATCATACGAAAGCTGACTGGCACAACCTGGGGATCACAGCCAGATACAGTGAAGACATCTGCCCTTGCGCTGTGCTACTCTGCTGCTGAGTATGCATGCCCAGTGTGGAACACATCTCACCACACTAAAACAGTGGATGTGGCTCTTAATGAGACATGCCGCATTATCACGGGGTGTCTGCGCCCTACACCACTGGAGAAATTACACTGCTTAGCCAGTATTGCACCACCTGACATCCGCCGGGAAGTAGCAGCCAATAGTGAAAGGACCAAGGCAGAGACATCTCCAGCTCATCCCCTGTTTGGGTATCAGCCAGCACGTCAATGACTTAAATCTAGAAATAGTTTTCTAAGATCTACAGAGACACTCGCTGGAACACCTCAGCAAGCGAGAGTCCAAAAGTGGAAGGCGCAAACCCAGAACCTCAACCAATGGCTGTTACCAAATGAGAGACTCTCCCCGAGGGACTGGGCGACTTGGAAGGCGCTGAACAGACTGCGTTCTGGCACCACGAGATGCAGAGCCAACCTTCAGAAATGGGGCTACAAAGTGGAATCCTCGACATGCGAGTGTGGAGAAGAGCAAACCACTGACCACCTGCTGCAATGCAACCTGAGCCCTGCCACATGCACCATGGAGGACCTTCTTGCAGCAACACCGGAAGCACTCCAAGTGGCCAGATACTGGTCAAAGGACATTTAACGAACTACCAAACTCACAAGTTTTGTATTTGTCTGTTTGTTTGCTTTGTTCTATTAGAAATGTAATATAATGGACTGGTTGCTCTGACACGACAAACAAACAAGCCTGTGATTGTGTTTCAGGATCAGGGTGCTTTGGATGTGGGGAATGATGTAAATGAGGTTCAAGATGGCAATGGTTTGGTCAGTGATATTCATGCAGAGAATGGCAGAGAGGCACCTGTTCAAAGTGTAATTTCCCATGAGAATGTTCCTACAGGGCATAGGGATGATGGTTTACTCCCTAAATTGCTCCCAAAGAGTTCCCAGGATTTGGGGCTTGAAAACAACTCAGCACCTGCAGAAACTAATGAATGTATAGATGTTGTTGTTCATTCGTTCAGTTGTTTCCAACTCTTCGTGACCTCATGAACCAGTCCACGCCAGAGCTCCCTGTCAGTCGTCACCACCCCCAGCTCCTTCAAGGTCAATCCAGTCACTTCAAGGATACCATCCATCCATCTTGCCCCTCTTCCTTTTTCCTTCCATTTTCCCCAGCATCATTGTCTTCTCTAAGCTTTCCTTTCTTCTCATGATGTGGCCAAAGTACTTCATCTTGGCCTCTACTATCCTTCCCTCCAATGAGCAGTCAGGCTTTATTTCTTGAAGTATGGACTGGTTGGATCTTCTCGCTGTCCAAGGCACTCTCAGAACTTTCCTCCAGCACCACAGTTCAAAAGCATCTCTCTTCCTTCGCTCAGCCTTCCCTATGGTCCAGCTCTCACATCCGTAGGTGACTACAGGGAATACCATTGCTTTGACTATGCGTATCTTTGTTGCCAGTGTGATGTCTCTAATCTTCACTATTTTATCAAGATTTGTCATTGTTCTCCTCCCAAGAAGTAACCGTCCCCTGATTTCCTGGCTGCAGTATAGATAGGTGGACGGAGATTAGTCAAAACAGACAGGCCGAGCAATGCTGGGCACCACAATTCAAGAGAGATATTGACAAGCTGGAATGTGTCCAGAGGAGGGCGACTAAAATGATCAAGGGTCTGGAGAACAAGCCCTATGAGGAGCGGCTTAGGGAACGGGGCATGTTTAGCCTGAAGAAGAGAAGGCTGAGAGGAGATATGATAGCCATGTATAAATATGTGAGAGGAAGCCACAGGGAGGAGGGAGCAAGCTTGTTTTCTGCTTCCTTGGAGACTAGGACGCAGAACAATGGCTTCAAACTACAAGAGAGGAGATTCCATCTGAACATTAGGAAGAACTTCCTGACTGTGAGAGCCGTTCAGCAGTGGAACTCTCTGCCCCGGAGTGTGGTGGAGGCTCCTTCTTTGGAAGCCTTTAAGCAGAGGCTGGATGGCCATTTGTCAGGGGTGATTTGAATGCAATATTCCTGCTTCTTGGCAGGGGGTTGGACTGGATGGCCCATGAGGTCTCTTCCAACTCTTTGATTCTATGATTCTATGATTCTATGCCTTCGGCATTCTGCCAGGCTTCGACAGAAAAAGATAAGGGCCACTCAAGGAAAGTGAAGCCAGTTCCTGAGTACTTGGAAAAGCTTAAAAGTTCCAAGCATGGAAAATACAGCTAGACAAAGCATCGTTTAGAATCATGCTACGTTCTTGTCCTCGTCTCATAGAAGCCTTGCTTAAGGATTGGTTTACTGGTTTACTTTTGATTACCTGCTCATGGCTTCGATCAATGTTTCCTGGTTCTTTGGATTTTGTTAAAGAGTTGTGGACTTTGTTTTTGGGCATTGCTGAACTCTACCTTGGACTAATTTGTTCAGGCTTATTTTTTTACCTAAATGGACTTACATATTTTTAAAGTGTTTTTTTTTTACTTTGCGGTTTTTACTTATTTTCAATAAAAGGATTGTTTTCCTATTCAACATGTGGTGTTTTAAAGTCAGAGGGTTTTTCCTGTCCTGGAGTGCAACACACTGTCCTATTTTTCAAAAGCCTGCTCCCAGAGCCAGGTTTTGACTCTCCTCCTGAAGGGTAATAGGGAGGGGGGCTGATCTGATGTTATTAGGGAAGGAGTTTCACAACCGAGGGGCCACCACAGAGAAGACCCTGCCTCTCGTCCCCACCAGCCACACTTGTGAGGAAAGTGGGACCAAAAGCAGGGCCTCCCCAAACAATATTAGTCTCCGAGCTGGTTAGTAGGTGAAGATACATTCAGACAGGTAGCCTGGGCCAGAACCATTTAGAGCTTTATAGGCTAAAGCCAGCACTTTTAATTGTGCTCGGTAGCAAACTGGTAGCCAGTGGAGCTGAGGTAACAGGGGGGTTGTGTGCTCCCTGAATGTCGCTCCGGTGAGCAACCTGGATGAGCTTCTGAATAGTATTCAAAGGCAACCCCACATACTGCGCGTTGCAGTAATCTATACAGGATGTAAGAAGAGTAGGGACCACCATGGCCAAGTCAGACTTCCCAAGGTACAGGCACAGCTGGCGCACAAGTTTTAATTGTGCAAAGCTCCCCTGGCCACTGCTGAGACCTGAGGTTCCAGGCTCAATGATTAGTCCAAGATCACTCCCAAGCTGCAGAAGTAATATTATAATCCACAATATCTGCTTTGATCTATATTATCTGTGTCCACACTGCCATATAATCCAGTTCAGCTGTGCGGAAAGGTCACAATGCTGCAACGGGTTAAAGCATTGAACTGTTGAATCTGCTGACCAAAACGTTGGCAGTTTGAAACTACGAGTCAGGGTGAGCTTTCGCTGTTAGTCCTAGCTCCTGCCAACCTAGCAGTCCAAAAACATGCAAATGTGAGTAGATCAATAGGTACCGCTTTGGTGGGAAGATCATTAAGGCATCTCCGAAGTTTTTGAAACTTCGGAGACTTCCGAATCCTTTCGTAAATGGTTTGAAGGTGTTATTTCCTGTTTCATTGGGTGGTCTTTAATTTGAAAGTAGTTGTTTTACTCCAGAAGTGGGGAAAAGCAAGAGGAGGAAATTCCTTTCTTCTCTGGTTTAAAGCTGGCTTCTCTGGCTTGAGATGAGGCCAGGAAATTCCTTCCTTCCCTGGTTTAAAACTAGCTTCTCTGGCTTGAGCCGATGCCAGGAAATTCCTTCCTTCTCTAGTTTAAAACTGACTTTTCTGGCTTGAGACGAGGCCAGGGACCAGAATTTATTTATTTATTTAAAAGTTTTGTATACCGACCTTCTCACCTCTCTTGAGGGACTCAGACCGGTTTCCAACCATAAAATCACATACAGTCAATAAAACATTGTAATTCATATTACAATAAAACATTAAAACAGCAATTATATTCAATAACTACAATGGTCAGTCGTCCTACTAAAAACGTTGTTCATCCATATCTCAGGGTGTTGGCTCACTCATCGAATGCCTGTCTCCATAACCACGTCTTCACCTGTTTCCTGAATGTCAGGATAGAAGGGGCAGTTCTGATCTCCAGTGGGAGAGAGTTCCAGAGTCGTGGGGCCACCACCGAGAAGGCCCTGTCCCTCGTCCCCACCAGACGCGCTTGCGAGGCCGGTGGGCCCAAGAGCAGGGCCTCTCCAGGGCCTCCCAGAAGCAGGGAAAAGCAAGCGGAGGAAATTCCTTTTTTCCT
The DNA here is from genome assembly GCF_025583915.1 of Anolis sagrei ordinatus. Classification (NCBI taxonomy): domain Eukaryota; kingdom Metazoa; phylum Chordata; class Lepidosauria; order Squamata; family Anolidae; genus Anolis; species Anolis sagrei. The sequence continues at coordinate 273,598,012 of NW_026846588.1, read as the reverse complement.
TGGTTTAAAACTGGCTTCTCTGACTTGAGCTGAGGCCAGGAAATTCCTTCCTTCTCTGGTTTAAAACTCGCTTCTCTGGCTTTAAAACTGGATTCTCTGACTTGAGCTGAGGCCAGGAAATCTCTTCCTTCTCTGGTTTAAAACTGGCTTCTCTGGCTTGAGCCGAGGCCAGGGACCAGAAGCGAGGAAAAGCTGAATCATTTCCGACTCACTTACTGAGTTGTAACAAAAATGGCAGAAAAAGCTTCAGAAGGGCAAAGGGACTTGTGGTTTTCTTAAAAGCTTCGAAATAGCTTCCAAAAGGTAATTTATTCCAAATTACGAAGATTCCAACGGTACCTAACCTGGCCTATTCTGCACCTTTAACACCAGTGAATGTGGAAGGCTATCTGTAGTTGTGACTGAAAAATACTATATGGTTTAAGTCTGGACTATTTGACAGACTTTATCGAGGGAGATACGAGGGAGTATGAGCTTACTTGGGCCCTGAAATCTCAGTCTCACCACCCTTGCAGATCTCAGACCCGGATACATGGCAACTCTGGCAAGCCATTTTATATTTGCAAAGCCCAGCTGCTAACCCCAATGAGCAAAGGCTGACAAAGGGGCACAGGCTTGAGTGAGCACTAGAAGAGCCAAACCTCCGCAGCTGGCTGAGACTTCAAGGAGGACTTTTCTCCATTCGACTTCAACAAAGCGATGACTGCCGGTACCCAGGAAAAGCTTGGCACCGTATCCATAGGCTGCAGTTAATATTTCACATTAGACTTGTTTAGCCTCCAGATTGTTGTATCCCAGCATAGTTCCCCGGACTTACTTTGGAGTAAAGGAAAATGTTGGCTCACTGAACAAAGCCATCGGCATCCAGCAAGGTTCCTTTCTTTTGTGTCCAGCAAACAAACACACTGTCGCTGCTTTTAAAAGAAGCCGGCTGCCCATTCTGACATTTCCCCATTTAGGAAAAATATATATTCTGATCAGCACTGCATACCAAGGAGGGAGCAATCGGGGAGGTATGCCGTGTTTACTTATACCTCCTTCACACATTTTGGTTTGGGTTGTATATCTCACGCCCTTTGGCTTCCCCTTGGGAGAATTGGCTCTCGGTTTTCCTTGCGTTGGCAAGACCAAAGCTGCAATCCGAGACAAAGCCGTGAGTGTTTCATGATGGAAGATGCCACGGGCGGCTGCCTCTGGAGTTGCCAAGTTGTTTTACAGAGTGACCGTGTGGGGTGCAACTAAATGTGCCAATTCAAGAGGGTGAAGCAAGAGAATTGGGGATTAAAGAAATGGAAATGAGTGGCTCACGCAGTATGGGAGTTGTAGTTCACCTAGCACCCAGAGAGCACCATCTGTTGAGGAGTTATGAATGTGGAGGCATTCCTTTTCATTCAACCGTCGTAATAGTCTTTTTCATGGTTTTTCCACATTCACAAGAGCTCTGCACCCCTAACACCAGTGATGAATCTGGACCAAACTTGGCACGCAGACCCAACATGGCCAACTTTGAATACTGGCAGGGTTTGGGGGTGGTTGACCCTGGAATCTGGGAGTCTGGAATCTAGTTCACCCATATCCAGGAAGCACTGAACTCAGCTAATGATGGATCTGGACCAAACTTGGCACACAGACCCAACATGGCCAACACTGAATACAGGTGGGGTTTGGGGGGTGACTGACCATGGAATCTAAGAGTTGTAGTTCACTGTGCACCCAGAGAGCATTCTGAACAACACCAATGATTGATCTGGACCAAAGTTGGCACACAGACCCAACATGGCCAACTTTGAATACTGGTGAGGTTTGGGGATGGTTGACCCTGGAATCTGAGAGTTGTCATTCACCCTGCACCCAGAGAGCACTCTGAACAACACCAATGATGGATGTGGACAAAAGTTGGCACACAGACCCAACATGGCCAACTTTGAATACTGGTGGGGTTTGGTGGTGGTTGACCGTGGAATCTGGGGAGTTGTAGTTCAGCCACATCCAGAGGGCACTGAACTCAGTTGATGATGGATCTGGACCAAACTTGGCACACAGATCCAACATGGCCAACTTTGAATACTGGTGGGGTTTGGGGGTGATTGACCCTGGAATCTGGAAGTTGTAGTTCAGCCACATCCAGAGGGCACTGAACTCAGCTGATGAAAGATCCGAACCAAACTTGGCACACAGACCCAACATAGCCAACACTGAATACAGGTGGGGTTTGGGGGTGACTGACCCTGGAATTTGAGAGTTGTAGTTCACCCTGCACCCAGAGAGCACTCTGAACAACACCAATGATGGATCTGGACCAAAGTTGGCACACAGACCCAACATGGCCAACTTTGAATACTGGTGGGGTTTGGGGGTGGTTGACACTGAAATCTGGGAGTTGTAGTTCAGCCACATCCAGAGGGCACTGAACTCAACTGACGATGGATCTGGACCAAACTTGGTAGAGAGACCCAACATGGCCAACTTTGAATACTGGCGGGGTTTGGGGTGATTGTAGTTAACTCACATCCAGAGAACACTGAAATCAACTGATGATGGGTCTGGACCAAACTGGCACACAGATCCAACATGGCTAACATTGAATGCAGGCGGGGTTTGGGAGAGATTGACCCTGGAATCTGGGAGATGTAGTTCACCCACATCCAGGAAGCACTGAAATCAGCTAATGATGGATCTGGACCAAACTTGACACACAGACCCAACATAGCCAACACTAAATACAGGTGGGGTTTGGGGGTGACTGACCCTGGAATCTGGGAGTTGTAGTTCACCCTGCACCCAGAGAACACTCTGAACAACACCAATGATGGATCTGGAACAAAGTTGGCACACAGACCCAACATGGCCAACTTTGAATACTGGTGGGGTTTGGGGGTGGTTGACACTGGAATCTGGGAGTTGTAGTTCAGCCACATCCAGAGGGCACTGAACTCAGCTGATGATGGATTTGGACCAAATTGGCAAACAGACCCAACATGGCCAACATTGAATGCAGGCGGGGTTTGGGGGTGGTTGACCCTGGAATCTGGGAGTTGTGGTTCACCCACATTCAGAGAGCACTGAACTCCGCTGATGATGGATCTGGACCAAACTTGGCACACAAATCCAACATGGCCACCCACTGAACTCAGGCAATAGAATAATAGAATTGTAGAGTTGGAAGAGTCCTTGTGGGCCATCCAGTCCAACCCCTTTCTGCCAAGAAGCAGGAAAATTGCATTCAAAGCACCCCCGACAGATGGCCATCCAACTTCTGTTTAAAATCCTACAACAGAGGAGCCTCCACCACACTCCGGAGCAGAGAGTTCCACTTCTGAACAGCTCTCACAGTTAGGAAGTTCTTCCTAATGTTTAAGTGGAATCTCCTTTCCTGTAGTTTGAAGCCATTGTTCCACGTCCTAGTCTCCAGGGCAGCAGAAAACAAGCCTGCTCCCTCCTCCCTATGACTTCCCCTCACATCTTGATCCATGACCTTTGTCATCTCTCCTCTCAGCTTTCTCTTCTGAACACTAAGCATGCCTAGTTCTTTAAGCCGCTCCTCATAGGGCTTGTTCTCCAGATCCTTGATCATTTTAGTCATCCTCATCTGGACACATTCCAGCTTAGATTCAACACCTCCCTTCAATTGCAGTGCCCAGAATTGGACACAGTGTGATTCCAGGTGTGGTCTGACCAAAGCAGAACTGAGGAGTAGCATAACTTCCCTGGATCTAGACACTATATTCCTATTTATGCACACCAAAATTCCACTGGCTTTTTTAGCTATTGCATGACAAATCTGTCAGGAGATATTTGACTGTGTATTCCTGTCTCTTCTAAATCTTTGATTCTAGATTTCTCATCTGATCCAGCAGCTGGTGATTTCCATGTCAGTGGAACAATGAGTCTGCTCCAAGTTTTATTCCAAACTTTCAAGATCAGATCCTGCAATATTTTCAGCATCTTGAGTAGTTTCTTTTAAGTGAAGACTAAACCCTGGAGCGGATTCACTGCCCCACTGACCTGGGATGCATTGGCCCCTGCTGCCTCCCAAGGTGTATTTCTCCATCCCAGGAAAACAGCTCTGAATATGTGGTTCAGCTTTCATTTGTGCCGTTTTCCAGAAATGGAAAGAAATCCTTTCCAAACCATTACCTGCTGCCGCTTATTCCTGTTTCCGAGTGAATTTATTCAACCTGCCCGGGGGAATTAGGTGAGCTGCCAGACCTTGCAATATGTGCCTGGATGGGACGTCCTTTGCAATCAAGTCTACGCTTTTCTGACGGTATCCATAACGTTATTTGAAATCTCCGTCATGTCTGCATAAATTCAATGTGACGTTTGTTTGTGTTATCAAGGGAAGGGCTGAAGAGCGGTAATAATTCTCCCCTGCTTCCCAAGACAAGAATATAAACCAGAACTCTCTTAGGACCGCAGGCCAGGAGAAGCCGGCACAGGAAATTCGGGCTGACAAGCAAGGAAAATGCCCTCAAAGGCTGAAGCCTGAAGCGTATTCACCCGGGAGAACAACGCAGTGTAATGGTTAGTACTGGGCAAAAAACGGGAGAGATAAGGATTCAAATCCACCTTTGGGCAGATGGTTCTTCCTCCGTCCTGGGTTGTCATTAGTGTTGACCATTACTGCTCAAGCAAGGAGCTTTGAGACGGTAGAACAGAAGCTTCCTTTCCTTTCATCTCAAGAACAGAGAAGCATCCCGAGCTCTGAGGATCACCTGGGAAGGAATCCCACTGGAGCATTGCAGCACACCCAAATACCTGGGAGTCACTCTGGACTGTGCTCTTACCTACAAGAAGCACTGCCTGAATATCAAGCAAAACGTGGGTGCTAGAAACAATATCATACGAAAGCTGACTGGCACAACCTGGGGATCACAACCAGATACAGTGAAGACATCTGCCCTAGCGCTGTGCTACTCCGCTGCTGAGTATGCATGCCCAGTGTGGAACACATCTCACCACGCTAAAACAGTGACATGCCGCATTATCACAGGGTGCCTGCGCCCTACACCACTGGAGAAATTACACTGTTTAGCCGGTATTGCACCATTAGACATCTGCTGGGGAGTAGCAGCCAATAGTGAAAGGACCAAGGCAGAGACATCTCCAGCTCATCCCCTGTTTGGGTATCAGCCAGCACGTCAACGACTTAAATCTAGACATAGTTTTCTAAGATCTACAGAGACACTCGCTGGAACACCTCAGCAAGCGAGAGTCCAAAAGTGGCAGGCTCAAACCCAGAACCTCAATCAATGGCTGATACCAAATGAGAGACTCCCCACTGGGCACACAAAAGACTGGGCGACTTGGAAGGCGCTGAACAGACTGCGCTCTGGCACCACGAGATGCAGAGCCAACCTTAGGAAATTGTTGTGAGGATGGAGTTTGGAGGAAGAAAGCTCTACTCATTGTTTTGAACTCATTGAAGAAAAGAACAGCCCAGATTCCCCAACCAACACACAACAAGAAAGACCTCACAACCCCTGAGGATGCTTGCCATAGATGCAGGAGAAACGTCAGGAGAGAATGCTTCTAGAACATGGCCACATAGTCCAAAAAACCTACAACAATCCAGGAAAGAAAAGGAGGGAAAGGGAAATGGAAAAGAGGAAATGGATACTAGAAAGGGAAAAGTGAAAAGGGGGAAGGGAAGGGGGAAGGGAAGGAAGGGAAGATAGGAAAGGAAGTAAAGGAGGGGAAGGGGGAAGGGAAGGATGGAAAGGGAAAGGGAGAAGAGGAAATGGAAAATAGAAAAAAGGGGAAAGGGAAGGGTGAAGAAAAGGAAAGGAAAGAAGGGAAAGGGAAATAGAAAAGAGGAAATGGAAAATAGAAAGGGAAAAGTAAAAAGGGGAAAGGGAAGGGGGAAGAAAAGGAAGGAAAGGTAGGAAAGGGAGTAAAGGAGGGGAAGGGAGAAGGGAAGGATGGAAAGGGAAGGGGGAAGAGGAAATGGAAAATAGAAAGGGAAAAGTGAAAAGGGGAAAGGGAAGGGAAAGAAGGAAAGGAAAGGGAAAGGAAAGGAAAGGGAAAGAAAGGAAGTGAAAAGGGGAGAAGGGAAGGGGGAAGGAAAGGAAGGAAAGGAAGAGGAAAGGGAAAGAAAGAGGAAAGGGGAAGGATGAAAGGGAAAGGGAGAAGGAAATGGAAAATAGAAAGGAACTATGAAGAAAGGGGAAAAGGGGGAAGGAAAGGAAAGAAGGGAAAGGGAAAGGAAGAGAGGGAAATGGAAAATAGAAAGAGAAAGAAAAGGGGAAAGGAAGGGGAAAGGAAGGAAGGTAAGAAGGAAAAAGGGGGAAAGGGGGAAAGGGGAAGGAAGGGGAAAGGGAAAGGAAAAAAGAAGGAAGGAAAAGTAAAGGAAGGGGAAGGGAAGGAAGGAAAGAGAAATGAAGGAATAAAAGGGAGGGAGGGAGGGAGGGAGGGGGAGGGAAGGGGAAAGGGGAAAGGAAGGAGGGAAGGGAAAAGAGAAAGGGAAAATAGAAAGGGAAAAGTAGAAAGGGGAAAAGGAAAGGAGAAGGGAAGGGAAGGGAAGGGAAGGAGGGGAAGCAAAGGAAAGACATTCATGTTCCCAGGATGAAGAAAGCTTTAAAATAAGAAGATTCCCCTGCGAAAGAGAACCAGAAATCATATTTATTCCTTCACAGCCAGCTTCTTAGAGCCTGAGTGAAACTCAATGAGAAACAGCCATGCCCATGTGTGAACTGAATTCCTTTCCTCGGTTTCACGTTTTAAGATGTTTCCCTCGTTCCATCATCTTGTAAACCTTCCTTTTTCTTCCTCCAGAACGTGTGATCATATTAAAGCACCACCGTTGCAGCCCATCAATGCGATCTGGGATGTCCGGGTGTGCTCCAACACCTTTCGCTAATGGACTGGGCGACCAGTTTATAAGCTCAAATTTTGGCTGAATTCTGAAAGAGCGCTACACGAGCCTCTATGCCTTGGCAAGCTCCGCTTCTGCATTTTCTTCACAAATGGTTTTCATCTCCGCAAAGCAGGAGGGAGCAGGAAGAATCGCACGGTTCAATTTATCACGTTGGAATCCATATCCAGAGATGCCCAGCAGGGATGGATCCTCCATCTGATTTTGATACAGTCTGAAACACTCCACATTTGACGGCCAGCCCATGAGGACCTGAGATAGAATCATAGAAGCAGGAAGAACACATTCAAAGCACCCCCTACAGATGGTCATCCAACCTCTGTTTAAAAGCCTCCAAAGAAGGAGCCTCCACCACACTCCAGGGCAGAGAGTTCCACTGATGAACAGCTCTCACAGTCAGGAAGTTCTTCCTCATGTTCAGATGGAATCTCCTTTGCATTCAAAGCACCCTCAACAGATGGCCATCCAGCCTCTTTTTAAAAGCCTCCAAAGAAGGAGCCTCCACCACACTCCAGGGCAGAGAGTTCCACTGATGAACAGCTCTCACAGTCAGGAAGTTCTTCCTCATGTTCAGATGGAATCTCCTCTCTTGAAGCACCCCCAACAGATGGTCATCCAACCTCTGTTTAAAAGCCTCCAAAGAAGGAGCCTCCACCACACTCCAGGGCAGAGAGTTCCACTGATGAACAGCTCTCACAGTCAGGAAGTTCTTCCTCATGTTCAGATGGAATCTCCTTTGCATTCAAAGCACCCTCAACAGATGGCCATCCAGCCTCTTTTTAAAAGCCTCCAAAGAAGGAGCCTCCACCACAGTCCGAGGCAGAGAGTTCCACTGATGAACAGCTCTCACAGTCAGGAAGTTCTTCCTCATGTTCAGATGGAATCTCGTTTGCATTCAAAGCACCCTCAACAGATGGCCATCCAGCCTCTGTTTAAAAGCTTCCAAAGAAGGAGCCTCCACCACACTCCAGGGCAGAGAGTTCCACTGCTGAACAGCTCTCACAGTCAGGAAGTTCTTCCAAATGTTAAGCAGGAAAATTGCAATCAAAGCATCCCCAACAGATGGTCATCCAGCCTCTGTTTAAAATCCTCCAAAGAAGGAGCCTCCACCACACTCTGGGGCAGAGAGTTCCACTGCTGAAAAGCTGTCACAGTCAGGAAGTTCTTCCTAATGTTAAGGTATAATCCCTGACAGATGGCCATCCAGCCTCTGTTTAAAAGCTTCCAAAGAAGGAGCCTCCACCACACTTCGGGGCAGAGAGTTCCACTGCTGAACGGCTCTCACAGTCAGGAAGTTCTTCCTCATGTTCAGATGGAATCTCCTCTCTTGTAGTTTGAAGCCATTGTTCCGCGTCCTAGTCTCCAGGGAGCAGAAAACAAGCTTGCTCCCTCCTCCCTGTGGCTTCCTCTCACATCTCTTCTTAGGCTAAAACATGTTCAGTATCATTATCATAACCATTATCATGTCTCTTCTCAGTCTTCTCTTCTGCAGGCTAAACATGCTCAGCTCTTTAAGCCGCTCCTCATAGGGCTTGTTCTCCAGACCCTTGATCATTTTAGTCGCCCTCCTCTGGACACATTCCAGCTTGTCAATATCTCTCTTGAATTGTGGTGCCCAGAACTGGACACAATATTCCAGGTAAAGTGGTCTAACCAAAGCAGAATAGAGGGGTAGCATAGAGGGGTATCATGACACTGTGGTATATGGCAGCCACACCATAACAACAATAAAGTCCTCCCTGTATGCTTTCATATCAAAAGAGCATGTATTTTCTTTTCAAACCTGGTGCTTTAAAAAGACATTCATGAGTCTTAAACATTCATGTGCTTAGGACAGAAATGTGGTCTCTGGACCCGCTGCAGTTCTCACCTCAAATTCCCATAAAACTGTACGTGGTGTTCCTTATAAGGCTCCACCTATGACAGAAATGGAGCAGTGGGAGAAAGTCGTTTTTTCAGCACCCTGTTTTAAAAACCCATAGTCAACTAACGGGGAAAGCTTCTGGTGCGCCACCAATGTGCAATGTTGCAGAAGGCTCCCCCTAGTGGTTAAAAAGCCATTTCATAAGTGTGTTGTCGAAGGCTTTCATGGCCGGAATCACTGGGTTGCTGTGAGTTTTCCGGGCTGTCTGGCCAAGTTCCAGAAGCATTCTCTCCTGACGTTTCACCCACATCTATGGCAGGCATCCTCAGAGGTTGTGAGATCTGTTGAAAAGTAGTCAAATGGTGTTTATATATCTGCGAAACATCCAGGGTAGGAGAGAGAACTCTTGTCTGCTTGACTAGCATTGAATGGCCTTGTAGCTTCAAAGCCTGGCTGATTACTGCTAGGCAGATTCTCCCACTCTGGACATTTCACAGGTATATAAACCTCACTTGCCTAGTTTCCAACAGACCTCACAACCTCTAAGGATGCTGGCCGTAGGTGTGAGCAAAACATCAGAAGAAAATGCTTCTGGAACATGGCCATACATCACAGAAAACTCACAGCAATCCATTTCATAAGCCTTGTAATACAAGATGAGCTATTGCAACTGGCCACCTTGACAAGCATTTAATGGCCTTGTAGCTTCAAAGCCTGGCTGATTGCTGCCTGGTTGATTCTCCTACCCTGGACATTCCACAGGTATATAAACCTCACTTGCCTAGTTTCCAACAGACCTCACAACCTCTGAGGATGCCAGCCATAGATGTGGGTGAAGCGTCAGGAGAGAATGCTTCTGGAACATGAACAGACAGCCTGGAAAACTCACAGCGATCCATTTCATAAGCCTAGTAATACAAGGTTGAGCTGTTGCAACTGGCCACCTTGACTAGCATTTAGTGGTCTTGTAGCTTCAAAGCCTGGCTGATTACTGCCTGGTTGATTCTCCTACCCTGGATATTCCACAGTTATATAAACCTCACTTGCCTAGTTTCCAACAGACCTCATAACCTCTGACAATGCCTGCAATAGATGTGGGTGAAACGTCAGGAGAGAATGCTTCTGGAACATGGCTATACAGCCCATAAAACTCACAGCAATCCATTTCATAAGCCTTGTAATACAAGGTTGAGGATCCCTTATGAAAAATTCCCAAATAGTACTCAGGCCTAAGTGCTGTGGATTCCTGCATTGCCAGGGTCGGTCTAGATGACCTCTAGCACTTAAACCTTCTGATTCTCTCTGATTCATTACACGGCTTAGACCTCATTGCTTCTCAGATCTCTATGCATACTTTGCTCCCACTCCCTTGGCTTTTTATTCCAGGCTCCAAGCATTAAAAAGAAGCCTGTGCTTAACATTTAAGCCCATAATCTCCATGACAAAGCTTAAAGTTAAACACAGACCAAATGGAGAAGGACCAAACCAAAGGCGCGCATCAAAGACACACCGAGCCTAAACCAGCAGGAGGTAGATCCGAAGAAGAAGGGGATCACTTGAAGCACCAAAGTTATTTAAACACACTCGCTTTAAAGCTAGATTGCAGCTAATTCTCTTCTGTGTGTGTTCCTGTAACAATGGTTGGGCGTTGTATAAGATCTTTAGCCTTCTGAACTTCTAAGGTTCCATAGCCATGGCAATTAAGGTAGCATCAAACTCCATTCATTCTACTGTGCAGATCAGCATATCTCAACATGGGAATCGGGACCCCTGGGGGAGGGGGTCGCGAGGGGGTGTCAAAGGGGTCACCAGAGACCATCAGAAAACACAGTATGTTCTATTGGTCATGGAGCTTCTGTTATAAATAAAGATATTTATTTGGTGGGGTTCAGAATGCTCTTTGATTGTAGGTGAACTATAAATCCCAGCAACTACAACTCCCAAATGTCAAGTTATTTTCCCCAAACTCCACCAGTGTTCACATTTGGGCATATTGAGTATTCGTGCCAAGTTTGGTCCAGATCCATCATTGTTTGAGTCCACAGTGCTCTCTGATGTAGGTGAACTACAACTCCAAAACTCAAGGTCAATGCCCACCATAGCCTTCCAGTATTTTCTGTTGGTCATGGGAGTTCTGTGTGCCAAGTTTGGTTCAATTCCATCGTTGGTGGAGTTCAGAATGCTCTTTGATTGTAGGTGAACTATAAATCCCAGCAACTACAACTCCAAATGTCAAGGTCTATTTTCCCCAAACTCCACCAGTGTTCACATTTGGGCATATTGAGTATTCATGTCAAGTTTGGTCCAGATCCATCATTGTTTGAGTCCACAGTGCTCTCTGGATGTAGGTGAACTACAACTCCAAACTCAAGGTCAATGCCCACCAAACCCTTCCAGTATTTTCTGTTGGTCATGGGAGTTCTGTGTGCCAAGATTGGTTCAATTCCACCATTGGTGGAGTTCAGAATGCTCTTTGATTATAGGTTAACTATAAATCCCAGTAACTACAACTCCAAATGTCAAAGTCTGTTTTCCCCAAACTATACCAATGTTCACATTTGGGCATATTGAGTATTCGTGCCAAGTTTGGTCCAGATCCATCATTGTTTGAGTCCACAGTGCTCTCTGGATGTAGGTGAACTACAACTCCAAAACTCAAGGTCAATGCCCACCAAACCCTTCCAGTATTTTCTGTTGGTCATGGGAGTTCTGTGTGCCAAGTTTGGTTCCATTCCATCATTGGTGGAGTTCAGAATGCTCTTTGATTGTAGGTGAACTATAAATCCCAGCAACTACAACTCCCAAATGACAAAATCAATTCGGCCCCAACCCCACCAGTATTCAAATTAGGGTGTATCAGGTATTTGTGCCAAATGTGGTCCAGTGAATAAAAATACATTTTGCATATCAGATATTTACATTACTATTCAGAACAGTAGCAAAATTACAATAATGAAGGAGCAACAAAAATAATGTTGTAGTTGTGGGTCACCACAACACGAGGAACTGTATTAAAGGAGCATGGCATTAGGGAGGGTGAAAATCACTAGTGTAGATGCATCATAGCTCAAAGTGCCACAACTTTTTGATCAGCAGAAACACTGGCATAATTTGAAATAATGATCTTGGGTTTACAGAGATCAGAGAGAGAGAGAGAAACAACAATCATGAACCAGTCCAACCCCCTGCCATGCTGGAACACACAATTAAAGCACCCCTGACAGATGGCCGTCCAACCTGTTTAAAAAACCTCCACAGAAGAAGACTTCACTGGACATATTCTACTGTTGAAGTGCTCCTATCATCAGGAAGTTTTTCCTAATGTTTAGGTGGAATCTCTTTTCCTCCAATTTGAATCCATTGCTCCTTGTCCTGGTCTCCAGAGCAAAAGAAAAGAAGCTCAGCCCCTTCTCATCTGGAGGTGACTTTAGTTCTCAGTTGGGGAGGAAATGATAGTGACAAGTTTCAGGGCAAGGTGGTTCAGTTAGGCAATCCCTCATTGTCCGAGTTTGATAATTTTATAGGTAAAGGTAAAGGTTTTCCCCTTACATTAAGTCTAGTCATGTGTGACTCTGGGGTTGGTGCTCATCTCCATTTCTAAGCCGAAGAGCCGGCGTTGTCCGTAGACACCTCCAAGGTCATGTGGCCAGCATGACTGCATGGAGCACCATTACCTTCCTGCCGGAGTGGTACCTATTGATCTACTCATATTTGCATGTTTTTGAACTACTAGGTTGGTAGAAGCTGGGGCTGACAGCGGGAGCTTACGCTGCTTTCCTGATTTGAACCTGCGACCTTTTGTCAACAAGTTCAGCAGCTCAGTGGTTTAACCCACTGCACTGCTGGGGGTTCCCCATAAATCAGTATAAAACTGATAAAATAGAAGGAGCGCAGGCGGCTAAATATCTTTTGACCAAAAATGGGCAACAGCAATGGCATTGTCTGTAGCCTCCAACATTTCTTCCTCTGTATGTGAGGCAGAGCATAGTGGACAAGCATACAGATGCGGAGTTCTCTGTTCTGCTCCACAGTCACACAAGGTGTGTGTGCTGGCATGGCTGTGCCAGGAGTTTGAATTTCCTTTTCTTGCGCTGATAGTTTGCATAAATCTATTTGGGCCATGCATTTTGCAATTGGGTAGCTTTCCCCAGGTTACAGTCATAGGGCCAACAACCCATCAATCATCATTAGAGCCTTTAGATCCACCCCTTTCCCCAGGTTTGGAGGGAAAGGGGGACTTTTAGTTCAGTCTCACAGTTTGGAGCCTTACAGCAGGACATGTGGGCTTTCTCGGTCCCACCTGCAAGCTTTGCTGGGGAGTAAAGTTACAGTTCCAAAGCTTTGCTGGGGGAATACAGCCAGCTTTGCTGGAAAATAAAGGAATAGTTCCACGGCCTTCGTGGGGTAAATCTACAGGACACCAGCTTGGCAGATCTACAGGAACCTTGCCTGGTAAGGGTCACTCGGGCTATCCATAAAGCAGTTTGGAGCCGGGAGTTGGGCCTCACGCCAGCAGGGTAAAGATTGCCCAAGGAGGGGTCGGAAGGTTTCCCAAAGAAGAAAGGAACAGTTTATCAAGCAGTTGGCAAATCGAGAAAGCTACCAGCTTTTTAAGATTATGAAGCATTTAATTCATTTGTTTGAAGATTTAAGCCTTAATAAAGAACTTTGTTGGACTTATTTTGAGCCTCTACAGAACTTTGTGTTGGGAAATCTATGGGACCCTTTAGCTGAGGCACCCCGGCGTCCCGTTGGGCATACAGAAAGCACGTCCTGTAAACAGACATTGTCATAGGCCCAGCGTGCGACAGCACAGTGTGGTCTACTAAAACTCCTTGATCCCTCTCAATGTTGCAGAGACAGTGTGCCACAATAGCATGGCTTCCCTTGGATGTAAATAAAAAGGTCCTGGGACGCAAACCAAGCAGCCTAATTGTACCCCATAGTGATCTAAGGAACAGCATCTGCTGTGCATCTCTCCGATAAGAAATCTTAAAGAGAGAGTAAGCAGAAAGGCTGGCCAACAGCTGTTACAAGCTGTGGTTGTTCAGAACGAACGTGAATGGTATCCAAACAGGCCAGAGTATTTAAACAGGCAGGCTGCAGATGACAAAAGCACATGGGCCGCCCGTTTGAAGGTTTGCTTTGCTGGTTTGCACAGCAATCATCTGAGCGATTGGATGCAGTTGGGTGATCTCCCCCTCTTTCTCTTTCTCCTTTGGCAAGCTTTGGTGTTTTTGCATCCAAAAAGCCAGTGGGGGGTTTGCAACCCAAACCGTCTGATTTGTCTGCCCTGAATTCTTTAGAAGTTTCCATGTTCATGGGCTCCCCATTTGGCAACATCCCATTCAGCCTTTCCTCTAGTTTCCTTGATCTATTTCTCATAGTCCATCCATACTTTCCAAAAGTACATTTACACCATAGAATTAATGCAGTATGACCCCACTTTAACAGCCATGGTTCAATGCTATGGGATCATGGGAGTTGTAGTTTGGCAATGCACCATCACTCTTGGGCAGAGAAGGCTAAAGGTACCTATGTTGTTCCTTATGATGTTGTTCCTTATGATGTTTATGATGATGTTATTTTTATGCTGTTTTATATTTTGTTGTTCTCTTTTTGTCTGGGCATGGCCCCGAGCTGCCCTGAGACCTTTCGGGGAGATGGAGGCAGGGTAGAAAAATAAACATGTTGTTGGGTTGTTGTAGGTTTTTTCGGGCTGTATAGCCATGGGCGAGGCATTCTCTCCTGACGTTTCACCTGCATCTATGGCAAGCATCCTCAGAGGTAGTGAGGTCTGTGGAACTAGGAAAAAGGGTTTATAGATCTGTGGAATGACCAGGGTGGGACAAAGGACTCTTGTCTGCTGGAGCTAGGTGTGAATGTTTCAACTGACCACCTTGATTAGCATTTGACTGCCTGGCAGTGCCTGGAGCAATCTTTTGTTGAGAGGTGATTAGATGTCCTTGTTTGTTTCCTCTCTGTTGTTGTGCTGTTCTAATTTTAGAGTTTTTTAATACTGATAGCCAGATTTTGTTCATTTTCATGGTTTCCTCCTTTCTGTTGAAATTGTCCACATGCTTGTGGATTTCAATGGCTTCTCTGTGTAGTCTGACATGGTGGTTGTGAGAGTGGTCCAGCATTTCTGTGTTCTCAAATAAATGCTGTGTCCAGGTTGGTTCCTCAGGTGCTCTGCTATGGCTGATTTCTCTGGTTGAAGGAGTCGGCAGTGCGTCAGGAGAGAATGCCTCGAGTCTAGACCATGGCCATATAGCCCGAAAAAACCTACAACATCCCAGTGATTCCGGCCATGAAAGCCTTCGACAATACAAAGATGTTGTTGTTGTTGTTGTTGTTGTTGTTAAAGGTCTTGGTAAAATGACAACTCTTGTAATTTCATGGTCTTGAGTCATGGCAGTCAAAGTGGTGTCAAACTGCATTAATTCCACAGTGTCAGTACACCCCCAAACTTCTCATCTGCAGCCTTGAGGACTAGAAACTTAACTTTTGAAACTAAAACAAAGGGGAGAGGTCCAAGTTAGCAGGCGGTTGCTTCCACTTTTCATTATTTCCTTGCCATAGTCCAGGAATAGCCTTTCTGGTGTCATTGAAAGAGAACATGAATAATTCTTTACCATGAATTCCATTCCTAGGGATGATGGGACTTGGGAGTCCCACAAAAAATAAGTAGAGGACTATCTGAGTCCCAACCTTGTGCTAAGGCTTTAGAAAGAATCAAATGCTTTTCTTTCCATTGATGCATCTACATTGTTGAATTAATGCAGTTTGACACTGCTTTCATAGCCTTGGCTCAATGCTATGGAACTCTTGGATTTGTAGTTTGGTGAAGTACTAGTACTCTTTGGCAAAGAAGGCAAAATTACAACTCCCGGGATGCCATGGCATTATAGAATCATAGAATCAAAGAGTTGGAAGAGACCTCATGGGCCATCCAGTCCAACCACCTGACAAGAAACAGGAATATTGCATTCAAAGCACCCCTGACAGATGGCCATCCAGCCTCTGTTTAAAAGCTTCCAAAGAAGGAGCCTCCAATTAAAGTGGTATCAAAATTGCTTCATTCTATAGTGCAGATGCACCCTGAATTGAAATAAAGCCCTTCTGCAGGGCTTTTGTAAAAATAATGGGTCTTAATAGCTCACGCCATTCCAAATATGGTTCCTGTAATAAGAAGAGTAGCTCACGGCTGGAAAAGATAGTGTCTATCCAACTACTGTACGGATTGTAGCTTAGGCAGTAAAGGTTGAAATATGATATGGAGAAATACATTCACAACAAGGATGTTGCTGTTAGATTTAAATCTAGACGAAAACCTTAAAATGATTAGATCAGTGTTTCTCAACCTGGGGGTCAGTACCCCTGGGGGGGTCGTAAGGGGGTGTCAGAGGGGTCACTAAATACCATCAGAAAGCACAGTGTTTTCCGTTGGTCATGGGGGTTCTGTGTGGGAAGCTTGGCCCAATTCTATCGTAGGTGAACTACAACTCCAAAACTCAAGGTCAATGCACACCAAACCCTTCCAGTATTTCTTGTTGGTCGTGGGAGTTCTGTGTGCCAAGTTTGGTTCAATTCCATCTTTGGTGGGGTTCAGAATGCTCTGTGATTGTAGTTGAACTATAAATCCAGCAACTACAACTCCCAAATGTCAAGGTC
This sequence comes from Anolis sagrei ordinatus, assembly GCF_025583915.1. NCBI lineage: Eukaryota > Metazoa > Chordata > Lepidosauria > Squamata > Anolidae > Anolis > Anolis sagrei. The sequence continues at coordinate 273,581,600 of NW_026846588.1, read as the reverse complement.
TATTTTCCCAAACTCCACCAGTGTTCACATTTGGGCATATTGAGTATTCATGCCAAGTTGGGTCCAGATCCATCATTGTTTGAGTCCACAGTGCTCTCTGGATGTAGGTGAACTACAACTCCAAACTCAAGGTCAATGCCCACCAAACCCTTCCCAGTATTTTCTGTTGGTCATGGGAGTTCTGTGTGCCAAGTTTGGTTCAATTCCATCATTGGTGGAGTTCAGAATGCTTTGATTGTAGGTGAACTATAAATCCCAGCAACTACAACTCCCAAATGACAAAATCAACTCCCCAACCCCACCAGTATTCAAATTTGAGCGTATCAGGTACTTGCGCCAAATTTGGTCCAGTGCTATACATCTTGCATATCAGATATTTACATTATGATTTGTAACAGTAGCAAAATTACAGTTATGAAGTAGGAATGAAAATAATGTTATGGTTGGGGGTCACCACAACATGGGGAACTGTATTAAGGGGTCGCGGCATTAAGAAGGTTGAGAACCACTGGATTAGATCTTTTTTGTCCTCTCCAGCTCTAAGCTCCGCATCACACAGATGGGGAACTGGCTTTGGGGATGTGTCGAAATAATAATAGTAAATGTGTTGAAATCATCATTGTGCTGGTACGTCTGAACCAGGAGCTCCAACTTTATTTTCTTTCTATTAAGTGTTTGTTTGCATGCAGGGATTCTGCAAAAAGGTGACTTCCTTTGGTTTGCAGTCATAGGGCAAGCCACTTCTCTATCATTGTTAAGTTTGGATCCGCCCCTTCTCCCAGGGAGATGGGAAGAGGGGACCATTTTTAGTTAGTCTCAGTGAGGAAAACTAAGTTAGAGGACATGGACAAGCTTCACCTGCACAAAAGCTTCATTTCTCAAGACCATCCAGGGAAACTGAAGTCCAGAAAATTTCAGGGACATTCCAGGGGAAAACAGTCCCAATGCTCTGGCAGAGAGCTCACAGCCTCTCATCCTTACAGCACCTGAGGGAAACAGCCCTAAAGTCTCTAAGAAATTCCGGAGAGAAAACAGCTTTACAGACCCAGGGAACTCCAGCTGGAGAATCTGCAAACCTTTACTGGTAGGTCTACTTGGTACTCAAGACACAGTTTGAATCCGGTAGTAGGACCCACATCAGTAAGGATTAGGTTATAGTCAGCCTGGAAGAGGTTAAATAGGGTTTTCCTCTAAAGTAAAGGAACAGTTAATGAAGACAGTTGCCTGCCCCTCGTGGACAAGATTAAGGAAGCCACCAGTAAATTCAAAGCCTTGAAGCATTTGTTTGACCCATTGAAGATTTGAGAAATATCTGTTGGATTTGTTACATCATTAAAGACTCTAAAGACTATCTCAACAGGAAAATCCTTAAAGGCCTCTTTCGAGGCGCCCCTGGCTTCCTGCTGGGCATAAGGTGCATGTCCTATTTCAAAAGTCAATTATCTATTTTCCCCAAATTCCACCAGTGTTCACATTTGGGCATATTGAGTATTCATGCCAAGTTTGGTCCAGATCCATCCTTGTTTGAGTCCACAGTGCTCTCTGGATGTAGGTGAACTACAACTCCCAAACTCAAGGTCAATGCCCACCAAGCCCTTCCAGTATTTCCCATTGGTTGTGGGAGTATTGTGTGCCAAGTTTGGTTCAATTTTATTGTTGGTGGAGTTCAGGCCCAGCACATGACAGAACAATCATCATCACCATCATCATCATTCATGCTCTCCTCTCTGAAAAAAGACTCAAATTGGCATGTTGGATACTCCAATTAAGCAATATCATACGATCATACAAAGACCCTCAAGGGTCAGCTCCATTCTATTAGGCAGGGACACACAATCAAAGCACTCCCAACAGATAACCATCCAGGCTCAGGTTAAAAGCATCCAGAGAAGGAGACTCCCCTGGAGAACTGGTGCTTTGGCGAGTCTTTCATTTAGGAAAAGGAAGATAACTTACAGCCATTTGATTCCATTGCAGGTCCCGTTCTGCAAAACGAAAGCCAGGAGAAAGGCCACTAGGCAATGTCTCAATGCCATCTTCCGCCGTCTCCTCTCGATTCCTCTGCCTGAATCTCTTTCGGAGAGAAAAGGATAACGGAGAGATCGCCTTCTTGGTAGTGGAGAGAGAATTCCTTTGTTGGTTTTCAGTGGAACTTCTTCCAGATGCAAACCTAAAGATAAGGGGGAAAGAAGACAAAATGAATACCCAATCATAGAATCCTAAAATTGGAAGAGACTTCAAGGTCCATCCAGTCCAAGAAGCAGGAAAACCGCATTCAATCGCAGTCACTCTCATCCAAACAAAGGATTGCGGAAGGCAATGGAGAAGTCTGTGGACCTTCTGCAGCCTCAGCTTGCCTCCTCCTTGCTCCATCTCTCTGCTCTCCATAAAGAAAACAGACAAGCCGTATGGCTCCCATTACGGCAACATGTTGAAGCCTCCCTGCATGCTTTTGGTTAGTTGCATATGGTGAGAGTTCAGGCCTGATCCTAGCTTGATCCTCCTGGCTCCCTCCACATTCATGCAATCCCCACTCCCCTGCCCCCAAAGTATATATATATATATTTGATGGAAAGAAAGAGAACCATGCTCTGTCTCCTGGGAGATTTTCATCTTGATCCGCGCTCATTTGCAAATATATTAAAAGTGGAAGGCTATGAAAGGGGCAAAAGGCTGGAGCAGATGCCGGTTCATGGCGGTGCCCCCTCTTGTTGTGCAGGTGTTGGGGCCTGTTTGTTGCAAGGGACCCCCATCGCCACCACCTCCTCCTTTTCTCCTTCACACTTCATTAGTTTAATATCTCCCACGTCTGTGTTCAGACACCTGGAACGGCAAGGAGCGGGTCGAGCCGGATTTAAGCAGACACCCCGAAGAATGTGGAGCATCTCCAGAGAGATTTGGAAAGAAGGAGAACGTCACATGCTTCTTGGTTCTTACAAAGGCATTTCTTACTACAAGTTGAGCAGCCTTCATCCCTGATTCCAAAATCTGAAATAATCTGAAATTTGAAATTGTCCAGGCACAGCTACACCAGAAGTTTCCAAACTGTGTGTCGCAACCCATTCGTGTCCAACTGCAGTCTGAAAGTGCGTCACACAAATGTACCAAGACACTACTACATCTATGTGAAATGAGCACTAAATCATATGGTAAGTAAAGGTAAAGGTTTCCCCTGACATTAAGTCTAGCTGTGTCTGACTCTGGGGGGTGGTGCTCATCTCCCCATCTAAGCTGAAGAGTCAGCATTGTCCATAGACACCTCCAAGGTCATGTGGCCAGCATGGCTGCATGGAGCACTGTTACCTTCCTGCAGAAGCGGTACCTATTGATCTACTCACATTTGCATATATTTCAAACTGCTAGGTCGGCAGAAGCTGGGGCTAACAGCAGGAGCTCACCCAGCTCACCAGATTTGAACCGCCGACCTTTCAGTCAGCAAGTTCAGCAGCTCAGTGGGTTAACCTGCTGCACCACCAGGAGACCCAAAAATCATACGGTGTATATATATAAATTTGACATATGAGTGTGGAGAGTTACTAGTCAAATGACATTTAATAGAATACCAAGCCTGCAAACTTTGTGTTTTGTTTGTTTTTTGTTTGTTTGTTTGTTTGTTTTTAATGCAATACAACTGTTTTGGTTCACTCCTGACATGAGAGATGGATAGATAGATAGATAGATAGATAGATAGATAGATAGATAGATAGATAGATAGATAGATAGTAGGCCTGGGTAACAATGGAAAAATTTGTTTCTAAAATCGATTCGTTTTTTGGGGGTTTTTTGCATTTCGATATTTAAAAGAATTCTGAAATTTTTCTTTTAAAAAGTTCGATATTTACGAAATTTTGTAAATGTAAAAAAAATTACAAAACATTAACAAAACAAATACGAAACAATAATGAATCGATTCGTTAATGGCGGACGCGACCGCGCAATACGCTAAAAAACCTCCAAATGGGACAGGGGGAACTTCTGAAGCTTCCCTCTCCCTCTGTTGTTGACTGTTGGTGTGATATTATAATTTTTTTCACTAATTAAACAAAAAACAACTATAAAACTTGCCCCAGACATGCGGAAATAATAACGAAACGACTTCAAACCGATAACGAAACGAATACATAACGAATCCGAAGCATTTACGAAACGAATTTAAAAATTCGTTTCGTTTTTAAGTTGCTCCAGAATGGTTCGTTATCGCTTCGTTATTTTAAAAAAAAATAACGAATTTTTAACGAATTACGAATTAACAAAACGAAACCGCCCAGCCCTAATAGATAGATATTTTGAAGGTTTTATGAGATACGTTGTGTCTCCATATTTTTCATTGTTACAATTTAAGTATATGTCTGTATCTATTATACAGACATATACTTTGCTTTGTTTGCTTAATCTGTGGTTTGTTAGTAAAACTGAATTACCGTGCCGTTTAAATGATGCATGTCTAAAATGTGTGTCATCAACATGAAATGTTTGGAAAGCTTTGATCTACTCTGTAGAATGAATGTAGTGTGGCACACTTTCATTGCCAGGGCTCAATGGCATAGAATTGTTGTGGTTTTACATGATCTTTAATCTTATCTTCATAATAGTGCTGGTGCGTCACCAAAATACAAATCCCTGGTTTCCACAGCCATGGGCCATGCCAGCTAAAGCATTCATTCTAGAGTGAAGACCAGCCACAGGCAAACTTTGGCTCTCCGGGTGTTTTGGACTTCAACTCCCACAATTTCTAACAGCCTCAGACTCCTTCCTTATCCCCCTCAGCCGCTTAGCTGAGATGGGACAGGAAAGGACCTGAGGCTATTAGGAATTGTGGAAGTTGAAGTCCAAAACACCTGGAGGGCCAAAGTTTGCCCATGTCTGGTGTAGACACACCCCTAGTTCGTCTGCATTTCCTCTTTCATAACTTCTACTATCTTGACTATAGGTCTTCTGGATTTTATATAAGAAATGTTGGAGGTAGTGGTTCCCAACCTGTGGTCCGTGAACCACCAGTGGTCTGCAAGAACTAATATATGGTCCGCAGCCTCACTGTTACTACATCATTGCAACAAGAGCAACTGGTCTTGCAAAACCCTCTTATAGTGCCAAGACTGATTAATATGGTGGTTTTCTGAGGGCAAGCTGATGGTGACTACTGGATGGCATATGTTCTGTATCAGAAACTAGAGCTAATGTGGTCTATCCAATGCAATTTTCTGAATTAGCACCACAAATTACCAAATCAAATCTAAGGTTGACCAGAAAGTGATTTGTAACCCTTTTGGTACTAATGTTGGAGAGTGGTCCCTGGTCAAGGTGGTCCTTATTCAAGGTGGTCCCTGGTCAAGGTGGTCCCTGGTCAAAGTGTTACTTATTCAAGGTGGTCCCTGGTCAAGGTGGTCCCTGGTCAAGGTGGTCCCTGGTCAAGGTGGTCCCTGGTCAAGGTGGTCCCTGGTCAAAGTGGTCCCTGTGCAAGGTGGTCCCTGTTCAAGGTGGTCCCTGGTCAAGGTGTTCACTGGTCAAGGTGTTCCCTGGTCAAGGTGGTCCCTGATCAAAGCGGTCCCTGATCAAAGCGGTCCCTTGTCAAAGCGGTCAAAGTGGTCCCTGGTCAAAGTGGTCCATGGTAAAAATGGTCCCTGGTCAAAGTGGTCCATGGTCAAAAAAAGGTTGGGAACCACTGGTTGGAGGGAATGAACACAATCACCGTGTAATATTGTGACTATAGATTTAGACGACATGTCTCCACCTTAAGAGAACCATTATGGTGGAGTGGAAGACCAGACTTCAACTCTTCACTCAACCATGTAAACCCATTTTATAAACTGGGAGAAGTTGCACTCTCTCAGCCTTAGTGGAAAGCAAGGGCAAACATCTTCTGAACAGTTCTTGCCAAGAAAACAGTGCGAGAGGTTCACCTTTAGTTTCGCCATAGGTCAGAAATGACTTCAAAACACACCAAAGCAACAAATCTCAGCCTTAAGAGAGCTAAGGCAGTGCAGTCACTTGAGCTACAGCTTTGGAGACCACTCTCAAGCCCAGAGGAAGGCACAGACAAACCTCCTCTAAATGCAATCTTCTAAAATAACCCAGTCAACAATGACTTGAAGGTGCACAAATATAAGAACAATCTCAGCCTCCCAACTCACAGAACTGGATTCCTAGAAATCTCTACGTCCACCAGCATGACCGGAAGAAATTGACCAAAACATTACACTGGCAGACTTAGAGGTTCTTAGAACATTTTTAATCAAGCCAGTGAATAACCCAATCTACGAAAGTCCAAAAAAGTGGGAGGGAGGGAATGGCACTACTAAAAAGTCGTCTCTGTGTATGATCTGCTTCTCTGCGTAACGAAGGGCTTTGCTGTAACAACTCCATCAGCGCCTTCCAATATAGAGCAGGGCTGCGTCTGTCATTAGGGAAAGCAAAGTGGTCACTCCAGGCGGTCGATGATGTGAAGCAGAGGCGGGAGCAAAATATTGGAGGAGACACTCACATGGGACCCCCAAGCAAGTCTGTTGCCTTTCATGGGGACGGAAGATGTCTTCCCATTGTGTCAAAGAGAGATTCAATTGCCAGATCTTTCAACTCTTTGGGACAGAAGCCAGGAAGAATTGTTTTCTTCATCTCAAAAAGAAAACTCTCCCCTTAGGGTGCATCTACATTGTGGAATTAATGCAGTTTGACTCCACTTTAATTGACATGGCTCAGTGCTATGGAATCCTGAGAGTTGTTCTTTTGTGAAGCACTCTTTCACAAAGAAGTCTAAAGGACCTTGTAAAACTATAAGTCCTGTGATTCCATAGCATAGAGCCATGGCCGTGGAATAAAGCTACATTAGTTCTGGATCTATATCAGCGTTTCGCAACCTGGGGGTTGAGACCCCTGGGTGTTCACGAGGGGTCACCAAAGACCATCAGAAAACACAGTATTTTCTGTTGGTCATGGGGATTATGTGTGGGAAGTTTGGTCCAATTCTATCATTGGTGGAGTTCAGAATTCTCTTTGATAGTAGGTGAACTATAAATCCCAGCAACTACAAATCCCAAATGTCAAGGTCTATTTTTCCGCAAACTCCACCAGTGTTCACATTTGGGTATATTGAGTACTCATGCCAAGTTAGGTCCAGAACCATCATTGTTTGAGTCCACAGTGCTCTTTGGGTGTAGGAGAACTACAACTCCAAATCTCAAGGTCAATGCCCACCAAACCCTTCCAGCATTTTCTGTTGGTCATGGGAGTTCTGTGAACAAATTTTGATTCCATTCTATCTTTGGTGGGGTTCAGAATGCTCTTGGATTATAGGTGAACTGTAAATCCCAGCAACTACAACTCCCAAATGACAAAATCAATCCACCCAAACTCCCACCAGTATTCAAATTTGGGCTTATTGAGTATTTGTGTCAAATTTGGTCCAGTGAATACTTCCTGCAAAAGATATTTCCATTGCAATTCATGAATGTAGCAAAATTACAGTTATGAAGTAGCAACAAAAATAATTTTATGGTTGGGGGTCACCACAACATGAGGAAATGTATTAAGGGATCGCGGGATTAGGAAGGCTGAGAAACACTGATCTATATTGTCATATAATTATAGGTTGGATCCACTCTGGATCAATGCATTTAATATGCACCAGGAAACTGAATTATATGGCAGTGTAGATGCAGTCATATAGTCAGTGTAGAACTCTATAATGCAGTACGCGCAGTTCAAACTCTGAACACTAGGAAGAACTTCCTGACTGTGAGAGCTGTTCAGCAGTGGAACTCTCTGCCCCAGAGTGTGGTGGAGGCTCCTTCTTTGGAAGCTTTTAAACAGAGGCTGGATGGCCATCTGTCGGGGGTGCTTTGAATGCAATTGTGCAGGTACACTGTACCAGAAGCTCCAATTTTGTTTGCTTTGCATTTAATGTTTGTCATAGTCCTAAGTTTCAGGGACTCTGCAGATAGGTGGCTTCTTTTGGCTGCAATCATAGGGCAAGCCACCTGTCAATTATAGTTAGGTTCCCTGGTCCCCCCCTTTTTGGGTTTTGGAGGGAATAGGAGCCAGTTTGGGTTCGGTCCACACAGAGAAGCTTTCAATGCAGGACATAATACCAAGAGCTCCTGTAGAAAGCTTCGTCTTCTACGGCTTGGCCGGGGAGATATACAGCCCACAGCTTGGCCGGGGTTATACAGCCCTACATCTCCTTTGCTGAAGGACTTCAGTCAGCCATCACGGAAACCTGAGTTCTTTTCCCCTGGAAGTCTACAAAGCTCTGCTTGGTAAGGGTCACTCGCGGAAGCCAGAAGCAGTTGGTACCGGGTGCAGGGGCTCCACGCCAACAGAGGCAAAGACAGACTGCCCAGATTAGAAGTTAAGGATTTCCCCATTAGTTACAGTTATGAAGATAGTGCCTGTTCCCTGTGGACAAGATTGAGAGAGCGCCAATAGACTGTTAAGAAAGCCTTAAAGTACCTGTTTGTTTTCATTAATAAAGAACTTTGTTGAACCTTTAAGCAATCTAAAGACTCTGTTTTAAGGAAATCCAAAGGCCTTTAATCTGAGGCAGCCCCGGCGTCCCGTTGGGCACACAGAATTTATGTCCTGTCTACAGTCTTATGCACAGGCCCAGCGTGCGACAGCACAGCAATTTTCCTGCTTCTTGGCAGAATGGGGTTAGACTGGATGGCCCATGAGGTCTCTTCCAACTCTAGGATTCTATGAATCTACACTGTCCATATAATGCAGTTCCAAACTACATTATGTGGCAATGTAGATACAGCCTTAGATGCTATCATTGGCTTTCTTGGCAAGATTTGTTCAGAAGGGGTTTGCCTTTGCCGTCCTCTGAGGCTGAGGGAGTGTGGTTTGAGTTGTCAAACTGTACTAATTCCACAGTGTAGATGCTCCAGAGGCTTACAAGCCTTGGGGCAGGAAACAATAGTGGAGAGGTTGTCAGTCTTCTACTTGAAAGTCTTGTGTACAAAGATGGTTCCAAATAAATAAACAAACAAATAAATTATGTCCCAGTAAATAATAGGGAAGGATTTCTTTAAGGCCACTCTTAACAAACTTGAGATTTGATTCCAAGACAACTTGTTTTGCAAGCTCAGCCCTTTTATCCGCTTTGTTACGCTGCATGTATTGCCAGGCATGCAAAACCAAACAAAGCGAAACAACGAATGCAGCTACTTTGCCAATGAATCGTCAACATAACCCATGGAAAACATCTTGCAATGAGTCTTATAGGTTGGTTCATAAACTTATGTGAAAACACATAAATGCATGCACACATAGAATCATAGCAATCAAAGAGACCTCGTGGGCCATCTAGTCCAACCCCATTCTGCCAAGAAGCAGGAATATTGTATTCAAAGCACCCCCGACAGATGGCCATCCAGCCTCTGCTTAAAAGCCTTCAAAGAAGGAGCCTCCACCACACTGAACAGCTCATATGGTCAAGAAGTTCTTCCTAAAGTCCAGGTGGAATCTCCTGTCCTGTAGTTTGAAGCCATTGCTCCATTGTGTCCTAGTCTCCAGGGCTCCCTCCTCCCTATGACTTCCCCTCACATCTTCATCCATGGCTTTCCTCATATCTCCTCTTAGCCTTCTGGTTTCACTATACCTCTGACAGATGGAAACACAACACCGCCTGAGCTCTGCGAGTGCAGCATTTTTCCCGAATGAAGCACAGAGTGTTTGAGGACAGGGACATCCGTAGGGATATTAAGGTGATTGTTTATAAAGCTATTGTCCTCCTAACCCTGCTCTATGCCTGCGAAACGGGACTGTCTAAAGACGTCACATGCAACTTCTGGAACAATTCCATCAGCGCTGCCTCCGGAAAATCATGCAAATCTCTTGGGAAGACAAGTGGACAAATGTCACTGTGCTGGAAAAAAGCAAAGACCACCAGCATTGAAGAGATAGCCCTCTGCCATCAACTCCGCTGGACTGGCCACGTTGTCCGGATGCCCGACCACCGTCTCCCAAAGCAATTGCTCTACTCCGAACTCAAGAACGGGAAACGGAATGTTGGTGGACAGGAAAAGAGATTTAAAGATGGGCTCAAAGCCAACCTTAAAAACTGTGGCATAGACACTGAGAACTGGGAGGCCCTGGCCCTTGAGCACTCCAGTTGGAGGTCAGCTGTGACCAGCAGTGCTGTGGAGTTTGAAGAGGCACGGTGACATATGTGTCTAAGGATGGGTCTACAGTACACTGTCAGATAATCTAGTTTCAGAATCAGATTTGAACTGGGTTATATGAGTCTGCACTGGCATGTAATCCAGTTCAATTGAGTTAACCTACATTCAGAAACTGGATTATATGGACATGTCAAGGTGGGAGCTAGGTGGTCATATAGTGCAGTTCAACTGCATTATATGGGTCTGCACTGGATCTACACTGCATTATATGGCAGTGTAGATCCAGCTGGGTGGTGCAGAGGGTTAAACCACTGAGCTGCTGAGCTTGTTGACCGAAAGGTCGCAGATTCAGATCTGGGGAGTGGCGTGAGCTCCCGCTGTCAGCCCCAGCTTCTGTCAACCTAGCAGTTCAAAAACATGCAAATGTGAGTAGATCAATAGATACCACTCTGGCGGGAAGGTAGCAGCGCTCCATGCAGTCATGCTGGCCACATGACCTTGAAGGTGTCTATGGACAACACCGGCTCTTTGGCTTAGAAATGGAGATGAGCACCACCTCCCAGAGTCAGACTCGACTAGACTTAATGTCATGGGACAACCTTTACCTTTACTAGATCCAGCCATAGCCTTCCAAGGTCTCCCTTTTAGCCCTATATGGTGGCTTACTCCTACTCTAACCACTATCAAACACTGCTCCCCATGAAACAGGGCCGGCTTTTAAGTAAACACACAGAGGATCATAATAGTAATCTATTTCATTCCCTGAATTCTGGAAGGGAATGCTGTTTTTTTTTTCTTGCCGAGGAAACTTGAGTTAAGATCAGTTTGTAAACCTCCCAAATTAAGACCAGACCCTCTTCTTCTTCCCAAAACTGACAGCATCTCCGGCTTCTGATCAGAAGACATTCCAGCTCAGCTACAAACTATGCTGATACCAAAGGAATTTCCCCTTCACCGCCTTCTCCCAGGGTGCGTCTACGCTGCAGAATTAATGCAGTTTGACACCACTTTGAACTGCCTTGGCTCAATGCTATGGAATCCTGGGAGTCACAGTTTGGTGAGACGCCAGTGAGAAAGATGAAGACCTTGTTAAACTACAACTCCCAGGACTCCACAACTTGGCCGTTTTGAGTTTCCTTGTGGAGAGAAAAAGTGGGGTAATAATAATAATCATCATCATCATCATCATCATCACAAGGCTGAAAAGGTTACAGAAAATGAAAATGTTCCAACCACTCTGGGACTTTCGAATTCAGACTGACAGATTTTGGAACACAAGACTCCTGACCTCACAATCATGGAAAAATACAAGTATGGATCTTCTATGTTGCAATCCTAGGCGACAGCAGGATTGACAAGAAGCAACTGGAAAAACTGACACGATACGAGGATTTAAAGATCGAACAGCAAAGACTCTGGCACAAGCCAGTCAAGGGGGTTCTAGTAGCGATCGGCACACTGGGTGCAGTGCCTAAAGACCTTGGCCTGTACTTAAAAACAATTGGCACTGACAAAATTATCACGTGCCAGCAGCAAAAGGACACCCTGCTGGGATCTGCACGCATTATTTGCCAACACATCACACAGTCCTAGTCACTTGGGAAGTGTCTGATGTGTGATCCAATACAATAGCCAACATAGTGATCTTGTTTGCTATGGACTCATCTTGTTATGTTTCAAATATTAATAATAATATTAATAATAATAGAAGCATAGAATCAAAGAGTTGGAAGAGGCCTCATGGGCCAACCAGTCCAACCCCATTCTGCCAAGAAGCAGGAACATTGCATTCAAAGCACCCCTGACAGATGGCCATCCAGCCTCTGTTTAAAAGCCTCCAAAGAAGGAGCCTCCACCACACTCCATGACGGAGAGTTCCACTGCTGAACAGCTCTTTATTATTATTATTATTATTATTATTATTATTATTATTATTATTATTTTACTAACACAAAAAGACATTATGACACAGCTAATGAGATATATATGCTGGATTTTGTATTATTATTACTTAGGCGATCCCTCGTTTTCTGAGGATGATTGTCTTCCAATATTCTTGTGGGTCCGTATGTGGCTGTGGAGCCCTATTTTTGCTCTGCATCTTCTTCCGCAGTGAGGGCATTGGTTTCCAGGTGGAAGGCGGTCTCGGTCGGGGTTGGCTTGACGCGCCTTCCTCTTGGCACGCTTCTCCCTTTCACCCTCCACTCGTGCCTTTTCAAATTCTGCAGCACTGCTGGTCACAGCTGACCTCCAGCTGGAGCGCTCAAGGGCCAGGGCTTCCCAGTTCTCAGTGTCTATGCCAGAGTTTTTAAGGTTGGCTTTGAGCCCATCTTTAAATCTCTTTTCCTGTCCACCAACATTTCATTTTCCGTTCTTGAGTTCGGAGTAGAGCAACTGCTTTGGGAGACGGTGGTTGGGCATCCGGACAACGTGGCCGGTCCAGTGGAGTTGATGGCGGAGGACCATCGCTTCAATGCTGGTGGTCTTTGCTTCTTCCAGCACACTGACATTTGTCCGCTTGTCTTCCCAAGAGATTTGCAGGATTTTCCAGAGGCAGCGCTGATGGAATCGTTCCAGGAACCGTTATAAATAATAATATTGGGGTGCCAAAGTGCATTAATTCTACAGTGTAGATACATCCCCATTATGCTGTACCTATGCATAATGACCACATCTCTGTTTACCCACACGATCTCTTCAATCATCTGGAGAGGCCTTGCTCACGATCCCACCTGCATCGCAAGCACGATTGGTGGGGATGAGGGACAGGGCCTTCTTGGTGGTGGCCCCTCGACTCTGGAACTCTCTCCCTAAGGACATCAGGCATGCCCCAACATTGGCAATTTTAGGAGGAGCTTGAAAACATGGTTGTTCCAGTGTGCCTTCCCAGAATAAGGAAACTCCAAGCAATAGGTCCCCAAATGCACTTTACTAGAGACCCAGGATATCTGCATGCCCCATCCCCCTCCAAATACCTACCCTTTTCACCTGGTCATGCCCAGCATATTTTTAATTTTAACTATTACATTTGGCCCTGCCATGGATTTTAATGCATCGTGGTGTTTTGTTAATGTTTATTGCTTTGTTTTGAGTTCATTTTGTTGTATTGTTGTTTTTGACTTTTGTATTTGGGCTCGGCCTCTTGTAAGCCGCATCGAGTTCTCCGGGAGATGGTAGCGGGGTACAAATAAAGGATTATTATTATTATTATTATTATTATTATGTTTTTTGGCGAATCTATACAAAGAAATGATTTGATGGACGTTTCCTCTGGGCAAAGTTTCCATCTGAAAGTTCCCAATGGTCTACGAACCCCGGCTCTAAAACTCCTGGAAACTGATCATCAGAAAAAACAAACTTTTCTTTCTTCCCTTTTGAAACCCGAGTCTCTCTGCAAGTAGAGATAAATTGCTAATCACTCCTGCCATGCCCAGCTGGTATCCATCAATGCCTTTAAGCCCTGCCTGAAAGAAGCCCACTTCAAACCTTCACGCCTTAATCCAGGAGCATTCACTGCACTGCCTTAGATGGGTTATTTCTGATATGTCTGTTATCTCTCTGCTGGATTTAGGCTTCTGAAGCATGCAGACTCCCCTTGGATTTCTGATTGATTCTGTTTAGACTCTGGTGGAGTTTCCTTCTCTAGAGGTTTCAAAGTAGAACAATGGCTTCAAACTACAAGAGAGGAGATTCCATCTGAACATGAGGAAGAACTTCCTGACTGTGAGAGCCGTTCAGCAGTGGAACTCTCTGCCCTGGAGTGTGGTGGAGGCTCCTTCTTTGGAAGCTTTTAAACAGAGGCTGGATGGCCATCTGTCAGGGGTGATTTGAATGCAATATTCCTGCTTCTTGGCAGGGGGTTGGACTGGATGGCCCATGAGGTCTCTTCCAACTCTTTGATTCTATGATTCTATGATTCTAGAGGCTGGATGGCCATCGGCCAGGAGGGCTTAGATTGGGTATTCCTGCATGGCAGAAGAGGGTTGTATTGCATGGCCCTCGTGGTCTCTTCCAACTCTATGATTCTATACAAATTTTGTTGTTGTGTGCTTTCAAAAGTCTTTTCTGACTAATGCCAACTTCAAGGTGAACTTGCCATGGCTCAAAGTAATGGAGTCTGGCTTCACCGCAAAATAATAATTAAAGATTCAATTATATGCTGATCTGTTTTAGCCAGCCCAACAAATTTCATTAGGTGATGTCTCTCCAAGGCTTGTGATGTTTGTGCTGGTACGGCTGTACCAGGAGCTCCAACTTTATTTCCTTTCTGTTATCTGTTTGCAGTCATAGGGCAGGCCTCCTGTCCATCATAATTAAGCTTTGGTTCCGCCCCTTGTTCAGGGCTCTGGGAGGGAAAGGAGCCATTTTTTGGTCAGTCTCACACAAGGTAGCTAAACTATAGGACGTAGACCAGCTCGTCCCGTAGAAAAGCTTCTTTTCTCAAGAACATCCGGGGAAACAGAAACAGAAATTCCAGGGAAAAGGTCCCAAGGCTCTGGCTGAGAGCTCACAGCCTCTCAGCCTCACAGCAATCAGAGGGAAAACAGCCCTGAAGTTTTCAAAGAATTCTCTGAGGGAGGACAGCACTACAGATCCACGGAACTCCATCTGAAATATCTACAAGCCTCAGCTGGTAGGTCTACTCGATACCCAGATGCATTTGGAATCGGTAGTAGGACCCACACCAATGAGGCATAGATAGTAAACAGCCTGGGAGAGGTTAAATAGGGTTTTTTCCTACAGAGAAGTTTCAGTTAATTAAAGTCAGGTACCAGCCCATTGAGGACTAGACTAAGAAAGCCTTGAAGTGTTGTTTGAATCATTGAAGATCTGTTGTTTGTTCCATAATAAAGACTTTGTTGTATCATTAAAGACTCTAAAGACCATCACTTCAGAAAAATCCCTGAGAACCTCTCTTTGAGGCGCCCTGGCTTCCCGCTGGGCTTAAAGTATACATCCTATAGAAAAGTACAGCTGTTACAGGCCCAGCGCGCGACAGAACAATGTTTTCTGAGCTCCGTCATTTGTGCTACTTTGGAAATGCACGATTATGTGACCAGAGACAACCACCAGAAGTTATGGTGACAAGCCGTGCCAGACCCTAAGGACATCCTTTTAGACATCAAACAAGCTCTGATACATGCCTACAATGGTCTCATAGACTTCGAATAAAGATTAGCATGTATGCAATAGATCAGCATTTTTCAACCTGGGGTCACAAGGTTGTGTCAGAGGGGTCACCAAAGACCATCAGAAAACACAGTATTTTCTATATTGTCGAAGGCTTCCACAGCCAGAATCGCTATGTTGTTGTAGGTTTTTCGGGCTATATGGCCATGTTCTAGAAATATTCTCTCCCGACATTCTCACAACCTCTGAGGATGCCTGCCATAGATGCAGGTGAAACATCAGGAGAGAATGCTTCTGGAACATGGCCATACAGCCCAAAAAACTGAAACTTCAGGTCCCTCTGATGCTGTGAGGCTGAGAGGCTGTGAGCTCTCAGCCAGAGCCTTGGGACCTTTTCCCTGTAATTTCTGTTTCTGTTTCCCTGTATGTTATTGAGAAAAGAAGCTTTTCTACGGGACGAGCTGGTCTACGTCCTATAGTCTAGCCTCCTTGTGTGAGACTGCCCAAAAAATGGCTCCTTTCCCTCCCAGAGCCCTGAACAAGGGGCGGAACCAAAGCTTAATTATGATGGACAGGAGGCCTGCCCTATAACTGCAAACAGATAACAGAAAGAAAATAAAGTGGGAGCTCCTCATACAGCCATACCAGCACAGTATTTTTCTGTGACCATAATGCAACAACACCAGACAATGTATCCTTTTCCCTTATACATTTATCTAATCCTCTCCTAAAACCTAAATCCCAGGAAATGCCAATAATGCTGAATCTCATGGCAGGTTAAAGACTCCTTCAGTGGGAAGTTTATGGACTAGAGGACATGTCTTTAAAAGACAAATGCCAGGAAGCATAAGGGGAAAAACCACACCAGCCGAAGATAAACAAGACCTCGTGAATAGCCGGAGATAACCAGCCACTTGTTTTTGGGGCTTGACCTGTGACCTGACTTTTCACCTTTGTAAACAAGACAGCTGATGGCTTAGAGATTCCGCTTGTGCGCACCTCTTGGAAATTCCTCTTGAAGTTACACTGGTTGGGTTGCCAAAAATATGTGGCACCTTCCCATTGAAACACAATGCAATGTTTGCCCCACTTGCCAAGGAATTTTTCCAGGGATTTCCACTGAGAAACTCAGATTTGTGGTTTGTATCCATCCCAAACCTGCAGAAATGCCCAGCCGTGCTTAGTGAGGACATTTGGAGAAAACTGGGCAGCAATGCAGGGTGATTTCTATGTGCCCCTTGATCTGAAATTGTATGGCTTCAAAACAAGGAACTAACCCAAGCAGTGGATTATTGGCAATCCAGTGGGATGCTAAATCTGAATGTTTCTATTCATAAGAAAGGTGTAGAAATCCTTCTACTCTCCAAATTGTTTTGAACTAAAATCCTTCACTGTTAGCTATTAATACAGACTGAGTATCTGTGCTGGTGCAGCTGTACCAGGAGCTCCAACTTCATTTTCTTTCTATTTAATGTTTGCATGCATTCCAAGGTTTCAGGGGTTTTGCAAAAAGGTGACTTCCCTTGGTTTGCAGTTATAGGGCTAGCCACCTGTCTATCATTGTTGTGTTTGGTTCTGCCCCTTTCCCCAGGGATCTGGGGAGGAGAGGGAGCCATTTTTAGTTCAGTCTTACAGAAGGAAACTGAGCTATAGGACGTGGACAAGCTTCATCTGCAGAAAAAGCTTCATTTCTTAAGAATTTCCGGGGGGAAAGTCCCAAAGCTTTGGCTGGGAGCTTACAGCCTCTCAGCCTTACAGCATCCAGGGGAAAACAGCTTTACAGACCCAAAGAACTCCAGCTGGAAAATCTACAAGCCTTGACTGGTAGGTCTACTCGGCGCCCAAGAAGCAGTTTGGATCCGGTAGTAGAACCCACATCAGCAAAGCTTAGATAGTAGACAGCCTGGGAGAGGTTAAAAAAGGGTTTTCCTTGTTAAAGAAAGAAATAGTTCTCTAAGCAAGGTGCCTGTCCATTGTAGACAAGTTAAGAAGCATTTGTTTGACTCATTGAAGATCTGGGAAGTATTTGTTTAATTTGTTCAATAATAAAGGACTTTGTTAAACCTTTCAAGCTTCTAAGACTATTGTACAGGAAAATCCTTGAGGGCCTCTCTTTCGAGGCGCCCTGGCTTCCCGCTAGGCAGAAAGTGCACGTCCTATTTTTACAGGCCCAGTACATGCCAGAACAGGAGCCAGCAGGACTGTAGACTGACAGCTTGGAAGTTTGAATCCAGGGAGAGCGCGGATGATCTCCCTCTGTCAGCTCCAGCTCCCCATGCAGGTACATGACAGAAGCCTCCCACAAGGATGGGAAAACATCAAAACAACTGGACATCCCCTGGGCAATGTCCTTACAGACAGCCAATAGTCTCACATCAGAAGCAACTTGCACTTTCTCAAGTCGCTCCTGACACACACACACACACACACACACAATTCCTTATCCAAAATCCTTGGGAACAGAAATATCCCACATTTTGGCTTTTGGTATATTTGCATAGTTTGACATCTTGGAGATGGGGCTCAAGTCAAATTTGTTTACTTTTCATTTTTTTGGTAAGATTTTATTTACATACAATAACAACTTACAGTGTAAACAAAACACAAAACAGTGAACATTTTACAAACATATAGTCCCACCACCAAGGTCTGAACAAGTATCCTTTACTTTACCATGTATTTATAAATCAACCCTTAATCAAATGTCATATCAAAAATTCCTGACCAACAAAGTTCCGTTGTTTTCCATTTTCGCTCACTAAGGCATATTTAATAAAGACCGACCAGTATGCCTCAAAATCTGATCTGTTAATTTCCCCCCTGAATACCCTCATTTCCATTGTTAATTTATCATTTAGGGCTACGTTCCATACCTCCTTATACCATGCTTCCAGTTTTAGATTAGTTATTATTTTCCAGTTCTTTGCTATTATAATTCTTCCCACTGTGAGTAAAATAATCACCAATTATTTCTTACTTGTTTCTAAATTCAGCTTCATAGTGTCCATTAATAATGCTAACCTAGCATCCGGCGTAATATTTGATCCTATAATGTTGTTTATTTCGATAAATATATCCTTCCAAAAGCTTTTCACCTGGAGGCATTCCCACCATAAATGAAAATATGTCCCTTTGCGGTGTCGCTTTTGGTGTGAGAGAATTGGCCGTCTGCAAGGACCTTGCCCAGGGGACACCCGGATGATTTGATGTTTTTATCATCCTTGTGGGAAGCTTCTCTCATGTCCCCGCATGAGGAGCTGGAACTGATAGAGGGAGCTCATCCACCTCTCCCCAGATTCGAACCTGCGACCTGTCGGTCTTCAGTCCTGCCGGCACAGGGGTTTAACCTACTGCACCACCGGGGGCTCCTTGTGCATGAGATGATTGTGTACACTGAACTACCAGAAAGCAAAGTTGTTACTATATCTCAGCCAGTCACAGGGACAATTTTGGATTATTCTGGATTCCGAAGAAGGGATGCCCAACTTGTACATGCACCTATGCTGACTCTAATTATAGATTCAGTATAATTTTGGTCACTAACATACAAAAGCCATTGTTTATATTATTGTAAAGAGAATAGGAGGAGGAACAACAACAGCAATCCAACTCTAAGCAGGTTTATTTGGAAGGAAGTGGCATGGAGTTCAATGGAATGCATGTAAAAGGGAGTGTGCCATGGTTTGCAACCCAGACTGACATATTTGTGCATGTCTATTCATAGAATCATTGCATTGGAATAGTCTCCAAAGGTCATCCAGTCCAACCCCACACTGCCATACAGAAAGACACAATCTAAGCCAGCATTTCTCAACCTGTGGGTTGGGACACCTGGGGGGGGGAGCTGTGAGGGGGTGCCAGAGGGGTCATAAACACAGTATTTTCTTTTGGTCAAGGGGTTCTGTGTAGGAAGTTTGGCCCAATTCTATCTTTGGTGGGGTTCGGGATGCTCTTTGGTGAACTATAAATCCCAGCAACTACAACTCCCAAATGTCAAGGTCTATTTCCCCCAAACTCCACCAGTATTCACATTTGGGCATTTTGGGTATTCATGCTAAGTTTGGTCCAGATCCATCATTGTTTGAGTCCACAATGCTCTCTGGATGTAGGTGAACTACAACTCCAAAACCCAAGGTCAATGTCCACCAAACCCTTCTAGTGTTTTCTGTTGTTCATGGCAGTTCTGTGTGCCAAGTTTGGTTCAATTCAATCATTGGTGGAGTTCAGAATGCTCCTTGATTGTAGGTGAACTATAAATCCCAACAACTACAACTTCCAAATGTCAAAATACCTCCCACACCCAACCCCACCAGTATTCAAATTTGGGTGTATCAGGTATTTGTGCCAAATTTGGTCCGGTGAAGGAAAATCCACCTTGCATATCAGATATTTACATTATGATTCATAACAGCAGCAAAATTACAGTTGTGAAGAAGCAACAAAAATAATGTTATGGTTGGGGGTCACCACAACATGAGGAACTGTATGAAGGGGTTGTGGCATTAGGAAGGTTGAGAATCACTGTAAGCCCTTCCAACACATGGCCATCCAGCCCTGGTGGGAAAACCTCTGAAGAAGGAGACTCTACCACAGTCGGAGGCAGCATAATCCACTGTCAAACTGGGTTGTTGTAGGTTTTTCCGGGCTATATGGCCATGTTCTAGAGGCATTTCTCCTGACGTTTCGCCTGCATCTATGGCAAGCATCCTCAGAAGTAGTGAGGTCTGTTGGAAGTAGGAAAATGGGTTTATATATCTGTGGAATGACCAGGGTGAGACAAAGGACTTGTCTGCTGGAGCTAGGTGTGAATGTTTCAACTGACCACCTTGATTAGCATTTAATGGCTTGGAAGTGCCTGGGGGGAATCTTTTGTTGAGAGTGATTTGATGTGCCTGATTGTTTACTCTCTGTTGTTTTGCTGTTGTAATTTTGGAGTTTTTTTAATACTGGTAGCCAGATTTTGTTCATTTTCATGGTTTCCTCCTTTCTGTTGAAATTGTCCACATGCTTGTGGATTTCAATGGCTTCTCTGTGTAGTCTGACATGGTGGTTGTGAGAGTGGTCCAGCATTTCTGCGTTCTCAAATAATATGCTGTGTCCAGGTTGGTTCATCAGGTGCTCTGCTATGGCTGATTTCTCTGGTTGAGTTAGTCTGCAGTGCCTTTCATGTTCCTTGATTCGTGTTTGGGCAAAGTTGCATTTGGTGGTCCCTCTTATTTGTCACTCAAGATGCAACCTAAACATTGAGAAGAATGGCTGGATGGAAAGAAGTTGCTCTACAATTGAATGGTTGGTTGGTTGGTGAACATGCCTTCTTTGGATGTCTTAAGACAGAAGTGAACTGGACATCATTTAAGTGTGCTTCAGTGGTGTATCCCTGCATACTAAGAAGGTTGGACCAGATGCCTCTTTGGAATCTTTCCTGCTGTATAATTTGATGTTAATTGAAGTCTGATTCATGTTGCCCTGTTTACTCACCCATAAACAAGTTACACCATGATCAAAAATAAAATTGCTCGAAATTATGGAGATTTTTGGAGAACATATTCCTCCAAAAATCTATGTTGGTATATTCCTGCGATACGGAGCCAGGGTGATGTCATGTCTTTGAGCTCAGTGGAAATCGGAGTTTGAATCCCTGATCAGCCATGAAGGCAATTAGGTGACCTTGGGCAAGCCAACTCAGGCCCCATCTCCACTGACATATAATCCAAATTTATCAAAGCAGATAATCCACATTATCTGATTCAAACTGGATTTTATGAGTCCACACTACCATGTAATCCAGTTCAAAGTACTGTATATACTCGAGTATAAGCCTAGTTTTTCAGCCCCTTTTTTAGGCTGAAAAAATCCCCCTTGGCTTATACTCGAGTCAAAGTTATTTATTATTTTATTCTATTGTTGTTATTATTATTGTTATTATTATTATTACTATTTTGATTACATTGTGGCACAGCTGGCTGAGTGTCAGCTGCATTAAGATCACTCTGACCAAAAGGTCATGAGTTCGAAGCCAGCCTGGGTTGGAGTGGGTTTCCAACCAATTGTGCAGCCTGTTGTCAACCTTTGCAACCCGAAAGACAGTTGCATCTGTCAAGTCGGAAAATTAGGTACCACCTTAAAGTGTGGGGAGGCTAAATTAACTGATTTATGAGGCCATAAAGAAGACTCCTTATGGCAATTAAACCTAATATTCGTGATCCAACGTAGGGTGATCCTGTCCCAACGTTATCGAGCCTAAAGTAAAGGTAGTCTACATGAGTTTTCTATACCCATTCTAGGAAGAAAACCGTGTGGTTTTTAAGGGCGGAACACGCTTTGGTGGAGACGAGTCCCCACTCCCCTTCTGAAACAACTTTGTGAACTGAAGGTCGCAGCCTCTCCAGGGAAGAGAGGGTAGAGAGCGAACGCCATACGTGCAGCCACAAGAGCAAACAGCCAGAAAAACATAGCCTGCACGTCAAAGCATGCATGGTTAACATCTTGATATCCATTTCTTAAGGCTCGAGGGAACCAAAGGAAATGGGGGGTGGGGGGGGGGGGGGGGGTGGGGGTGGGGGGGTGGGGGGGGGGGGGGGGGGGGGGGGGGGGGGGCGGGGGCGGGGGGGGGGGGGGGGGGGGGGGCGGGGGGGGGGGGGCGCGGGGGGGGGGGGGGGGGGGGGGGGGGGGGAGGGGGGGGGGGGGGTGGGGTGGGGGGGGGGGGGGGGGGGGGGGGGGGGGGGGGGGGGGGGGGGGGGGGACAGTTGCATCTGTCAAGTAGGAAAATTAGGTATCACCTTAAAGTGTGGGGAGGCTAAATTAACTAATTTATGAGGCCATAAAAAAGACTCCAGCAAAGCACTCCAGCAAAAAAGCATGTGGGGAATGCGGAAGTACTTCATCAGTGTCGCAGATGGATGATGAAAGCGACAGCTCCCCTGGCGGCCAGAAAAAGTTAAATAGTCTCGGTGTATGTCTGTATATGTTGTATGTCAAAATTGGCATTGAATGTTTGCCATATATGTGTACACTGTAATCCGCCCTGAGTCCCCTGCAGGGTGAGAAGGGCGGAATATAAATGCTGTAAATAATAATAATTAATAATAATACATTTATTATTTTACTCTATTCATTATTACTATATTTATCATTTTACTCTATTATTATTATTACATTTATTGTTTTACTCTATTATTGTTATTATTGTATTTATTATTTTACTCTATTATTGGAAGGATACGTAAGCACATTTACATTGAAGAAGGTTAGAATAATGGTTTAATCAGAGTTGGACAGTCTTATCTTAAATTACAGTTTTATGTAAATATTCAAAAACATTTAACCTACTGATGCCTCAATTAATGTAATTGTATTGGTATCTATGTTTATTTTGAAATTGACCAGGAGCTGCTGCATTTCCCACCTGAGGCTTATACTTGAGTCAATACGTTTTCCCAGTTTTTTGTGTTAAATTAGGTGCCTCGACTTATACTCAAGTCGGCTTATATTCGAGTATATACGGTAGATAATCTGTAGGCCCCTTCCACACAAATTTATTTATTTATTTACTGTATTTGCATACCGCCTTTCTCAGCCTATCGGCGACTCAAGACGGTTTCCAACAAAACAGTATACATAGTATCACAATACAATTTAAAAACATCACAATTACATAAACCACAACAACATCATTGGCGTCTCCTTATTGTCAAGCATTGTCCGATTCCATCGTCAATCATCAATTTCCTACATCATTTATCCATATCCGTTACTCTATGTTTGTGAACGCTTGCTCAAACAGCCACGTTTTGACTTGCTTCCGAAACGTTAAGAGGGAAGGAGCAGATCTAATCTCTCTAGGGAGGGCGTTCCACAGCCGGGGGGCCACTGCTGAAAAGGCCCTGTCTCTCGTCCCCACCAAACGTACCTGTGACGAAGGCAGGACCGAGAGCAGAGCCTCTCCAGACGATCTCAAAGTTCTAGATGGTTCATAAGTGGAGATACGTTCAGACAGGTAAGTTGGGCCAGAACCGTTTAGGGCAGGGGTCCTCAAACTAAGGCCCGAGGGCGGGATACGGCCCTCCAAGGTCATTTACTTGGCCCTTGCTCCGGGTCAACCTAAGTCTGAAGCAACTTGAAAGCAAACAACAACAACAACAATCTTATCAGCCAAAAGCAGGCCTACACTTCCCATTGAAATACTAAGTTTATATTTGTTAAAATTGTTCTTCATTTTAATTATTGTATTGTTTTAAAGTGTTTTTTGCACTACAAATAAGATATGTGCAGTGTGGGATTCATTCATGATTTTTTTTTTCAAATTATAATCCGGCCCTCCAATAGTTTGAGGGACAGTGACCTGACCCTCTGTTTAAAAAGTTTGAGAACCGTTTAGGGCTTTATAGGCTAAAACCAGCACTTTGAATTGTGCCCGGTAGCAAACTGGCAGCCAGTGGAGCTGGCGCAACAGGGGGTTGTATGCTCCCTGAGAGCCGCTCCAGTTAGCAATCTGGCTGCTGTCCGTTGGACCAGTTGAAGCTTCCGGACAGTCTTCAGAGGCAACCCCACGTAGAGATCGTTGCAGTAGTCTATACGGGATGTAACGAGAGCATGGACTACTGTGGCCAAGTCAGACTTCCCAAAGTATGGGCGCAGCTGCCGCACAAGCTTTAATTGTGCAAATGCTCCCCTGGTCACCACCGAGACCTGGGGTTCCATGCTCAGCGATGAGTCCAGGATCACACCCAGACTGTGAACAAATGAATAAAATCCCACATTATCTGCTTTGAACTGGAATATATGGCAGTGTGGACTCAGACAAACCAGTTCAAATGCGGATTATCTGCTTTGATATTCTGAATTATATGGCTGTGTGGAAGGGACTGTAGATGGGACCTCATACTCTTTCAGGTCCCTTCTACACTGCCATATAATCCAGATTATCAAATCCGATAATCCAGATTATCTGCTTTGAACTGCCATATAATCCAGTTCAAAGCAGATAATCTGGATTTTATGTGGCGGTGTAGAAAGGGCCTTCAACCTCAGAAGAAAGCAATGGAAAGCCTATTCTGAACAGATCTTGCCAAAAAAAACTTTGTGATAGGACCACTATAGGTCAGAAATGACTTGACAGCACATAACAAATATCCCTGCGTAAAGCCACTCCCTAGCACACTAATAATAATAATAATAATAATAATAATAATAATAATAATAATAATAATAATTTATTTATATACCGCTCTACCTCCCTGAGGGGACTCAGAGCGGTTCCCAGGTAACATCACAAAACATGCAAGGTAAAAAACAGCATAACCATAAGATTAACAAAACATTATCAGAAAGCTCCAAACACTGCTAGATGTCAACTTCCAGCAATGGTGGTGACTGATGGTATATGTAGTCCAACAACATCTGGAAGGCAGCCTCTCTCTCCTCTTCATGCTCAAGCAATTACAATGAGGCTTACTTGTAAAAGAAATGCTCAGATTTAGCACGCTGCTCAAATAACAGTAACCCAAAGCATTTAAAAGAGTCCATTTTTGGACTACAACTCTCAACATCTTGTCAGTATAACCGAGGGAGATGGGCATTGTAGTCCTCTCAAAAAGATAACTTTACCAAGAACTTCTGTTGCCTCTTATGGAGCATCCACGCTGTAGTTTTGATGCAGTTTGGCACTGCTTTAACTGCCATGGCTCAATGCTGTGGAATCCAGGGAGTTGTAGTTTGGTGAAGCACTCGTGCTCTTTGGAAGAGAAGGCTTGTAAAGCTACAACTCCCAGGATTCCATAGCATTGAGTCATAGCAGTTAAAGTGGTGTCTCTTATGGTGCATCCACGCTGAAGTTTCAATGCAGTTTGGCACCACTTCCATGGCTCAATGCTGTGGAATCCAGGGAGTTGTAGTTTGGTGAAGCACCCATGCTCTTTGGAAGAGAAGGCTTGTAAAGCTACAACTCCCAGGATTCCATCGCATTGAGTCATAGCAGTTAAAGTGGTGTCTCTTATGGTGCATCCACGCTGTAGTTTCAATGCAGTTTGGCACCACTTCCATGGCTCAATGCCGTGGAATCCAGGGAGTTGTAGTTTGGTGAAGCACCCATGCTCTTTGGAAGAGAAGGCTTGTAAAGCTACAACTCCCAGGATTCCATCGCATTGAGTCATAGCAGTTAAAGTGGTGTCTCTTATGGTGCATCCACGCTGTAGTTTCAATGCAGTTTGGCACCACTTCCATGGCTCAATGCTGTGGAATCCAGGGAGTTGTAGTTTGGTGAAGCACCCGTGCTCTTTGGAAGAGAAGGCTTGTAAAGCTACAACTCCCAGGATTCCATCGCATTGAGTCATAGCAGTTAAAGTGGTGTCTCTTATGGTGCATCCACGCTGTAGTTTCAATGCAGTTTGGCACCACTTCCATGGCTCAATGCCGTGGAATCCAGGGAGTTGTAGTTTGGTGAAGCACCCGTGCTCTTTGGAAGAGAAGGCTTGTAAAGCTACAACTCCCAGGATTCCATCGCATTGAGTCATAGCAGTTAAAGTGGTGTCTCTTATGGTGCATCCACGCTGTAGTTTCAATGCAGTTTGGCACCACTTCCATGGCTCAATGCCGTGGAATCCAGGGAGTTGTAGTTTGGTGAAGCA
Organism: Anolis sagrei ordinatus; assembly: GCF_025583915.1. Lineage (NCBI taxonomy): Eukaryota > Metazoa > Chordata > Lepidosauria > Squamata > Anolidae > Anolis > Anolis sagrei. The sequence goes on along the minus strand of NW_026846588.1, from coordinate 273,555,727 downwards.
CCCGTGCTCTTTGGAAGAGAAGGCTTGTAAAGCTACAACTCCCAGGATTCCATCGCATTGAGTCATAGCAGTTAAAGTGGTGTCTCTTATGGTGCATCCACGCTGTAGTTTCAATGCAGTTTGGCACCACTTCCATGGCTCAATGCTGTGGAATCCAGGGAGTTGTAGTTTGGTGAAGCACCCGTGCTCTTTGGAAGAGAAGGCTTGTAAAGCTACAACTCCCAGGATTCCATCGCATTGAGTCATAGCAGTTAAAGTGGTGTCTCTTATGGTGCATCCATGCTGTAGTTTCAATGCAGTTTGGCACCACTTCCATGGCTCAATGCTGTGGAATCCAGGGAGTTGTAGTTTGGTGAAGCACCCATGCTCTTTGGAAGAGAAGGCTTGTAAAGCTACAACTCCCAGGATTCCATCGCATTGAGTCATAGCAGTTAAAGTGGTGTCTCTTATGGTGCATCCACGCTGTAGTTTCAATGCAGTTTGGCACCACTTCCATGGCTCTATGCTGTGGAATCCAGGGAGTTGTAGTTTGGTGAAGCACCCATGCTCTTTGGAAGAGAAGGCTTGTAAAGCTACAACTCCCAGGATTCCATCGCATTGAGTCATAGCAGTTAAAGTGGTGTCTCTTATGGTGCATCCACGCTGTAGTTTCAATGCAGTTTGGCACCACTTCCATGGCTCAATGCCGTGGAATCCAGGGAGTTGTAGTTTGGTGAAGCACCCGTGCTCTTTGGAAGAGAAGGCTTGTAAAGCTACAACTCCCAGGATTCCATCGCATTGAGTCATAGCAGTTAAAGTGGTGTCTCTTATGGTGCATCCACACTGTAGTTTCAATGCAGTTTGGCACCACTTCCATGGCTCAATGCTGTGGAATCCAGGGAGTTGTAGTTTGGTGAAGCACCCATGCTCTTTGGAAGAGAAGGCTTGTAAAGCTACAACTCCCAGGATTCCATCGCATTGAGTCATAGCAGTTAAAGTGGTGTCTCTTATGGTGCATCCACGCTGAAGTTTCAATGCAGTTTGGCACCACTTCCATGGCTCAATGCTGTGGAATCCAGGGAGTTGTAGTTTGGTGAAGCACCCGTGCTCTTTGGAAGAGAAGGCTTGTAAAGCTACAACTCCCAGGATTCCATCGCATTGAGTCATAGCAGTTAAAGTGGTGTCTCTTATGGTGCATCCACGCTGTAGTTTCAATGCAGTTTGGCACCACTTCCATGGCTCAATGCTGTGGAATCCAGGGAGTTGTAGTTTGGTGAAGCACCCGTGCTCTTTGGAAGAGAAGGCTTGTAAAGCTACAACTCCCAGGATTCCATCGCATTGAGTCATAGCAGTTAAAGTGGTGTCTCTTATGGTGCATCCACGCTGAAGTTTCAATGCAGTTTGGCACCACTTCCATTGCTCAATGCTGTGGAATCCAGGGAGTTGTAGTTTGGTGAAGCACCCGTGCTCTTTGGAAGAGAAGGCTTGTAAAGCTACAACTCCCAGGATTCCATCGCATTGAGTCATAGCAGTTAAAGTGGTGTCAAACTCCATTCATTGTACACTTCAGAGTTACATTCCCAGCCTTTTGTTCCGGAAACTTTTAAACGTTTATTGAAGCCCTGCTCATTCAGTCTGCTTTTAGAATTTTTCATAAAATTCCTTTGAGATGATCATTTTACAGCAGGTTTTGAGTGCCAGAGCAGGAGATAAAGAGACGAGTCCCAGGACTGGATGCATTAAGTTTTCAGCACCTCCGAGAGAAGAGAAACCCCAGATACGGACCAGCGGCATTTCTTTCCCTTCTCTCAATTGCACCGATTCTGGCCAGGTGCCCAATTGCCCTTTTGAGCATCACAATTCCACTTTAATTCCCATGACAACTTTCTAGGGACTCTTGGGATTTGTAGTTTAGGGAAGTACTAAACATCTCTGTCTGATAATTCCAAACATCTCTGGGATTTGCAGTTTAGGCAGACATGGAGCCTAAACTGCAAATCAGGAGCCTCCGGTGGCGCAGTGGGTTAAACACCGACAGATCGCAGGTTTGAATCCGGGGAGAGGTGGATGAGCTCCCTCTATCAGCTCCAGCTCCTCATGCAGGGAAATGAGAGAAGCATCCCACAAGAATGATAAAACATCAAATCATCCGGGCGTCCCCTGAGCAACATCCTTCCAGACAGCCAATTCTCTCACACCAGAAGCCATGAAAGCCTTCGACAATACATTAAGTACCAAAACATCATGTTTTACAACAAACCGACAGAAAAAGCAGTTCGATACATGGTAACGTTATGTATTAATTACTGTATTTACGAATTTAGCACCAAAACATTGCAATGTATTGAAACAGCTGTGGATCCAGGAGGGAGGCAGACTACACTGGATACTACACAGGATTGAATGAGCGAAGGATGGATAAGCAAGACTCTACTGTATATGTAAATACAGATATTCAAAAATTCCAGTGGGGAATGCAATATCCAAAAAGCTGGTTCCAAGCATTTCGGATAAAGGAGACTCAACTTCTAAATGGGATTTCAGCATTCACAGATTACTATAGTTATTGTTACTTTATTTTTAACCTTTTTTTCTCCCTGTATTGGGTTAAAAATAAAATTACAGGGTGGCTGTAGTGAGATTTGAGCTTCCACAGATTACTGTATTAGCTTATTTATTTAATGTATTCAATCCCACCTTCCTCTCCACACAGGGACTCAATGAAGCTGTAATGGGATTTGACCATCCATTGAGTATTTATTTATTTATTATTTACTTTATGTTTAATCCACTTTTCTCCCCATACGGGTACATAGGTGGCTATAATAGGGTTTGATCTTCCATGGATTACTGAATTTGTTATTTTTAATTAATTTACGGCACTTTAGTTTTGCCCGATTGTTCTCCGGATATAGGGATTCAAGGTGGCTGTAATAGGATTTTGGCATCCATGGATTTAAGTACCTACAGGAGTCCTGGAATCAAACCTCATTCAATAACAAGGGCTGAATGCTGTATGAAAAGGGCTGGATCTACAGTGCCATATAATCCAGTTTCTCAATCTGCTTTGAACTAGATTATATGGCTGTGTAGATGGGGTCAAAGTCTCCAAGGTTCTAAATCTCATGACAGTGGAGAGTACATCTACACTGTAGAAATAAAGCAGTTTGATACCACTTTAACTGTGATGGCTCAATGCTCTGGAATCCTAGGAGCTGTAGTTTTGCAAGATATTTAGTCTTCTCAGCTAGACAGTGCTAGTGACTCACCAAACTACAACTCCCAGGATTCCATAGCATTAAGCCACAGCTGATTAAGGGAGTATCAAACTGCATTAATTCTACAGTGTAGATCAGACATGGGCAAACTTCAGCCCTCCAAGTGTTTTGGACTTCAACTCCTACCAGCTGTTAGGAATTGTGGATTTTTTTAATATTGTCTAAAATATATTATTTATTGCTTTTTCCATGTAGACTTAGAGGATTCTCATTACATTAGTGTGACACACACAATGCAGTCACACACTAATGTCAATCTAAAATTACAACAGCAAAACAGCAGAGAGGAAACAACCAGGCACATCTTAACTCCTCTCAACAAAAGATTTTCCCAGGCTCAGGCAGGCCTTCAAATGAAAGTGGTCAGTTGAAACATTCACACCTAGCTCCAGCAGAGAAGAGTTCTTTGCCCCACCCCAGCCATTCCACAGATATATAAACCCATTGTCCTATTTCCAACAGACCTCACTACCTCTGAGGATGCTTGCCACAGATGCAAGCGAAACGTCAGGAGAGAATGCCTCTAGATGGCCATAGCCCGAAAAAACCCACAAGAACCTAATGTCACATAGTTTGGAAGGCTTCCCTTGACATTAAGTCTAGTTGTGTTCAACTCTAGGAGGTGGTGCTCAACTCCATTTCTACGTCAAAGAGCCGGCGTTGTCCGTAGATGTCTCCAAGGTCATGTGGCTGGCATGAGTGCATGGAGCACCATTACCTTCCTGCCAAAGCGATACCTATTGAGTTACCCACATTTGCATGTTTTTGAACTGCTAGGATGGCAGGAGCTGGGGCTAACAGCGGGAGCTTACCCCGCTGCCTGGATTAAAACCACTGCCCTTTCAGTCAGCAAGTTCAGCAGCTCAGTGGTTTAACCCACTGCTCCAGAGTTTGGAAAGCTCTGTCCTATCCCATATGTTATAATTCTAAGTTAAAATCTTTTTTTTTTGGAATTTTTTTTTTTGAAATTGAAGTCCAAAACACCCAGAGGGCCAAAGTTTGCCCATTCCTAGTGTAGAGGCGCCCTAAAGATTCCCTGACTTCAGAGGGCTACAAAGTAGATCTCAGAAAGAAAATTGTGTTTGCCCTTTACAAACATGTTACAAATGCATCACAACAATGGGACATTCTAGTGTTTTGGGTAGTTGGACTAAGCTGGGACCCTTCCCAACAGGGAGATGACTCTCTTCTCTATGTCCTGGCTGCCCAAAGTCTACATTCCCTTGTTCTTACTTTTTTCTAGAACAATGGTTCTCAACCTTCCTAATGCCGTGACCCCTTAATACAGTCCCTCATGTTGTGGTGACCCCCAACCATAATATTGTTTTCATTGCTACTTCATAACAGTCATTTTACTACTGTTATAAATCATAATGTAAATATCTGATATGCAGGATGCATTTTCATTCACTGGACCAAACTGGGCACAAATACCCAATACACCCAAATGTGAATGCTAGTGGGGTTGGGGATTGATTTTGTAATTTGGGAGTTGTAGTTGCTGAGATTTATAGTTCACTTATAATCAAAGAGCCTTCTTAACTCCACCAGCAATGGATTTGAACCAAACTTGGCTCCCATGACCAATGGAAAACCCTGGAAGGGTTTGATGGGCATTGACCTTGAGTTTGGGAGTTGTAGTTCACCTATCTCCATAGAGCACTGTGGACTCATGATGGTTGATCTGGACCAAACTTGGCACAAATACTCAATATGCCCAAATGTGAACACTGGTGGAGTCTGGGGAAAATAGATCTTGACATTTGGGAGTTGTAGTTGCTGGGATTTATAGTTCATTACAATCAAAGAACATTCTGAACTCCACCAACGATAGAATTGGCTCAAACTTCCCACATGGAATCCCCATGACCATCAGAAAATATTGTGTTTTCTGATGGTCTTTGGCGACCCCTCTGACACCCCCTCGCGACCCCCTCAGGGGTCCCGACCCCCAGGTTGAGAAACACTGCTTTAGCATCATCAGATAATTTTATCTTCCTATTGGGTAGCAAAGTTGTTTCTGCCACTGGAACCACATTCTGTCACTTTGTCCTTTTTTTAAGGTGCCGTCCTCTAAGATAATATTATATAGGTATGTAATGGAGACTTTTCCGGTATTCGCAGCCTCTCCCAATACACTTAAAGGCTAAATTTTGCAGCTCTCCCAATCTCTCCCCCAAATACACGAGCATTCACTTTTATTTAGACCCCCAAGCAGAGCAAGGGAAAAAGTCTTGCCTGAAATCCTGTCACTGATAGTCAGAGTGGAAAACATTGTCCTAAATGGACCACCATTGGGCTCATTTCAAAATCTTGGTGCAAAAGGTCTTGAGTCCAACACTCAATATCTCTTCATGAGCCTACATGTACAAGGGTGCATCTACACTGTAGAATTAATGTGGTTTGACACCACTAACCAGCATGGCTCAATGGTATGGAAACCTAGGTGATGGAGTTTCATTAGGTCTTTAGCCTTCTCTGCTAAGGGATTTTTGGTGGCTCGGCTGACTGCAATTTCCAAGGTCCCATAGCATTAAACCATAGCATTTAAAGTGGTGTCAGAGTGTATGAATTCTTTAGTGTTGATCTACTCAGAAACCTTGACCAAGGTGTGGTTGTTGAAGGCTTTCATTGCCAGAATCAATGGGTTTCTGTGAGTTTTCCTGACTGTATGGCCATGTTCCAGAAGCGTTTTGTCCTGATGTTTTGCATACATCTATGGCAGGCAACCTCACAACCTCTGAAGATGTCTGCCATAGATGTGGGTGAACACCAGGAGAAAATGCTTCTGGAACATGGCTATACAGCCCGGAAAAATCATAGCAACCCAAGGTGTGGTTGCTAGTTAGAACCAGCAACACTAAGCTGGAAGGGTCAATTGGATGGATTCACTTTCAAACAGCTTCCGACATTTCTTGGATTTAAGTCCTAGCCCTCAGCATCTTCAGGTGATGAGACAAGAAATTTCTCCTGAAATCTTAACTGAACCATGGCTGCCAGTCAGAGTCATTAACAATGAGCTAGAAAGGTCTCTTTAAACCATCTTTGTTCCTTAGGTGAAGCTTCTTGGTTCAAGCTTCAGCATTTCCCACGACTGGAAGCGCAGAAAAGGATCCTACCTGAAAGCTTGGGGCATTGCTGCCAATTAGAGTTGGAAACACTGGGTTAGAAAGGGACATTAAGCCTTCTCATGTCTGACTTTGGGGTGTGGTGCTCATCTCCATTTCTAAGCTAAAGAGCCGGTGTTGTCCTTAGGCACCTCCAAGGTCATGTGGACAGCATAACTATATGGAACGCCATTACCTTCCTACCAGAGCGGTATTCATACCTATTGATCTACTCATGTTTGAACTTCTAGGTTGGCAGAAGCTGGGTCTAACAGCAGGAGCTCACTTTGCTCCTTGGATTTGAACCACCAACCTTTCGGTCAGTAAGTTCAGTAGTTCAGTGGTTTAACCCACTGTGCCCCCTGGAGTCCTAACACTAATAATTCCCTCTAAAAGTAATTCTTAAAACTAATAATTCCTTCAAGTTACATTCTTGCTGGTCCTCCCTTTCTCTCTCCAGCTTCGTCCTATCAATATCATAGGGAGGAGGGAGCAAGCTTGTTTTCTGCTGCCCTGGACACTAGGATGCAGAACAATGGCTTCAAACTACGGGAAAGGAGATTCCATCTGAACATTAGGAAGAACTTCCTAATTGTAAGAGGGAAATGTTCAGCAGTGGAATTCTCTGCTCCAGAGTGTGGTGGAGGCTCCTTCTTTGGAGGCTTTTAAGCAGAGGCTGGATGTTCATCTGTCAGGAGTACTTTGAAGGTGATTTTCCTGCTTCTTGGAAGAATTGGGTTTGAAGCTCATTTTTTTTGGAGGTTTTGAAACAGAGGCTGGATGGCCATCTGTCGGGGACATTCTTGGAAGAACGGGGTTGGAGGGTCATTTTTGGAGGCATTTATTTATTTATTTATTATTTACAGTATTTATATTCTGCCCTTCTCACCCCGCAGGGGACTCAGGGTGGATCACAATCCACATATACATGGCAAACATTCAATGCCAAAGACACACAACATATATAGACAACATACTTTAAGCAGAGGCTGGATGGGCTATCTGTCGGGGGCATTTTGAATGCAATTTTCCAGCTTCTTGGAAGAATGGGGTTGGAGGCTCCTTCTTTGGAGGCTTTGAAAGAGAGGCTGGATGGCTATCTGTCAGGAGTGGTTTGAATGTGATTTTCCTACTTCTTGGAAGAATGAAGTTGGAGGCTCCTTCTTTGGAGATTTTAAAACAGAGGCTGGATGCCCATCTGTCAGGGGTGTTTTGAATGCAATTTTCCTGCTTCTTGGCAGAATGGGGTTCGACTGGATCTCCCATGAAGTCTCTTCCAACTCTAATATTATATTATTCTATGATCTCGAAAATCGACAACACATATAAAGTAAGGGAAAAGTGAAAAATCTACAAACTACAAGAATGGAGATTGCATCTGAACATGAGGAAGAACTTCCTGACTGTGAGAGCCGTTCAGCAGTGGAACTCTCTGCCCTGGAGTGTGGTGGAGGCTCCTTCTTTGGAAGCTTTTAAACAGAAGCTGGATGGCCATCTGTCGGGGGTGCTTTGAATGCATTTTCCTGCTTCTTGGCAGAATGGGGTTGGACTGGATGGCCCAGGAGGTCTCTTCCAACTCTTTGATCCTATGATTCTATGATTTGGAGGTTTTGAAACAGGGGCTGGATGGCCATCTGTCAGGGGTGTTTTTAATACAATTTTCCTGTTTCTTGGCAGAATGGGGTTGGAGGCTCCTTCTTTGGAGGCTTTGAAACAGGGGCTGGATGGCTATCTATTAGGGGTGTTTTGAATGTGATTTCCCTGCTTCTTGACAGAATGGGGCTGGACTGGCTCTCCATGAAGTCTCTTCCAACTCTAATATTATATTATTCTATGATCTCGAAAATCAACCACACATATAAAGTAAGGGAAGAGTGAAAAATCTACAAATTCCTAAAATTTCTGGCTAATTTTGGGTAAGTCCAGAAAGACCCCCAAAATAAATTTTCTGGAGAAAGCTAACCCAGTGGATTGTCGAAGGCTTTCATGGCCGGAGTCACTAGGTTGTTGTAGGTTTTTCCGGGCTATATGGCCATGTTCTAGAGGCATTTTCTCCTGACGTTTTGCCTGCATCTATGGCAAGCATCCTCAGAGGTTGTTGTAGGTTTTTGGGGGCTATATGGCCATGTTCTAGAGGCATTTTCTCCTGATGTTTCGCCTGCATCTATGGCAAGCATCCTCAGAGGTTGTAGGTTTTTCTGGGCTATATGGCCATGTTCTAGAGGCATTTTTTCCTGACGTTTCACCTGCATCTATGGCAAGCATCCTCAGGTTGTTGTAGGTTTTTTCGGGCTATATGGCCATGTTCTAGGGGCATTTTCTCCTGACGTTTCGCCTGCATCTATGGCAAGCAGACCTCACTACCTCTGAGGATGCTTGCCATAGCTGCAGGCGAAACGTCAGGAGAAAATGCCTCTAGAACATGGCCATATAGCCCGGAAAAACCTACAACAACCCACTAACCCAGTGGATTGCTCGAAATACACCTCTCCCTCCCTTTAAAGTTTTGCAGGTTTGCAATCATTCAACCAGCAGAAATTACAAAGAATCTCAAATACATGCAAGTATCTTCATTTCTTAGCAACAAGGAGAAGAAAAGATATCAGCCAGATCTTACCTTGCAGCAGACAGAACTTGGGTTTGTCCTCCAAATCCTCTTCCTAGTATTTTTAGAGAAATATATCTATTTGTTCAGGAGTCCTTTTCGTTTTTAGAAAGTCTTCTTTCTTCCCCAAAGCCTCAAAACTGGAGAGCTGGTTGGAAGAGACCTCTCCAAAGCAAACATTGTCCTCTGACCGTCAAAAGCAAAATTAAGTGATTTTTCAAAGTGAGAAGGTCGGGTGATGGAGTCAACGGAGAGGAGAGAAGCCCACACAGCGAGGGAATCAAAGGGGAGGAGGGTGAGGATGAGGAGGGAAACAAGGGAGGGAAAAGAGCGAGATGCGCAATGGTGCGCTTTTACGCACGGAGTCTCAGCTCTTCTTTTGAGCGCCGGTCTAAGCGGAGCAGCTGTAAAACTGCTTTCTGGCTGTTTCCCCCGCTTCCCTTTCCAACCTGCTTATATGTTCTCCTCCGGGCTTTGATGTGAGCAGTGATGTCAGCCTGTATTAGCATAACAAAAAGAGAGAGGGAAGGGAGAGGGAGGCAAACACCCCAGCCAGCCTTTTGCTGCTTCCCAACAGACGGATCACCTGTTTGATCTATTCGGAGGGGGAAGGAAGAGGCAACAAAAGAACCCTAAAAAGGCACATATTTGCCAAGGGATCATGCCTCCAGTCCTCCCCCCCCTTGGAGTCCCCCCCTCCCCAAGTGAAGCCCAACCCCTCCCTCGCATTCCTTCCTGCCAAGACATATATCAAGATTAACAGCAGAGGGCAGGATGTTTGGTGCGCCAGGCGTGCCTTCTTCAAGTGGACTGTCTCCCAAGGTTTTCTTAACCAGTTTTCTTCCTAGAAGTATAGAATCATAGACTTACTTTACTTAGGCGATCCCTCGTTGGACGAATAAGATGGTCTTCCTTGATGACTATTTTTGTGGGTTTGTAGGTGGCTGTGGAGCCCTATTCTTGACCAGCATCTTCTCCCACAGTGAAGGCATTGAATCATAGAATCAAAGAGTTGGAAGAGACCTCCTGGGCCATCCAGTCCAACCCCATTCTGCCAAGAAGCAGGAATATTGCATTCAAATCTCCCCTGACAGATGGCCATCCAGCCTCTGTTTAAAAGCTTATAGTATAGAATTGGAGAGATGGAAAAGACCCCAAGGGCCATCCAGTCCAGCCCCCTGTCATGTAGGAACACACATTGAAAGCACTCCCAACAGATAGCCATCCAGACTTTGCTCAAAAGCCTCCAGAAAAAAAGACCCCACCACTTTATCCTTCTGAGGCTGTGAGTGTATGATAGGCTTGGTCCTTTCACTATTGGCTGCAACTTCCCGGCGGATGTCAGGTGGTGCAATACCGGCTAAGCAGTGTAATTTCTCCAGTGGTGTAGGGCGTAGACACCCTGTGATAATGCGGCATGTCTCATTAAGAGCCACATCCACTGTTTTAGTGTGGTGAGATGTGTTCCACACTGGGCATGCATACTCAGCAGCAGAGTAGCATAGCGCAAGGCAGATGTCTTCACTGTATCTGGTTGTGATCCCCAGGTTGTGCCGGTCAGCTTTCGTATGATATTGTTTCTAGCACCCACTTTTTGTTTGTTTGTTTGTTTTATTTGAATATGAGGAAGAACTTAGTAACTGTAAGAGAGAGCTGTTCAGCAGTGGAACTCTCTGCTCTGGAGTGTGGCAGAGGCTCCTTCTTTGGAGGCTTTTAAGCAGAGACTGGATGGCCATTTGTTGGGGGTGCTTTGAAGGTGATTTTCCTGCTTCTTGGAAGAATGGGGTTGGAGGCTCATTTTTTGGGAGGTTTTGAAACAGAGGCTGGATGGCCATCTGTCGGGGATATTCTTGGAAGAACGGGGTTGGAGGGTCATTTTTGGAGGCATTTATTTATTTATTTATTATTTACAGTATTTATATTCTGCCCTTCTCACCACGCATATGCATGGCAAACATTCAATGCCACAGACACGCAACATACACAGACAACATATTTTAAGCAGAGGCAGGATGGCTATCTGTCGGGGGCATTGTGAATGAGATTTTCCTGCTTCTTGGAAGAATGGGATTGGAGGCTACTTTGGAGGCTTTGAAACAGGGGCTGGATGGCCATCTGTCAGGGGTGTTTTGAATGCGATTTTCCTGCTTCTTGGCAGAATGGGCTTGGAGGCTCCTTCTTTGGAGGCTTTGAAACAGAGGCTGGATGGCTATCTGTCGGGCGTTTTGAATGTGATTTTCCTACTTCTTGGAAGAATGGAGTTGGAGGCTCCTCCTTGGAAGGCTTTGAAACAGAGGCTGGATGGCCATCTGTCAGGGGTGGATTGAATGCAATTTTCCTACTTCTTGGAAGAATGAAGTTGGGGGCTCCTTCTTTGGAGGCTTTGAAACAGGGGCTGGATGGCCATCTGTCAGGGGTGTTTTTAATACATTTTCCTGTTTCTTGGCAGAATGGGGTTGGAGGCTCCATCTTTGGAGGCTTTGAAACAGGGGCTGGATGGCCATCTGTCAGGGGTGTTTTGAATGCAATTTTCCTGCTTCTTGGCAGAATGGGGTTGGACTGGATCTCTATTGAAGTCTCTTCCAACTCTAATATTATATTATTCTATGATACCCCTTCTCTCGAAAATCGACCACACATATAAAGTAAGGGAAGAGTGAAAAATCTACAAATCCCTAAAATTTCTGGCTAGTTTTGGGTAAGTCCAAAAAGACCCCCAAAATAAATTTTCTGGAGAAAGCTAACCCAGTGGATTGTCGAAGGCTTTCATGGCCGGAGTCACTAGGTTGTTGTAGGTTTTTCTGGGCTATATGGCCGTGTTCTAGAAGCATTCTCTCCTGATGTTTCGCCTGCATCTTTGGCAAGCATCCTCAGAGGTTTGTTGTAGGTTTTTTGGGTTGTACAGCCATGTTTTAGAAGCATTTTCTCCTGATGTTTCGCCTGCATCTATGGCAAGCATCCTCAGAGGTTGTTGTAGGTTTTTCCGGGCTATATGGCCATGTTCTAGAGGCATTTTCTCCTGACGTTTTGCCTGCATCTATGGCAAGCATCCTCAGAGGTTTGAGAACCACTGACTTAGATAATATTACTTTTGGGGAAAATGTTGATGCATTACGTATGAGTCTGTCTGTATTCATCCCATGTTATTTCTGCATTTCTACTCCAACGTTTCTGTTTCAAGAAATAGAAGCCAGGAACATAGTGTCATTGCTAACTAAAGTATACCTGTATTCCTTATTGCTCACCTCTCCGCCTTTGAAGATTGAGTCAAATGACTCAGGTTCTCGATGCATTTCCTTTGGCATTTGACCCCAACACTTTCAGACCGATTATCAGATGAATCCGGAATCCAACAAAAGAAAGCTCTGTATCAGTTATTTCTTAAAGTATAATCTTGTTTGGGTTTATTTGTGAAATCTCCCTTCTTAATCAGTCTGTGCCGCCTGGCCTTTGGGAAGGTAAGATGAAAGGTTTCCGGCTGAAATATTAACAGCTTATTTTTTTCTTGGTAATCATTGACCGTTCCCTGGAATCGCTTCAAAAACATTTTTTACTGAGTTGATTTCCTATAAAGCAGAAAATATGAATGTCCCAGCAGTGTGGGTGGTGGAGGGGGGAGAAGTAATATCTCAAACATGAATGGATTTATGAAATTATGAACGAAAGGCGGAAGTTTATTTTGGGCATCAAGCAGGATGGTAATTTCAAGATAAACTGCACACATTCATGGCTCCTTAAATCTTTGACTGGGTCACAGCAATGTTGATTTAGTCCCCATCATTGATTAACTATAGAAAAACTTTACATACACAGATTATTTAATTTTTAATAAAATAATATAATCAGCAAGGAAATGGAAGATCAGCAAAGAAATGGAAGATCAGCAAGGAAATGGAGGATGCATCTACACTGTTGAATTAATACATTTTGATACCTCTTTAGCTTGTTTGCATGCTGCAAGTCGCTTCTGGTTGCTTCTGGAGTGAGAGAATCAGCCTTCTATGAAGACGTTGCCCAGGGGATGCCCGGATGTCTTGCAATCCTGCGAGGAGGCTTCTCTCATGTCCCCCAACGCCAACGACTTAAATCAAGAAATAGTTTTCTTAGATCTACAGAGACACTCGCTGGAACACCTCAGCAAGCGAGAGTCCAAAAGTGGCAGGCTCAAACCCAGCACCTCAATCCGTGGGTGATACCAGATGAGAGACTCCTCCCTGGGCACACAGAAGACTGGGCGACTTGGAAGGCGTTGAACAGACTGCGCTCTGGCACCACGAGATGCAGAGCCAATCTTAAGAAATGGGGCTACAAAGTGGAATCCACGACATGCGAGTGTGGAGAAGAGCAAACCACTGACCACCTGCTGCAATGCAACCTGAGCCCTGCCACATGCACAATGGAGGACCTTCTTGCAGCAACACCAGAGGCACTCCAAGTGGCCAGATACTGGTCAAAGGACATTTAATCAGCTACCAAGTTTGCAAAATTTGGGGGTTTTTTGTTTTTTTATCTGTTTGTTTGTTTTGTTCTGTTAGAAATATAATACAATGTTCTGGTTGCGGATGACACGATAAATAAATAGTGGTTCTCAACCTGGGGAACCCAGATGTTTTTGGCCTACAATTCCCAGAAATCCCAGCCAGTTTAGCAGCTGTTAGGTTTCTGGAGTTGAAGGCCAAAAACATCTGGGGACCCCAGGTTGAGAACCACTGATTTAAGTCAATGCATGTATATCTGTACATATGTATGTTCCACAAAGACTCATGCATGACATGATGGATCTGGACCAAAATTGATACACATAGCCTTCATAATCCACGTTAAAATACTGGCAGGGCTTCATAAAGGATCTACCTCATTTGTGGGTAGGGTCCCCCCAAAAAAACAAAATGAGTGTGTATACAGTGCTCAGATGTAACCACAAGAGGGCAGTATATAGACAGAATAAAGGTTATATCAGAGGGTTGTTGTTTATTTGTTCAATCGCTTCTGACTCTTCGTGACCTCATGGACCAGCCCACGCCAGAGCTCCCTGTCAGCCATCACCACCCCCAGCTCCTTCAGGGTCAATCCAGTCACTTCAAGGATACCATCCATCCATCTTGCCCTTGGTCAGCCCCTCTTCCTTTTTCCTTCCATTTTCCCCAGCATCATTGTCTTCTCTAAGCTTTCCTTTCTTCTCATGATGTGGCCAAAGTACTTCATCTTGGCCTCTGCTACCCTTCCCTCCAATGAGCAGTCAGGCTTTATTTCCTGAAGTATGGACTGGTTGGATCTTCTTGCGGTCTCGCGGTCCAAGAAGAAGGTGTCACCCCAAAGGAGATCCATCAGGGAATGCAAGCGGTTTATGGTGATTGTGCTGATGTGAGTACTGTGTGTCGTTGGGCGAATAAGTTTAAAGATGTTGACGTGACACCTTCTGCTGTCAAGAATTCAATGACTGTGCATTGCTTAAGTTGCATTGACTGACCATCTGCGCAGGGTCCCATACTTTGCACTTTAACAACACAACTGCTCAATGTGAAGGCTTCCCACCAAAATGGAACTGTAGAGGAGAGTCTACTGAACAAGCCAGTACCTGCTGCATACCCGTACTGCCATCTGTTGAGGAGTTACGTAGGTGGAGGCATTACTTTTTATTCAACCCTCGTATTATGTACACATGGAGGCATCGAATCATGCTGGCTGGAAGCAGTTCTGGGGGCGGGCATTGAGAAGGACAGGGTACAAATATTCGAAATAAATAAATAAGTAAAATCAGCTGGAGTAGAATCCCTTTCTGTCTCAGGACAAACTTGACTGCATTGCTGCAACTCAGTCCTTAAACTCTGCCTTTCTCCAGCCCCCCTTCATAGAATTATAGAATCAAAGAGTTGGAAGAGACCTCCTGGGCCATCCAGTCCAACCCCATTCTGCCAAGAAGCAGGAATATTGCATTCAAATCACCCCCCCTGACAGATGGCCATCCAGCCTCTGTTTAAAAGCTTCCAAAGAAGGAGCCTCCACCACACTCCGGGGCAGAGAGTTCCACTGCTGAACGGCTCTCACAGTCAGGAAGTTCTTCCTCATGTTCAGATGGAATCTCCTCTCTTGTAGTTTGAAGCCATTGTTCCATTGCGTCCTAGTCTCCAGGGAAGCAGAAAACAAGCTTGCTCCCTCCTCCCTGTGGCTTCCTCTCACATATTTATACGTGGCTATCATATCTCCTCTCAGCCTTCTCTTCTTCAGGCTAAACATGCCCAGCTCCTTAAGCCGCTCCTCATAGGGCTTGTTCTCCAGACCTTTTATCATTTTAGTCGCTCTCCTCTGGACACATTCCAGCTTGTCAATACCTCCAAATGCTGATGCTGCAAGAAATGTTCCAACTAGACAGAAGACAAGGGAAGATGCAGCTGTGTTCTCATGAAAAGACTTTGCAAAAAGAAGCTTGGAGACACAACTTGTTGTAGTGGTTTGAACATTGGACTACAACTCTGGGATTAAAGGTTCGATTCATTGCTCCACCATGGAAACCCACCAGATGATGAGTCAGCCTCAGAAAACCCCATTAGGAGTTGTCATAAATTGGGGAAAAAATGGAAGACAAACAAAAACAATGACATCAATATTGCCAGGTCAGAACTATCCGAGACTTTGAAGCCTAGCAATGACTTTCTGTGATGTCACCAAGAAATGAAGCATCAACCACAGTTGCGCAAAATGGTGTGCCATTCAGACCAAAAGCATCAACTGCAACACTGAAGGAGTGAATAAAGAGAAATTAAGGGTGCATCTACACTGTAGAGTTAATGCAGATTGACAGCACTTTAACTTCCATGGCTCAATTTTTTTTTCATGTCAGGAGCAACCTGAGAAACTGCAAGTTGCTTCTGGTGTGAAAGAATTGGCCATCTGCAAGGACATTGCCCAGGGGACGCCCGGATGTTTTTATGTTTTACCATCCTTGTGGGATGCTTCTCTCATGTCCCTGCATGGGGAGCTGGAGCTGACAGAGGGAGCTCATCCACACTCTCCCCGAATTCGAACCTCCAACCTGGTGGTCTTCATTCCTGCTGGCACAAGGTTTAACCTATTGTGACACCGGGGGATCGATGCTGAAATGACACACTTACTTACTTTACTTTACTTAGGCGATTCCTCGTAGTCCGAGGGTGATGGTCCTCCAAGTTCGGTGTCCTGGGGGTGGGTTCGTAGGTGGCTGTGGAGCCCTATTCTTGACCTGCATCTTCTCCCACAGTGAGAGCATTACTTTCCAGGTGGAAGGCGATCCCGGTCGGGGTTGGCTTGATGTGCCTTCCTCTTGGCACGTTTCTCTCTTTCACCCTCCATTTGTGCCTCTTCAAATTCTGCAGCACTGCTGGTCACAGCTGACCTCCAGCTGGAGCGCTCAAGGCCTTCCCAGTTCTCAGTGTCTATGCCAGAGTTTTAAGGTTGGCTTTGAGCCCATCTCTAAATCTCTTTTCCTGTCCACCAACATTCCGTTTTCTATTCTTGAGTTCGGAGTAAAGCAACTGCTTTAGGAGATGGTGGTTGGGCATCTGGACAACGTGGCTGGTCCAGCGGAGTTGATGGTGGAGGACCATTGCTTCGATGGTAGTGGTCTTTGCTTCTTCCAGCACGCTGACGTTTGTCCGCCTGTCTTCCCAAGAGATTTGCAGGATTTTCCGGAGCCAGCGCTTATGGAATTGTTCCAGGAGTTGCATGTGACATCTGTAGACAGTCCACGTTTCGCAGGCATAGAGCAGGGTTGGGAGGACAATAGCTTTATAGACAAGCACCTTGGTCTCCCTATGGAAGCCCCGGTCCTCAAACACTCTCTGCTTCATTCAGAAAAATGCTGCACTCGCAGAGCTCAGGCGGTGTTGTATTTCGGTGTCGATGTTGACTTTGGTGGAGAGGTGGCTGCCAAGGTAGCGGAAATGAACAACATTTAGCACTCAAAGTCACACTACAACACCTTGCTTACATATTTCCATGCAAGCCCAAATAACTTTGGAGTGCCAGATCCCTTCTGATCTTGGAAGCTAAGCAGGATCAGCCCTGGTTAGTACTTGGATGGGAGACTGCCAGCCAACATGAGTTGCTATAGGCTGCATATCAGAGGAAGGAACTGGCAAAATCAGCTTTGAGTATTCATTGACTATAATAATCCCTGAAATCCATGTGGTCACCATAAGTCAACAAAAGACTGAAAAGCACATTGTCGGCTGGAGATATTTTGGGAACTACGACCCAAAAGAGTAACTTTTCCAGGCTCCAGGCTCTTTGAATGAGGGAGACATCTCAAACCAGTAATGACGCATGCTGCGGGCAACCTCTTTTGTGCGTGGTGTTGCTCCAAAGTCCCTGGCACATGGAATTTATTTCTCACAAGACCCGAGTGGTTTCCCTGTGGCTTGCCATTGGGGAATCTCTTTCTGAAAACATCAGGATGTTTGGGTTTGCTTGCTAATGGAAAATCCTTCCCTCCCCGGTCTTCACTGCAGAAAGGTGCATATGTCTTTTCTTTGTGGAGTAATTCAGATGTTTATAGGAAAGACTACAGAACCTAATTAGATTTCACTATAAGTAAACAGAAACCCCAGCTCAAACATTCTGATTGAAGGCAGATTGGGAGCCCTGCTCTGTTTTCTTTCTTCCCCCACTCTGGTCCGTCTTTTCATCCTTCCTTCCTTCCTTCCTTCCTTCCTTCCTTCCTTCCTTCCTCCCTCCCTCCCTCCCTCCCTCCCATTCTTTAGGCAGAAAGGAAATATATAAGACTATGGAAAGGGCCTTGTTGAAGAGATTATTACCATGCTGGGACTCCAGAGATCTGAGGTTGAATGACCGCTAGCTATAGAAATCGTGGACACTCTCTCAGTCTCAGAGAAAGCTAGGCAAATCCCTTCTGAATAAACCTTGCCACAAAAAACCCATTATAGAGTCACCTTAGGACACTAGTTCTCAACCATCCAAATGCCATGACCCCTTAATACAGTTCCTTGTGTTCTTCTGATTCCCAACTATAAAATTATTCGTTGCTACTTCAACACTGTAATTTTGCTACTGTTATGAATCTTAATGTAAATATCTGATATGCAGGATGTATTTGCTTCACTGGACCAAATTTGGCACAAATATCCAATACGCCCAAATTTAAATACTGGTAGGGTTGCAAAATGATAGTTATGAAGTAGCAATGAAAACAATTTTGTGGTTGGGGGTCACCATAACATGAGGAACTGTATTAAGGGGTTGCGGCATTAGGAAGGTTGAGAAACACTGCTCTAGGATGTCCGTGGGAATTGGAAACAAATGCAGTCATTGCTAATAGCCAACATAGATTTTATCAAAAACAAGTCATGCCAGACTCATCTGATCTCTCACAAAAAGAAAGTCATCTTCAACCTCAGCAAGACGGAGTGGATGAGGGATTTGAGGACATCCAACTCCAAATTGGGAAACAAGTCGTACAGGAATACCTGGCTGCTCTAAATGAGTTCAAGTCCCCAGGGCCAGATCAACTACACCCAAGAGTATTGAAGGAACTAGCGGAAGTCATTTCGGAACCATTGGCAACCATCTTTGAGAGTTCTTGGAGAACGGGAGAAGTTCCAGCAGATTGGAGGAGGGCCAATGTGGTCCCAATCTTCAAGAAGGGAAAAAAGGATGACCCAAACAATTACCGTCTGGTCAGCCTCACGTCGATACCAGGCAAGATTCTGGAAAAGATTGTTAAGGAAGTGGTCTGCAAACACTTAGAAACAAATGCGGTCATCGCTAATATTCAACATGGATTTATCAAAAACAAGTCATGCCAGACTAATCTGATCTCTTTTTTCGATAGAGTTACAAGCTGGGTAGATGTGGGGAATGCCGTGGATGTAGCGTATCTGGACCTCAGTAAGGTCTTCGACAAGATCCCCCATGACCATCTGGCAAGGAAACTAGTCCAATGTAGGCTAGGCAAAACTACGGTGAGGTGGATCTGGAATTGGTTAAATGGACGAACCCAGAGGGTGCTCCCCAATGCTTCCTCTTCATCTTGGGAAGAACTGACAAGCGGAGTGCCATAAGCAAGATTTCATTCTGGACCCGGTCCTGTTCAACATCTTTATTAATGACTTAGATGAAGGGCTAGAAGGCAGGATCATCAAGTTTGCAGACGACACCAAATTGGGAGGGAGAGCCAATACTCCAGAGGACAGGAGCAGGATTCAAAACGATGTTGACAGATTAAGAGAAATGAATGGCCAAAACTAACAAAATGAAGTTCAACAGTGACAAATGCAAGATACTCCACTTAGGCAGAAAAAATAAAATATAAAGATACAGAATGGGGGATGCATGGCTCAAGAGCAGTACAGATCTTGGAATCCTCATGGACAGCAAGTTAAACAAGAGTCAACAATGTGATGCAAGAACAAAAAAAAAGCCAATGGGCTTTTATTTTTGCCTGTATCAATAGGAGTTTAGTGCCTAGATGCAGAGAAGTCAATGCTACCCCTCTGTTCAAGCCTTGATTAGACCACACCTGGAATACTGTGTCTAATTCTGGGCACCACAATTGAAGAGAGATATTGACAAGCTGGAATGTGTCCAGAGGAGGGCGACTAAAATGATCAAGGGTTAAAGAGCTGGGCATGTTTAGCCTGAAGAAGACAAGGCTGAGAGTAGACATGATAGCCATGTATAAGTATGTGAGGGAAAGTCATAGGGAGGAGGGAGCAAGCTTGTTTTCTGCTGCCCTGGAGACTAGGATGCAATGGAACAATGGCTTCAAACTACAAGAAAGGAGATTCCATCGGAACATGAGGAAGAACTTCCTGACTGTGAGAGCTGTTCAGCAGTGGAACTCTCTGCCCCAGAGCATGGTGAAGGCTCCTTCTTTGGAGGTTTTGAAACAGAGGGGTCATCTGTCGGGGGTGCTTTGAATGCAATTTTCCTGCTTCTTGGCATGGGGTTGGATTGGATGGCCCATGAGGTTTCTTCCAACTCTATGATTCCAAAGGGGTCTTTAACTGTGAATTCCAGTCTGTGGGCAGGTTGGACTAGATGGCCTTTGCAGTTTCTTGCAAATCTATAATTCTCTAAGTCAGTGGTTCTCAACCTTCCTAATGCTGTGAGCCCTTAATACAGTCCCTCAGGTTGTGTTGACCCCCAACCATAATATTGTTTTCATTGCTACTTCATAACAGTCTGTTATAAATCATAATGTAAATATCTGATATGCAGGATGCATTTTCATTCACTGGACCAAACTGGGCACAAATACCCAATACACCCAAATGTGAATGTTAGTGGGGTTGGGGGAGGACTTTTGATTTTTGTAATTTGGGAGTTGTAGTTGCTGGGATTTATAGTTCACTTATAATCAAAGAGCATTCTGAACTCCACCAGCGATGGATTTGAACCAAACTTGGCTCCCATGACCAATGGAAAACACGGGAAGGGTTTGATGGGCATTGACCTTGAGTTTGGGAGTTGTAGTTCACCTATATCCAGAGAGCACTGTGGACTCAGCAATGTTGGATCTGGACCAAACTTGGCAGGCATACTCAATATTCCCAAATGTGAATACTGGTGGAGTTTGGGGAAAATAGACCTTGGCATTTGAGAGTTGTAGTTGCTGGGATTTATAGTTCACTTACAATCAAAGAGCATTCTGAACCCCACTCTGGTGATCTGGAAAATAAAGTAATGAGAAAGTGTTGGTTTCTAATATATGTAATGTCTTTATGCTTGTGGGTAAACAGTATTTCTTGCTGTTTCTTTGTCAGTGTTGATGTGGAGATTGTCTGGTTTGCCTACTCTGGAACATGCAACATATCATTGTCCTTCTTTAGGGGTCCCTTTCAAATCTTTGATACTGCATCTATCATATACATATATGTGTGTGTGAATGGCTGGATGGCCCTTTGTCAGGAGGGCTTTGATTATGTTTTCTTGCCCTGGTGAAGGGAGTTGGACTGGATGGCCTTAAGGCAGCATTTCTCAACCTGGAAAGTCAAGACCCCGTGTTGGGGGGGGGGTCACCAGGGGGTGTCAGAAGGGTTACCCAAGACCACCAGAAAACACAGTATTTTCTGTTGGTCATGGGGGTTCTGTGTGGGATGTTTGGCCCAATTCTATCGTTGGTGGGGTTCAGAATGCTCTTGATTGTAGGTGAACTATAAATCCCAGTAACTACAACTCCCAAATGTCAAGGTCTATTTCCCCCAAACTCCATCTGTGTTTATATTTGGGCATACTGAGTATTTGTGCCAAGTTTGGTCCAGTTCCATCATTGTTTGAGTCCACAGTGCTCTCTAGATGTAGGTGAACTACAACTCCCAAACTCAAGGTCAATGCCCACCAAACCCTTCCAGTATTTTCTGTTGGTCATGGGAGTCCTGTGTGCAAGTTTGGTTCAATTCCATCATTGGTGGAGTTCAGAATGCTCTTTGATTGTAGGTGAACTATAAATCCCAGCAACTACAACTCCCAAATGACAAGCATAATTTTTTGAGTGATGGTCACTCCTTGTGTTGTGAGACGTTTTGTTGCCAAATTTAGTGTGATTTCGTTCATTGGTTCTTTTGTTTTTAAGGTACTCGTTATGCACAGAGCATTTATATATAGAGAGATTACAATCAAAGAACATTCTGAACTCCACCAACGATAGAATTGGCTCAAACTTCCCACATGGAATCCCCATGACCATCAGAAAACACTGTGTTTTCTGATGGTCTTTGGTGACCCCTCCGACACCCCCTCGCGACCCCTTCAGGGGTCCCGACCACCAGGTTGAGAAACACTGAATAATAATAATAATAATAATCAGTTCTTGTGGGTTTTTTCGGGCTATATGGCCATGTTCTAGAGGCATTTCTCCTGATGTTTCGCCTGCATCTATGGCAAGCATCCTCAGAGGTGAGGTCTGTTGGAACTGGGAAAAGGGGTTTATATATCTGTGGAATGACCTGTTTTCCCAGTTCCAACAGACCTCACTACATCTGAGGATGCTTGCCATAGATGCAGGCGAAACGTCAGGAGAAATGCCTCTAGAACATGGCCATATAGCCCGAAAAAACCCACAAGAACTGAGTGATTCCAGCCATGAAAGCCTTCGACAATACATTGATCCAAGCACTGTTCTAACAGCACCATGCAAAAACTAGCCTTAACTCTGTACTATAGGTTTTTGGAGGAAAGGAATAAAGACATGGAATAAGTAATCCAGGCTAATATTTTTAGGGGCCACGCCCTCATTTTCATAGTGAACTTGTTTCAACCACTTTCATGTGATCTTATTCTCCTAGGTATGGAAACGCGTAATTGTTCTTTCTTAGAGGGACTTTCTCGCTCTTCCTCTCTTTCTTCCTGCCTTTTAGAGGCACCTGGGAGGGGAATCAGGGTGTTGATCCAAATCTTTGTCTAAGCAAAATAATTCATCGGAGGCAGACGAGGGAATGAATGACAAGCCAGACGTTCTCAAAGCACATGTGGGAGAGGAAGCATCTTTGAAGGCTCTTTGGTGGCGGCTCGG
Source organism: Anolis sagrei ordinatus (assembly GCF_025583915.1). Taxonomy (NCBI): domain Eukaryota; kingdom Metazoa; phylum Chordata; class Lepidosauria; order Squamata; family Anolidae; genus Anolis; species Anolis sagrei. Next base: position 273,533,251 of record NW_026846588.1, on the reverse strand, counting down.
CACAAAGGGGTGTCGATGTGAGTGTGTATGTGGAGAGAGAGAGAAGCAAACCATGTCTATTTCATTGCATCGAGCCAAACACATCTGCCAAAGAACAAGGTGAGGGGGGGAAAGTTCGATGTGAGTGTGTATGTGGAGAGAGAGAGAAGCAAACCATGTCTATTTCATTGCATCGAGCCAAACACATCTGCCAAAGAACAAGGTGAGGGGGGGAAAGTACCCAAAGAAATGGAAGAAATCTGCTGGAGCATCTCCTGGCGCAGCCAAGAAGATGTTTGGCCATCAACAACGCATGAGCCGCAGTGCAGAAAAAATGCTTGGACTATGAGGCATTCAGATGGAAGCAGAAGAGAAATTGGGCCTTGGGGGAAAGTCTGTGTTCAATGTGGACTTGGGAAGGCTGCTTTTAGCCTTCAGAATCCCCAAATTATATCCTTCAACTTTTGGAAAGGACATTCCCAATTACCGTATATACCCGAGTATAAGCCGACCCGAATATAGAATCATAGAATCAAAGAGTTGGAAGAGACCTCATGGGCCATCCAGTCCAACCCCCTGCCAAGAAGCAGGGATATTGCATTCAAATCACCCCTGACAGATGGCCATCCAGCCTCTGCTTAAAAGCTTCCAAAGAAGGAGCCTCCACCACACTCCGGGGCAGAGAGTTCCACTGCTGAATGGCTCTCACAGTCAGGAAGTTCTTCCTCATGTTCAGATGGAATCTCCTCTCTTGTAGTTTGAAGCCATTGTTCCGCGTCCTAGTCTCCAAGGAAGCAGAAAACAAGCTTGCTCCCTAGGAACCGAGGCACCTAATTTTACCACCAAAAACTGGGAAAACTTATTGACTCAAGTATAAGTCGAGGGTGGGAAATGCAGCAGGTACTGGTAAAACAAAATAAATATAGATACCAGTAAAATTACATTAATTGAGGAAACAGTAGCTTAAATTACAACAGCAAAACAACAGAGAGTAAACAATCAGGCACATCAAATCACCTCTCAAAGAAAGATTCCCCCAGGCACTTCCAAGCCATCAAATGCTAATCAAGGTGGGCAGTTGAAACATTCACACCTAGCTCCAGCAGACAAAAGTCCTTTGTCCCACCCTGGTCTTTCCACAGATATATAAACCCATTTTCCTACTTCCAACAGACCTCACTACCTCTGAGGATGCTTGCCATAGATGCAGGCGAAACGTCAGGAGAAAATGCCTCTAGAACATGGCCATAGAGCCCGGAAAACCCACAACAACCCAGTGATTATATAGATATAGATACCAATAAAATTACATTAATTGAGGAAACAGTAGGTTAAATGTTTTTCCATCTATATAAATAAAAATGTAATGTTCGTTTGTGGGATTAACATAACTCTAAAACCTCTGGACGAATTGCCACCAAATTTGGACAGCATATACCTAACAACCCAATGTATGTCCTTCACTCAAAATTTTTTGATTTTGTTGTTTGGGAGTTGTAGTTGCTGGGATTTATAGTTCACCTACAGTCCAAGAGCACACTGAACTCCACCAGTGATGGAATTGAACCAATCTTGGGACACAGAACTCCCATGACCAACATAAAATACCATGTATTTTGCTTCACTGGACCAAATTTGGCACAAATACCCGATACGCCCAAATTTGAATACTGGTGGGGATGGAGTTGATTTGTCATTTGGGAGTTGTAGTTGCTGGGATTTATAGTTCACCTACAATCAAGAGCATTCTGAACTCCACCAATGATGGAATTGAACCAAACGTGGCACACAGGACTCCCATGACCAACAGAAACACTACAAGGGTTTAGTGGGGATTGACCTTGAGTTTGGGTGTTGTAGTTCACCTACATCCAGAGAGCACCATGGACTCAAACCACGATGGATTTGGACCAAACTTGGCACGAATTATCCATATGCCCAAATATTAACACAGATGGAGTTTGGAGGAAATAGACCTTGACATTTGTAGTTACTGGGATTTATTTTCTGTTGGTCATGGGGGTTCTGTGTGGGAAGTTTACCCCAATTCTGTTGTTGGTATGGTTCAGAATGCAATTTGATTGTAGGTGAACTATAAATCCCAGTAAACTCCATCTGAGCATATGGAGTATTTGTGCCAAGTTTGGTCCAGATCATTGTTTGAGTCCACAGTGCTCTCTGGATGTAGGTGAACAACAACTCCCAAACTCAAGATCAATGCCCACCAAACCCTCCTAGTGCTTTCTGTTGGTCATGGGAGTCCTGTATGCCACCTTTGGTTCAATTCCATCATTGGTGGAGTTCAGAATGCCCTTTGATTGTCAGTGAACTATAAATCCCAGCAACTACAACACCCAAATAACAAAATCAAAAAATTTTGAGTGAAGGACATACATTGGGTTGTTAGGTATATGCTGTCCAAATTTGGTGGCAATTTGTCCAGTGGTTTTAGAGTTATGTTAATCCCACAAATGAACTTTGCATTTTTATTTATACAGATTGTTTCTGAGCACTGCCACAAGTCCTCCGCTCATGTACATAACATGAAGGAAAGACATCCAAGAAGAATTTCGACAATCTGGAACATTTCTGGAGGAGAGAGATCAAAATGGTCAAAGGTCTGGAAACCATGAATCACTATAATGAGCAGCTTAGGGAGCTGGATATGTTTAGCTTGGAGGAGAAAAGGTGGACAGTATTGCCATATCTGAAAATTTGGAATTATGTCATATTGAATATAGAGCCATCTTGTTTTCTGCTGCTTCGTGGATGACGACACAATAGAGCAATGGGAAAACAAACCCCACCTGAATATTGGTGAGAACTACCTGACAATAAGAGCTGTTTGGCAGTGCAATATCTGGGGGTGTGAAGGAGTCTTCTCCTAAGCCGCTCATTATAGTGATTCATGGTTTCCAGACCTTTGACCATTGTGATCTCTTTCCTCCAGAAATGTTCCAGGTTGTCCAAATCCTTCTTGGATGACTCTCCTTCATGTTATGTATAGGAATAATATAAGTGGAGGACAATACAATAGCTAAATAAGAGCTCATATTAGAGTAGCTGATGAAGGAAGGCAAAACTATGGGAAAGATAGGATTTCAGGAATTACTTTGGGTTTTCTAGAGCATCTAGAAGCCCAGTGCTGAAAATAGCAAAGTGTGCTTCAAAGCTCCATCTCTTTTAAGTGACAACTCCAGGACATTGGGGTTTTTGAACAGAGGCTGAATGGTTATCTATCTGGAGAGCTTATGAGTGTTGAATGAAAACTCGTAAGCTCTCCTGACATATGGCCATTTAGCCATCTTCCTCCACCTTCATAACTCCTCAACAGATAGCAGTACTGGTAGGTGGCAGGTACTGGCTTATTTAGTAGACTCTCCTCTACAGTTCCATTTTGGCAGGAAGCCTTAGCATTGAACGATTGTCTTGTTAAAGTGCAAAGTATGGGACCCTGCACAGATTTTAATTCCTTGCAGAAAATGGAGAGAGTGGGAGCCTATCTGCTCTCCCTGGGGAGGGAGTTCCAGAGCCAAGGGGCCACCACAGAGAAGGCCCTTTCCATCGTCCCCACCAACTGAGCTAATAAGCCAAATAATACTTGGCTTATTTGACTATTGCGGTGACCAGGGAAGCATTCGCACAGTTAAAACTAGTGCGCCAGCTGTGCCCGTACCTTGGGAAGCCTGACTTGGCCACGGTAGTCCATGCTCTAGTCACATCCCGTTTAGACTACTGCGACGCTCTCTACGTGGGGTTGCCTCTGAAGACTGCTCGGAAGCTTCAAATGGTCCAACGATTGGCAGCCAGGATGCTAACAGGAGCGGCACTCAGGGAGCACACCACTCCACTGCTGCGCCATCTCCACTGGCTGCTAATTTGCTACCGGGTACAATTCAAAGTGCTGGCTTTAGCCTTTAAAGCCCTAAACGGTTCTGGCCCGACTTACCTGTCTGAACGCGTCTCCTATGAACCAGTTAGGACATTAAGATCGTCTGGGGAGGCCCTGCTCTCGATCCCGCTGGCTTCACAAGCACGCCTGGCGGGGACGAGAGACAGGGCCTTCTCAGTGGTGGCCCCTCAGCTGTGGAACGCCCTTCCTGCAGATATTAGATGGACCTCCTCCTTGCTGGCATTCTGGAGGAAAGTAAAGACCTGGCTGTTTGAACAGGCATTCGACTAAGCAGTGTGATTGATTGACTGACTATCGGAACACGGAATATCGGATAACGAGTTTGGATTCTGATTTCATTGATGAGACCTGATGGATTTGTTATATTGATGTAGTGATGTATTGATATTGATGTTTAATGATTTGTGATGCTATTGCTTTTAAATGCCTAATGATTTTGTATTGTGTATACCGAAACTGTTGTAAACCGCTCTGAGTCGCCTAAGGGCTGAGAAGAGCGGTATACAAATAAAGCAAATAAATAAATAAATAAATATTGCGGTCGAGCACCATCACTGCTCATTGGCTTATAATGTTCCTATGCAGAAAATGAAAGGGAGACCTTGCACTTACCGCAGAAAAAAGGAGAAGAGGCAATGCTGATAAAGGTAGATGCTCATTCTGTGAACATGTTTTTGCAAGGGCCGCTGGGATCTTCCATGTCTGTGAGGGCATACATCTGCTCCACCCAGTTTTGAGGTATCCAAGGTGCTGAATGTATTTGGATGCTAGAGCTGAGCATTTGGATAGCTCCCTTAAAGTTCTGATTGAAAACAGAAAACAATTTGGGTTGTTGTAGGTTTTTCCGGGCTATATGGCCATGTTCTGGAGGCAATTTTTTTCCTGACGTTTCTCCTGCATCTATGGCAAGCATCCTCAGAGGTAGTGAGGTCTGAGGATGCTTGCCATAGATGCAGGCGAAACGTCAGGAGAAAAATTGCCTCCAGAACATGGCCATATAGCCCGAAAAAACCTACAACAACCCAGTGATCCCAGTCATGAAAGCCTTCGACAATACCAAAAACAATTTGACCACCGTTGTGGGATCTGAAAAGATGATTTTGGTGGCTGGATGGATGGATGGCTGGCTAGCTGCTGAAATTATTTCCTTAGGTAAAAATAAAAGAAATTTTGTGTGAGGAATGTGTTAAATTGTAATCACGCTTTATTGGACATGTTGTTGGAGCTCAACCTGTGATTGTGTTTTAGGATCAGGGTGCTTTGGATGTGGGGAATGATGTCAATGGGTTACAGAATGAGTTTCAAGATGGCAATGGTTTGGCCAGGGGTATTGATGCAGAGAATGACCAGGAGATCCCTGTTCAAAGTGTAGTTTCCCATGAGAATGTCCCTGAGGGGTGTGGGGATGAAGGTGTGCTTTCTGAATTGTTACCAGAGAATTCCCATGATAGGGAACATGAAAACAGCTCGGCACCTGGCCCAGCTGCAGAAATTAATGAGCAAATAGATAGATGGGAGGAGATCAGTCAGAACAGTGGCTTCGGCGGTCTGCCAGGCTCTGAGAGAAAAAGATAAGAAATTCTCAGCGAAAGCGAAACCAAATCCTGAGTGCTAGAGACATAGCTAACGAGGAGATAAAAGTCCCAAGTACAGGATATATAGTCAGATGAAGCATTGTTTGGAATCAAGTCAAGACCTTGTCCATGTTCATGGAAGCTTTGCTTGGAAAAATCATGTTTCCCTTGTTTCATGGTTTTGACCTATGCTTCTATATTCATGCCTTGGATTCATGTTTCCTGATTTCTTGCATTTTATTTGGGAAGTTTTGACTTTGTTTTTATGGACTTTGTTGGTGTATTACTCTGGACTACTTTGTTCCTGCTTATCTTCCTACCTAATTGGATTTACCTATTTATTTAAAGTGCTTTTTTACCTTACTGCTTTTTAATTATCTTCAATAAAAGGATTGTTTTCCATCCAACGGTGTGGTGTTTAAAGTCAGATGGCTTTTCCTGTCCTGGAGTGCAACAATACATCTGCTCCACCCAGTTTTGAGCTTTCCAAGGTGCTGAATGTATTTGGATGATCGAGCTGAGCACTTTGGAGAGCTCCTTTAAAGTTCTGATTAAAAGCAGAAAAAATATTGACCACTGTTGTGGGATCTGAAAAGATGATTTTGGTGGCTGGCTGGATGGCTGGCTAGCTGCTGAAATTATTTCCTTGGGTACAGAATAAAAGAAAATTTGTGTGAGGAATGTGTTAAATCAGTGTTTCTCAACCTTCCTAATGCCGTGACCCCTTAATCCAGTTCCTCATGTTGTGGTGACCCCCAACCATYACATTATTTTTGTTGCTACTTCATAACTGTAATTTTGCTACTGTGATGAATTGTCGTGTAAATATCCAATATGCAGGATGTATTTTCATTCACTGGACCAAATTTAGCACAAATACCCAATATGCCCAAATTTGAATACTGGTGGGGTTGGGGGGGGGGGGAGATGTGATTTTGTCATTTTGGAGTTGTAGTTGCTGGTATGTATAGTTAACCTACAATCAATGAGCATTCTGAACTCCACCAATGATGGAACTGAACCAAAGTTGGCACACAGAACTCCCATGACCAACAGAAAACATGAGAAAGGTTTGGTGGGCATTGACCTTGAGTTTGGTGTTATAGTTCACCTACATCCAGAGAGCATTGTGGACTCAAACAATGATTGATCTGGATCTAACTTGGCACAAATACTCAATATGCCCAGATGTAAACACTGGTGGAGTTTGGGGAAAATAAACCTTAACATTTTGGAGTTGTAGTTGCTGGGATTTATAGTTCACCTACAATCAAAGAGCCTCTTGAAGCCCATCAACAATAGAATTGGGCCTAACTTCCCACACAGAACCCCCATTAACAACAGAAAATACTGTGTTTTCTGATGGTCTTTGGTGACCCCTCTGGCACTCCCTCGCGACCCCTCAGGGGTCCCAACCCCCAGGTTGAGAAACACTGTGTTAAATTGTAACCATACAATATGTTATATGTTGTACACCGCCGCGAGTCGCCCTAGGGCTGAGAGTGGCGGTCAACAAATGCAGCAAATAAATAATAAATAAATAATACGTTATCAGACATGTCCACATTGCAGTTGTTGTGTAGACATGTCTGATAGGCTGTTAGGAATTGCGGGAGTTGAAGTCCAAACCACCTAGAGGGCTGAAGTTTGCCCCGGCCCAGTCTAGAAGAAGAAAAAATATCATCTCATGGTGAAAAGCTCTCATGGAGGAGATAAGAGAGAAAAAGTGTCAAGTCGGGTAGTGCAGAAAGAGACAGGATACGGTGAAGGAAAAAACCCTAAACAAACAGAGAGTCACTATAAATATATTCTGTGCTTAAACTCATTGAATAATACATTTGAAAAAGAAACCCCATCCCCAGGCCATTTAGTCCAATTCCATTCTACCATGCAGAAAAGCACAATCCAGGCACTCTTGACAGATGGCCATCCTGAGTTTGTTAAAATCTCTCCAAGAAAAGGAGAATTTACCAGACTCCAAGTCAAAGTATTCCACTACTAAACAGCTCTTCAACTGCAAGCTACTAAGTACAGGCTTGCAAATATTTCTAACTGTAGCATAGCATCTGTGGAAGCTTTTGACTTTCATATTACTATGGAAGTGATCTGGAAATCTAATCTGGACTGCAACGCAAGCTTCAAAGGTACTCAGTAAATTTTGAAAGTGCCGGTTGATTATGTTTGGTGGTGATTGACTTCGGTCTCTTTAGACTAGGCTTGGGCGGTTTCGTTCGTTAATTTCGTAATTCGTTATTAATTCGTATTTAAATTAGCTTACGATCCAATATTGAGCCATGCAGGACTACTGTGAGGAGTAATTAAAAATCGAAACAATTTTTCCAATTTATTTCGTATTGTTTCGTAATTGTTTCAAAATTGTTTCAAAATTGTTTCGTAATTGTTTCGTAATTATTTCCGTATGTCTGGTGCAAGTTTTATAGTTGTTGTTTGTTTTATCAGTGATAAAAAATAAATTATCACACCAACAGTCAACAACAGAGGGAGAGGGAAGCTTCAGAAGTTCCCCCTGTCCCATTTGGAGGGTTTTTTAGCATATTGCGCAAACGTGTCCGCCATTAACGAATCGATTCGTAATTTTATGAAATTTCGTATATTTCGAACTTTTTTAAAGGAAAATTTTGGAATTCTTTAAAAAAACGAAACGCAAGGGCCCCCTAAAAACGAAACGAGTATAGAACCAAATTTTTCCGTGGTTACCCAAGCCTACTTTAGACACATCAATTTCAGACTAAAACCTAGAGCAGATTTACCACCTCATGGATACGGAAGGTCACAATAAGAGTGCAGCACTTGGAGAGAAACAGATACAAGCCATTCCCGTCTTGGCTGTGGCATAAGAATTGGCTCGTTTGCAAATGGCTGTCATCAAGAAGAAAAACAAGAAAACAGCAGCCAGTTCCCTCCCCTCCTCTTTTTATTTTTGGAGTGGGGGAGTTTGTGTTTTTGGGATGTTACAGCTTCCCAAGGGACACTCTAAAGCTTGGAGGGCTTTGCTCAGAAAATTAATGATGTTCAGAAAACTGGTTCAGTTGTTTGGTAGCAAGGTGCATTCCTAAGTTTTTCAAGATACATCCCTGGCTGGAGCCAAGCCTCTCACCATATTATTACCCTTCAGAACATCATCAAAACAACCCAATGCCTTCCATAAAATTAGCCAGTGCATGGCCTACTCTGGATGCCAGCTCCTTTGCAAAATCCATCATCATAATCATCTGATTCTTTCTAGCTAGCATTGAAACTTCTTTTTTTTTTTTGTATTAATGGCTGCAATTCTAAGCTGCAGTGAGATTGTGCATTGTACATGTTTACTTACTTATTTAGGCGATCCCGGATGATCTCTCCCGCTGGGTTTCGGGGTACGGTGTCATCTGTACGCAGATGATGTCCAACTCTGTCACTCCTTTCCACCTGCTACTAAGGAGGCTGTCGAGGTCTCTTGCGAAGACAGGCGGAAAAATGTCAGCATGCTGGAAGAAGCAAAGACCACCAGCACTGAAGCGATGGTCCTCCGCCATCAACTCCGCTGGACCGGCCACGTTGTCCGGATGCCCGACCACCGTCTCCCAAAACAGTTGCTCTACTCCGAACTCAAGAATGGAAAATGGAATGAGATTTAAAGATGCTGGAAATGTGGGAAGGAAAAGGGAACCTTTTATCATCAGTGGTGGTCCTGCAGACAAATAAGAAAGTTTTGGAAGGAGATACACCAGGCATCTCAAAAAATTTTAAAGACCAATTTTCCACAAATGCCAGAGACTTATTTATTAGGAATTACGAATGTGAAGTTGGATAAGAACCAGGAAAAGTGCTTTTCTTGCTCAGCACAGCAGCAAGGATACTCATTGCTAGAATTTGGAAGCCAAAAGAAATTCCAAATCTGGAAGACTGGACTTTAAAAATCTTTGATATTATTCAAATGGACTGCCTTTCGCAAATATTAAAAGGAACACATAAGAGGACAAATTGGACTGGGTTTAAAGACTTTATTAAAACCAGGAAGGTCCCATTACAGGTAGACCTGTCTAGTATTTGAGTTAAGAAACTAATCTAAGGAAGCATGGTCAGCAGGAATAACAAGAAATTAAGAGATGAAGACTCCCAGAAGACTATTGGGAAGTAACGCAAAAGAATGCGATTTTTGTCTGGGTGTATTTTCTGTTATTGGGGTGTTTTTTTTTCTTTTTCGGGTGACCCCCCCCCTCCTCTCACTCTCCCTTTACCCCCTGAATTCCACTCCCTACTGTGTGTATATATGTGTAAAACATTTAAAAAAGAAAGAATAGGGCTCCACAGCCACCTACGAACCCACCGCCAGGACACCGAACTTGGAGGACCATCATCCTCAGACTACGATTGATCGCCTAAGTAAGTAAGTAAATGGAAAGTAATGCTGGAGAAGTGACAGCCAGAGTCTTTTTAACAATCTACAGCAGAGCTTCCACCTCTGTTTTTTCCCCCTTCCTTTTTTCATTTCTTCCTTTCTTTCCTTAAGTTTGATGTTACGAGTGTTGGATGTCACTTCATCAAAACCCTTTCTGTTTGTCCTTTCTTGGCCCACAAGAGAATTGTGAGGTGGAGGCACTGAGCGGAAGCTTGGGAAATAACTTCACGCAAGGTATGGAAATGGGAAGAATGCGGCATGCGGACCTTGTAAACCAGGATGCAGAGATCCAGGGTTGAATTTCCAGAGCTGGCAATTTGGGATGAGGATGTGGAGGGTGTGCGCCTGTGAATTCCCACCTCTTTTTATTTGTAAACCGAGCAAAAGTCGCAGTGATCTCATCCAAACACATAAACACCATCCCCTCTGTGCTCTTTAAGGACCAATTGTTCAGCATGAAAAGGCTGGTTCATGGCTTACCTGCGCATCGTCTGCAGAGTTTACTGCTTTTTAACAGTTTGGCTTTACAGACCCCAGAGGGAAGGTTTGGAGATGCCATTCCGGTCCTCTTTGGGATCACTGTTTGGAGCCGGTGAGCCTCAAATTGGTCTATGAAATTCTGCATACTTTGTGATGTCAAAAGGGGGGATCTGGAAGATGTCTGCAACCAGCGCTGGAGGTGACAGCAGAAAAGGGCAGGATTGCTGTATCGAGAGGAAAGCCAGACTTGACAACTGCTGTTTGGAACAGCACTGTGCCTAGGAACTTAGGACTTATGGCAACCCTATGGATTTCATAGGGTTTCCAGAGGCAAGGAATAATCAGAGATGGTTTTGCTAGTTCCTTCTTCTGAAATATTGACTCCAACACATGGACATCACTGTCAGTCAACATCTACACAAATGACCAGCCACTGCCAGAAGGGACAGAGAGCTTCATCTATGCTGATGATCATGCCATTACTGCTCAAGCAGGGAGCTTTGGGATGGTAGAACAGAAGCTTTCCGAAGCTCTAGGTGCTCTCACTGCCTAATACAGGGAAAACCAGTTGATCCCCAACCCATCTAAAACACAGACATGGGCCTTTCATCTCAAGAACAGACAAGCATCCCGAGCTCTGAAGATCACCTGGGAAGGAATCCCACTGGAGCATTGCAGCGCACCCAAATACCTGGGAGTCACTCTGGACCGTGCTCGGACCTACAAGAAGCACTGCCTGAACATCAAGCAAAAAGTGGGTGCTAGAAACAATATCATACGAAAGCTGACTGGCACAACCTTGGGATCAACCAGACACAGTGAAGACATCTGCCCTTGCGCTATGCTACTCTGCTGCTGAGTATGCATGCCCAGTGTGGAACACATCTCACCACACTAAAACAGTGAATGTGGCTCTTAATGAGACATGCCGCATTATCACGGGTGTCTGCGCCCTACACCACTGGAGAAATTACACTGCTTAGCCGGTATTGCACCACCTGACATCCGCCGGGAAGTAGCAGCCAATAGTGAAAGGACCAAGGCAGAGACATCTCCAGCTCATCCACTGTTTGGGTATCAGCCAGCACGTCAACGACTTAAATCTAGAAATAGTTTTCTAAGATCTACAGAGACACTCGCTGGAACACCTCAGCAAGCGAGAGTCCAAAAGTGGCAGGCTCAAACCCAGAACCTCAACCAATGGCTGATACCAAATGAGAGACTCCCCCCTGGGCACACAGAGGACTGGGCGACTTGGAAAGCACTGAACAGACTGCGCTCTGGCACCACGAGATGCAGAGCCAACCTTCAGAAATGGGGCCACAAAGTGGAATCCACAACATGCGAGTGTGGAGAAGAGCAAACCACTGACCACCTGCTGCAATGCAACCTGAGCCCTGCCACATGCACAATGGAGGACCTTCTTGCAGCAACACCAGAAGCACTCCAAGTGGCCAGATACTGGTCAAAGGACATTTAATCAACTACCAAACTCACAAATTCTGTATTTTTCTGTTTTTTGGGGTTTTTTTGCTTTGTTCTGTTAGAAATGTAATAAAATCGACTGGTTGTACTGACACGATAAATAAATACTGTCAGTCTCTCATCCAAGTACTTTACTTACTTAGGCGATCCCTCGTTGGCCGAGTAGGATAGTCTTCCAGAATCAGTATTCTTGTGGATCCGTAGATGACTGTGGAGCTCTATTCTTGATCTTCATCTTCTCCCGTAGTGAGGGCATTGGTTTCAAGGTAGAAGGTGGTCTCGGTCAGGGTTGGCTTGGCGCACCTTCTGTTTGGCACATTTCTCCCTTTCACCCTCCATTCGTGCCTCTTCAAATTCTGCAGCACTGCTGGTCACAGCTGACCTCCAGCTGGAGCATTCAAGGGCCAGGGCTTCCCAGTTCTCAGTGTCTATGCCAGAGTTTTAAAGGTTGGCTTTGAGCCCATCTTTAAATCTCATTCTGTTTTCCATTCTTGAATTCGGAGTAGAGCAACTGCTTTGGGAGATGGTGATCGGGCATCTGGACAACATGGCCGGTCCAGCGGAGTTGATGTAGGAGGACCATTGCTTCAATGCTTGTGGTCTTTGCTTCTTCCAGCAAGCTGACATTTGTCAGCTTGTCTTCCCAAGAGATCCAAGTACTAACTAGGGCTAAATATGCTTAGTTTCTAAGATCAGATGGGATCTGGGATCTTTGAGGTTAGTAGGGTTACTGTGGCGCAGCTGTCTGGGAGTCAACTGCATTAAGATCGCTACTGACCAAAAGGTAATGAGTTGGAAGCCAGCCTGGGTCAGAGTGAGCTTCCAACCAATTTGTGTAGCTTGCTGTCGACCTTTGCAGCCTGAAAGACAGTTGCATCTGTCAACTAGGAAATTTAGGTACCACTTATGAGGGGAGGCTAATTTACGACACATAAAAATCTCCACCAAGCATGCAAAGAATAAGGAAGTACTTCATCAGTCTCACAAATAGGCGGTGAAGCAACAGCTCCCCTGGTGGCCAGAATACCTTTCAACAAAGGATTCCCCCAGCCAGTAAGAAGCTATACCTTGAAAACTGCTAGGCCATTAAATGCTAATCAAGGTGGCCAACTGAAACATTCACACCTAGCTCCAACAGACAAGAGTTCTTTCTCCCAACATAGACATTCTACAGATATAAACCTCATTTTACTAGTTTCCAACGGACCTCCAAACTTCTGTGGATACCTGCCATAGATGCAGGCAAAACATCAGGAGAGAATGCTTCTAGAACATGGCTATACAGCCCAAAAAACTTACAGCAACCCTTGGGATGGGCCGGGAGGCGGGTAAGGAAGCGCGGGTAAGAAAATAACATATAATATATATAAAAGAATGTATAAATATTAAAATCAACATGGCATCCCTACTTTGCGGATTTTCACTTATCACGGGTGGTCCTGGAACAGAACCCCTGCAATAAGTGAGGGAACACTGTACTTGGAAGTGCTATCCTGCAGTATTTGGAGTAAAGGGACTAAAGTGAGATCTTGGGTGTTTCTGTGCTTTCAGATTGCCTGTCATCTTATAGCAACCGTATGAAATTCAGAGGTTTTTCTTAGACAAGTATGGAGCTGGTTTTGCCAGTTCCTTCCTCTGAAATGTAGCCTGCCACACCTGGTACTCCTTGCTGGTCCCCATCCAAGTACTAACCAAGGCTTACCTGTCTTATCTTCCAAGATTAGAATGATTTGGTGCTTTCTGGACCCTTCTCTCTTGTCTGAATTGTGCTTGTAAATCTGAATGAGAGTACGCTTGGATGGGTGGGCAGCATCTTCCAGAATGTAGAATGTCCTCTCTGCAGAAAAGGAGAGGTGATGAAAGCAATCCAAGGGGCCCATTGCCATAATTCATTCATTTGATTGATTGGTTTATGTCCCATCTTTCTCCCAGATTGGGATTTATAACCCCCTTTTTCCAGTTTGGAGATCAAAATGTCATACAACAGATTTTTTAAAAAAAAGTTAAACAATCTCATCATACTAAAGTCAAAAAAGTGTTCAAACTATCAGGGGAGGAAAGAAAACTATTAAAATAGCAAACAATGAAAACAACAGAATGTGTCCAGAGGAGGGCGACTAAAATGATCAAGGGTCTGGAGAACAAGCCCTATGAGGAGCGGCTTAAGGAGCTGGGCATGTTTAGCCTGATGAAGAGAAGGCTGAGAGGAGATATGATAGCCATGTATAAATATGTGAGAGGAAGCCACAGGGAGGAGGGAGCAAGCTTGTTTTCTGCTTCCTTGGAGACTAGGACGCGGAACAATGGCTTCAAACTACAAGAGAGGAGATTCCATCTGAACATGAGGGAGAACTTCCCGACTGTGAGAGCCGTTCAGCAGTGGAAACTCTCTGCCCCGGAGTGTGGTGGAGGCTCCTTCTTTGGAAGCTTTTAAACAGAGGCTGGATGGCCATCTGTCAGGGGTGATTTGAATGCAATATTCCTGCTTCTTGGCAGAATGGGGTTGGACTGGATGGCCCAGGAGGTCTCTTCCAACTCTTTGATTCTATGATTCTATGATTCTATGAACAGGGTTGTTGTTGGTTTTTTTCCAGCTATATGGCCATGTTCTGGAGGCATTCTCTCCTGACGTTTTGCCTGCATTTATGGCAGTGGTTCTCAACCTGGGGTCCCCAGATGTTTTTGGCCTTCAACTCCCATAAATCCTAACAGCTGGTAAACTGGCTGGGATTTCTGGGAGTTGTAGACCAAAAATATCTGGGGACCCCAGGTTGAGAACCACTGATCTATGGCAAGCATCCTCAGAGGTAGTGAGGTTTGTTGGAACGAGGAAAATGGGTTTATATATCTGTGGAAAGACCAGGGCGGGACAAGGAACTCTTGTCTGCTGGAGCTAGGTGTCTAACAACCACCATGTCAGACTACACAGAGAAGCCATTGAAATCCACAAGCATGTGGACAATTTCAACAGAAAGAAGTAAACCAAGAAAATGAACAAAATCTGGCTATCAGTATTACAAAACTCTGTGACGGCGCGAGTGGTGCCGCCTATGTATAGAACTGTTAATTGTAAGATTTAAACTGTTGTATCATGCTTAATCCTGCCCCTTTTTACCCTGCTTATGTATGGATTGGTTGCTTGTAGCTGTCAATCAGTACTGTTTGGCTCCACCTCTTCCTGCAAGAGGGGAGAACTTCCTTTTTTTCCTCTTCATTCTGCCATCAGAGTTCCTACCAGATGGACGTGAGTAAAAGACTTGATTCTAAAGGACCCTGATTTAAGTTACCTCTTAGCACCAGTTCTGAGGTTTTTACCCCTGGGACTCATGCTTTATGTCCAGATCATCCTGGACAATTATTGAGGAGACCCAGGCGCCTTCAAGCCGGTTCTTTTGGCACCAAAGGAAGATCCTGAATCTTCAAAACATAGGCCATCTGAACTGGGGTTGTGGTTTGCTCCGGCATTCACAGCCATTGAGGAAAGAGGAAACTTGGTGAGGCTTCTCAGCTTCAAACCCCTTGGACCCAGGACTAATTGAGACTGTAATATATGTTTTCCTTCACCCCTCTAAAGTTTTCCAGCTCATTGCTTTGAAGAAATGACTTTGTGATACATAAAACTTATTTTGAGCTATTTACAGCGTTTTGGGTTTTTGGGAGTTCCAGTTTCCTATAGGAGGGCAAGAAGCAATCCCCTGGGGGAAAGATGCCACGTCCATCCCTCCTTTATTGAGAATAATAGCCCCCAGGCGCGACGGCACAAACTCTAAAATTAAAACAGCAAAACAACAGAGGGGAAACAATCAGGGACATCTAATCACCTCTCAACAAAAGATTGCTCCAGGCACTGCCAGGCTATCAAATGCTAATCAAGGTGGTCAGTTGAAACATTCACACCTAGCTCCAGCAGACAAGAGTCCTTTGTCCCACCCTGGTCATTCCACAGATATATAAACCCCCTTTTCCTAGTTCCAACAGACCTCACTACCTCTGAGGATGCTTGCCATAGATGCAGGCGAAACGTCAGGAGAGAATGCCTCCAGAACATGGCCATATAGCCTGAAAAAACCTACAACAAGCCAGTGATTCTGGCCATGAAATCCTTCGACAATACAATGAAAACAACACATTGAAAACGCAGCACATACTCAAGGCAAGAGTAAAACTACTGAAATAACAAACAACAAAAACAACACATTGAAAATGCAGCACATTGTCTAGGCAAGACAGGCCTTGGACGATCGATCCTCAAAAGCGTGCCAAAATAGAGATGACTTTTCCTGTTTACGGAAAGAAAAAAAACAAATACATCTACATGGTAGAATTAATGCAGTTTGATGCCACTTTAGCTGCCATGGCTCAATGTTATGGGATCCTTGGAGTTGTACTTTGCAGAGACACCAGCGTTCTTTGGCAGAAAATGCTCAAGATCGTGTAAAACTACAACTCTCATGATTCCACAGTATTGAGTAATCAAGAGTCAAAGTATTGTCGAAGGCCTTCATGGCCGGAATCACTGGGTTGTTGTAGGTTTTTTCAGGCTATATGGCCATGGTCTAGAGCAGTGTTTCTCAACCTGGGGGTCGGGACCCCTGGGGGGGGTCATGAGGGGGTATCAGAGGGGTCGCCAAAGACCATCAGAAAACACAGTATTTTCTATTGGTCATAGGGGTTCTGTGTAGGAAGTTTAGCCCAATTCTCTCATTGTTGGAATTCAGAATGCTCTTTGGTTGTAGGTGAACTATAAATCCCAGCAACTACAACTCATATATGTCAAGGTCTATTTTCTCTAACCTCCTCCAGTATTCACATTTGAGCATGTTGAGTATTCGTGCCAAGTTTGGTCCAGATCCATCATTGTTTGAGTCCACAGTGCTCTCTGGATGTAGGTGAACTACAACTCCAAAACTCAAGGTCAATGCCTATCAAACCCTTCCAGTATTTACTGTTGGTCATAGGAGTTCTGTGTGCCAAGACTGGTTCAATTCAGTCATTGGTGGAGTTCAGAATGCTCTTTGATTGTATGTGAACTATGAATCTCAGCAACTACAACTCCCAAATGACAGCATCAATCTCCCCTTCAATCCCACTAGAATTCAAATTTGGGCGTATCAGGCATTTGTGCCGAATTTGGTCCAGTGAATGAAAATACATCCTGCATATCAGATACTTACGTGACGATTCATAACAGCAGCAAAATTACAGTTGTGAAGTAGCAACAAAAATGTTACGGTTGGGAGTCACCACAACATGAGAACTGTATTAAGGGGTCGCTACATTAAGGAGGTTGAGAACCACTGGTCTAGAGGCATTCTCTCCTGACGTTTCACCTCATCTATGGCAAGCATCCAATGGATGCTTGCCATAGATGCAGGCGAAACGTCAGGAGAGAATGCCTCTAGACCATGGCCATATAGCCCAAAAATACCTACAACAACCAAGAGTCAAAGTGGCTCACAACCTAGAATTATTTCTTGCTCCATCTGCAACCTCTTGCCTTTGAGATACCATCTTGTTTACTTTTCCAATAGTTCTGCCTTTGCTAGCTTTCCCCCTTTGTCTCTGTTTGGCATTGCTTCACCTGGATATGCTTTGCATTCAATCCGCTGATGCCTCTGAGCTCACTGGACAAGAATGCAAAAGCTATAAAGAAATGGATGGAATTCGGGTTTCTGATAGTCTATCTTTCATTATGTCACATTGGCAATTGTCTGCCAGTCGACGCAGGACGGCTGCCAAGTCTAGGGCTGTTGTTGACAATGTGGGTAAAACGGAAGAAGAAATAACTCAGTTGTGTTTCCCAGGAAATGTAAAAAGTCGAAAGATTATATTTCATTGATAATAAAGAGCTGAGTGTAGTGTAGTAGCTTGAGCATTGAGTTTTAGAGACTAGGGTTTAAATCCCTGCTCAGCCGTGGAAACTGTATTAGATTGTATTTATTTTTTATTTATTTACTGTATTTGTATACCAACCTCCTCAAGTGACTCAGGGCAGTTTATAGAGGCAACAATTTGATGCCCAATACACCATAAAACATTTAAAAGCATGAACACATAATATAAAACCATAACATTAGTGTGCTGGCACAGTAGTGCCAGGAGATTTGAATTCCTTTTCTTGCATTGCTAGTTTGCATGAATCTATTTAAGCCATGCATTTTGCAATAAGGTAGCTTCTCTCAGGTTGCAATCATAGGGCCAACACCTTGGCAATCATCGTTAGAATCTTTAGACCCGCCCCTTTTCCCAGGGTTTTGGAAGGAAAGGAGGACTTTGTTCAGTCTCACTGTTGGAAGCCTAACAGAAGGACGTGTGGGATTTTCTTTCCCAGTTGCACAAAAGCTTCTCTTCTCACAGCTCTGCTGGGGGGAGTAAAGGGATAGATCCACAGCTTTTGCTGAGGAGTAAAGAAATAGTTCCTACAGTCTTCGTGGAGAAACTAAAGGACACCTTTCAGCTTGGCAGATCTACAGCAACCTTGCCTGGTAAGGGACCACTTGGGCTATCCATAAAGCAACTTGGAGCCGGGAGTAGGGGCCTGAAATAATGCCCAGGGAAGGGTCAAAGGATTTCCCTAAAGAAGAAAGGAACAGTTTACCACCTGTGCAGGTACAGCTGTACCAGGAGCTCCAATTTTGTTTGCTTTGCACTGAATGTTTGTTGTAGTCCTAAGTTTCAGGGACTCTGCAGATAGGTGGCTTCTTTTGGCTACAATCATAGGGCAAGCCACCTGTCAATTATCGTTAGGTTCCCTGGTCCTGCCCCCTTTTTGGGTTTTGTAGGGAATAGGAGCCATTTTGGGCCAGTCCACACAGAGAAGCCTTTCATGCAGGACATAAAACCAGGAGCTCCTGTAGAAAGCTTCGTCTTCTACGGCTTGGCCGGGGAGATATACAGCCCACAGCTTGGCCGGGTTATACAGCCCTACATCTCCTTTGCTGAAGGACTTCAGTCAGCCATCACGGAAACCTGAGTTCTTTTCCCCTGGAAGTCTACAAAGCTCTGCTTGGTAAGGGTCACTCGCGGAAGCCAGAAGCAGTTGGTACCGGGTGCAGGGGCTCCACGCCAACAGAGGCAAAGACAGACTGCCCAGATTAGAAGTTAAGGATTTCCCCATTAGTTACAGTTATGAAGATAGTGCCTGTTCCCTGTGGACAAGATTGAGAGAGAGAGCCAATAGACTGTTAAGAAAGCCTTAAAGTACCTGTTTGTTTTCATTAATAAAGAACTTTGTTGAACCTTTAAGCAATCTAAAGACTCTGTTTTAAGGAAATCCAAAGGCCTTTAATCTGAGGCAGCCCCGGCGTCCTGTTGGGCACACAAAATTTATGTCCTGTCTACAGTCTTATGCACAGGCCCAGTGTGCGACAGCACACCACCGGTTGCCTGCCCCTTGTTGGCAGATTGAGGGAGCTACCGGTTTTCCAAGGTTAGAAAGTGTTTAATTAATTTGTTTGAAGATTTAAGCCCAAATAAAGAACTTTGTTGAACGTATCTTGAGCCTCAATAGAACTTTGTGTTGGGAAATCTAAAGGGCCCTTCAGCTGAGGCACCCCGTGTCCCGTTGGACATACAAAGAGCACGTCCTGTAAACCGACATTATTTAAGGCCCAGCGTGCGACAGCTCAATTAGTATTAAAAACATACATCAATTACGTCTCCTAATAAAACGTTGTCCAATCTCACCATCCAGTCATTCCAATTTCTATGTCTTTCACCTTGCATTTTCAAACGCTTGTTCTAACAACCAAGTCTTTACTCTTTTCTGAAATGTTAAGAGGGAAGGGGCTGATCTAATGTCCCCAGGAAGAGTGTTCCATAGCCGAGGGGCCACCACTGAGAAGGCCCTGTCTCTCATCCCCACCAAACATGTTTGTGACGCAGGCGGGATCGAGAGCAGGGTCTCCCCAGACAATCTTAAAGTCCTAACAGGTTCATAAGGGATGATGTGTTTGGACAGGTAAGTTGGGCCAGAACTGTTTAGATGGCCTTGGCAAGCATGTCACCCTCATAGCATTGGGCCATGGCAGTTAAAGTGGTGTCAAACTGAATTAATTCTACTGTGCAGATGTACCTTTGAACTCTATGGCTGAGATCCTATACTGGGATTGCACATGTTTTGTCAGAAATATTAAAAAATAACTAAGCATTTTTAATTACAAAAATATGAGTCAAGCACTGAAAGGGTTAAATTGATGTAATGACTCAGCAAAAGCTGTAATTCAATATAAGCAGGTGTGCCTAAAGCTTAGAAGACCTTGGTGTTAGCAGCCCTCAGTCTGAGAGAACCCTCAGTGGGAGAAGAGCCTCAGTGTGTTAGTAGGCCTCAGTATGAGAAGGCCTCATGTGTGAAGGCTATTGTGTATAAAAAGCTACTGTGTGTAAAAAGCCACTGTGTGAACCTCCTGTGTAAGTTTAGTGTGAGAAGAGGCTTTGTGAGAAGGAAGCTGTTTATCTGCATGAGAAAGAAGCCCAGCGTGGAAACAAAGAAGGAAGTATAAAGAACTTTATTTGTATGATGGAATCCTTGTTCTTGTAAATAGTGCAACCATATTATTTTACTACAAAGAAAAGCCTCCTAAGGAAGAGATAACATTGGTCTGTGTGTTTTTGTTCTTTTTATCACTTTGGGCTATTGGTGCTGGGTCACGCTGCTGCTAATAAGTTACTCTGCTATACATTCATGGGAAGGGTTCTGTGTTAATAAGCCCACTTGTCCAACACTAGGACCGGGCTGTGGTGCATTAAATTACTACTAACCGAGAGGTCATGAATTCGAAGCTAGCCCAGGTCAGAGTGAGCTCCTGGCCATTAATAGTCCAGCTTGCTGTTGACCTATGCAGTCTGAAAGACAGTTGCATCTGTCAACTAGAAAATGTAGGCACTGCTTTATGCAGGGAGGCTAATTTAACTAATTTACAACGCCATAAAACCTTCCAGCAATGTGCAGAAGAATGAGGAGGTACTCCATCAAAGGACTCAGTGTCATAAGTGGACGGTGAAGCAACAGCTCCCCCTGTGGCCGGAATCAAGCGTACCCTCATGAAGCCGGAAAAGCTGGAATGTTAAATTGCCTCTGTATGTGTCTATATATGTTTTATGTGTAACTAGCTGATCCCTGCCACGCGTTGCTGTGGCCCAGTCTGGTGATCTGGAAAATAAAGTAATGAGAAAATGTTGGTTTCTAGTATATGTAATTCCTTTATGCTTGTGGGTAAACAGCATTTCTTGTTGTTTCTTTGTCAGTATTGATATGGAGAGTGTCTGGTTTGCCTACTCTGGAATATGCAACATATCATAGTCCTTCTTTAAGGGTCTCTTTCAAATCTATGATACTATATCTGTGTGTGAGAGAGAGAATCATATCTATCTATATTTATGACTGGATGGCTCTTTGTCAGGAGGGCTCTGATTACATTTTCTTGCCCTGGTGAAGAGAGTTGGACTGGATGGCCTTAAGTATTTTCTGTTGGTCATGGGGGTTCTGTGTGGGAAGTTTGCCCCATTTCTGTCGTTTGTGGGTTTCAGAATGCTCTTTAATTGTAGTGAACTATAAATCCCAGTAACTACAAATCCCAAATGCCAAGGTCTATTTCCTCCAAACTCCATCTGTGTTCATATTTAGGCATATGGAATTTTTGTGTCAAGTTTGGTCCAGATCCATCATTGTTTGAGTCCACAGTGCTCTCTGGATGTAGGTGAACTACAACTCCCAAACTCAAGGTCAATGCCCACCAAACCCTTTGTCAGGAGGGCTTTGATTATGTTTTCTTGCCCTGGTGAAGGAGTTGGACTGGATGGCCTTGAGTATGGGGGTTCTGTGTGGGAAGTTTGCCCCAATTCTGTCGTTGGTGGGGTTCAGCATGCTCTTTGATTGTAGGTGAACTATAAATCCCAATAACTACAACTCCCAAATGTCAAGGTCTATTTCCCTTAAACTCCATCTGTGTTCATATTTGGGCATATGGAATATTCGTGCCAAGTTTGGTCCAGATCCATCATTGTTTGAGTCCACAGTGCTCTCTGGATGTGGGTGAACTACAATTCCCAAACTCAAGGTCAATGTCCACCAAACCCTTCCAGTTTTTCTGTTGGTCATGGGAGCCCTGTGTGCTAAGTTTGGCCCAATTCCATCATTGGTGGAGTTCAGAATGCTCTTTGATTGTAGGTAAACTATAAATCCCAGCAACTACAATTCCCAAATGACAAAATCAATTTTTTGAGTGGAGGACATACATTGGGTTGTTAGGTGTCTTGTGTCCAAATTTGGTGTCAATTCCCCCAGTGGTTTTTGAGTTCTGTTACAAACGAACATTACATTTTTATTTATATAGATTAGCATTGAATGTTTGCCATGTATATGTGCATTGTAATCTGCCCTGAGTCCCCTGTAGGGTGGGAAGGGTGGAATATAAATACAGTAAATAAATAAACAAACACATTTCTATATGTTGAGTCCCACACATTGCTTCTGCAATGCGACCCTTGTGCAATGTTGTGCATCGGAAGCCAACGTGCACCTGAATGTACAATATGAGGTGTATGCGCATCTGTTTGCAATACACTTTCACATATAATCTTTCCTCATATGTTTCATTCCACTTGTTTACCATTTTTGTGGCCCTTCTTTATACCTGCGATAACTAATATTCTACCTAAAATGAAATATCTAGAACTGAACACAATGCCCCAGATGAGGCATGAATAGTGCTGAATATAGTAGACTGAATCGTCTCTGGTTGCTTCTGGATCGATCTAAATCCATCTAAAACACAGACATGTGCCTTTCACCTTAAGAACAGACAAGCATCCCGAGCTCTGAGGATACCTGGGAAGGAATCCCACTGGAGCATTGCAGCACACCCAAATACCTGGGAATCACTCTGGACCGTGCTCTGACCTACAAGAAGCACTGCCTGAACATCAAGCAAAAAGTGGGTGCTAGAAACAATATCATATGAAAGCTGACTGGCACAACCTGGGGATCACAACCAGACACAGTGAAGACATCTGCCCTTGCACTATGCTACTCTGCTGCTGAGTATGCATGCCCAGTGTGGAACACATCTCACCACGCTAAAACAGTGGATGTGGCTCTTAATGAGACATGCCACATTATCACGGAGTGCCTGCGCCCTACACCACTGGAGAAATTACACTGCTTAGCCGGTATTGCACCACCTGACATCCACCAGGAAGTAGCAGCCAATAGTGAAAGGACCAAGGCAGTGACATCTCCAGCTCATCCCTTGTTTGGGTATCAGCCAGCACGTCAACGACTTAAATCAAGAAATAGTTTTCTTAGATCTACAGAGACACTCGCTGGAACACCTCAGCAAGCGAGAGTTCAAAAGTGGCAGGCTCAAACCCAGCACCTCAATCCGTGGGTGATACCAGATGAGAGACTCCCCCCTGGGCACACAGAAGACTGGGCGACTTGGAAGGCGCTGAACAGACTGCGCTCTGGCACCACGAGATGCAGAGCCAATCTGGGGCTACAGAGTGGAATCCACGACATGTGAGTGCGGAGAAGAGCACACCACTGACCACCTGCTGCAATGCAACCTGAGCCCTGTCACATGCACGATGGAGGACCTTCTTGCAGCAACACCAGAGCACTCCAAGTGGCCAGATACTGGTCAAAGGACATTTAATCAGCTACCAAGTTTGCAAAATTTGTGGGGTTTTTTAATCTGTTTGTTTGTTTTGTTCTGTTAGAAATGTAATACAATGTTCTGGTTGCGGATGACACGATAAATATGACACGATAAATAAATAGTAGACTGAATGCAGGCATTCCTGAAAAATCCACAACTTAAATTAACATCTACCTATTGTACGTGTTTTTTTATATTTGCCAGCACAATATTTTCACACAACATAAAAGACTTGACTTGGATGTGAAATATTTTTTCTAGAAAGACAGTGTAACAGTGCAACCTTATACACATTTACTCAGAAGCAAGCTCCATACAGTCCAATGGAGTTTACTCCCGGTGCCAGCATCTGCTGGACTGGAACCAAAATCCCTTGTGAACGTAGCTGGGGTGTCATTGGGTAATATTTTGATTTATTGTTTTGTCAAGTGCCTTCGGAAGATTTGCACGTCTCTGCCGTTTGCCTCCCAGAGTATTGCCACAGGTGTTAATCATTTGGGCCCCATACTGCTTTCTGGGAGCAGTGGGCCAAATAAAACCTTAGGAAAGTAAAAGAAAACAGAAAACATTTGTTTTGCTTTTAAAAAAGAGAAAAAGAAAAAGAATCTTAACGAGAGGTTAGGCAAGAAATCTGCCACAAGAGACCTTTTCGGATGTAACAGTCTTGGCCCAAGAACCAGGGTGCAGGGTTATTCTTATTGTACCCTGATTTTGGATCAATAATGGTGGTGATGGGATAATAATAATATAGGTTCTTGTGGGTTTTTTCGGGCTATAGGGCCATGTTCTAGAGGCATTTCTCCTGACGTTTCGCCTGCATCTATGGCAAGCATCCTCAGAGGTAGTGAGGTCTGTTGGAATAAGGACAATGGGTTTATATATCTGTGGAATGGCTGGGGTGGGGCAAAGAGCTCTTCTCTGCTGGAGCTAGGTGTGAATGTTTCAACTGACCACCTTCATTAGCATTTGAAGGCCTGGCTGAGCCTGGGAAAATCTTTTGCTGAGAGGTGTTAAGATGTGCCTGGTTGTTTCCTCTCTGCTGTTTTGCTGTTGTAATTTTAGAGTTTTTTAATACTGGTAGCCAGATTTTGTTCATTTTCATGTTTTCCTCCTTTCTGTTGAAATTGTCCACATGCTTGTGGATTTCAATGGCTTCTCTGTGTAGTCTGACATGGTGGTTGTGAGAGTGGTCCAGCATTTCTGTGTTCTCAAATGATATGCTGTGTCCAGGTTGGTTCATCGGGTGCTTTGCTATGGCTGACTTCTCTGGTTGAAGTAGTCTGCAGTGCCTTTCAGTGCCTTTGCCCCACCCCAGCCATTCCACAGATATATAAACCCATTGTCCTATTTCCAACAAACCTCACTACCTCTGAGGATGCTTGCCATAGATGCAGGCGAAACGTCAGGAGAGAATGCCTCTAGAACATGGCCCTATAGCCCGAAAAAACTCACAAGAACCTAGTGATTCCAGCCATGAAAGCCTTCGACAATACAATAATAATATAGTTTGAAGAAGCAAGGTTGTTGTTGTTACAAGCCTACACTCTGATTCTTGAATAAGTAATGGTGCTAATGGGGATAATAATAATAATACAATTATTTTCCAAGAATCAAAATGCAGGCTTCTTCTTGTTGTTGTTGTTGTCTTGTTGTTGTTGCACTCTGATTTTTGGACCAATAATGGTACTAATGGGGTAAATAGTAATAATCTATATAAATAAAAATGTTATGTTCGTTTGTGGGATTAACTGAACTCAAAAACCACTGGACGAATTGGCACCAAATTTGGACACAAGACACCTAACAACCCAATGTATGTCCATCACTCAAAAAAATGATTTTGTCATTTGGGAGTTGTAGTTGCTGGGATTTATAGTTCACCTACAACCAAAGAGCATTCTGAACCCCACCAACGATGGAATTGAACCAAACTTGGCACACAGTTGTCCCATGACCAACAGAAAATACTGGAAGGGTTTGGTGGGCAGTGTCCTTTGGTTTTGGAGTTGTAGTTCACCTACATCCAGAGAGCACTGTGGACTCAAACAGTGATGGATCTGAACTAAACTTGGCACAAATATTCCATATGCCCAAATATGAACACAGATGGAGTTTGGGGGAAATAAACCTTGACATTTGGGACTTGTAGTTACTGGGATTTATAGTTCACCTACAATCAAGGAGCACTCTGAACCCCACCAATGACAGAATTGGGGCATATTCCCCACACAGAACCCCCATGATCAACAGAAAATACTTAAGGCCATCCAGTCCAACTCCCTTCACCAGGGCAAGAAAACGTTAGCAAGCCCTCCTGACCAAGAGCCGTAGATATAGATAGATATATATGATTCACACACACACAGATATAGTATCATAGATTTGAAAGAGCCCCTAAAGAAGGACTATGATATGTTGCATGTTCCAGAGTAGGCAAACCAGACAGTCTCCACATCAACACTGACAAAGAAACAACCAGAAATACTGTTTACCCTCAAGCATAAAGAAATTACATATATTAGAAACCAACCCTTTCTCATTATTTTATTTTCCAGATCACCAGACTGGGCCACAGCAACACCTGGCAAGGGATGGCTAGTCTATATAAATAAAAATGTAATGTTCATTTGTGGGATTAACATAACTCAAAAACCACTGGACGAATTGAAACTAAATTTGGACATTACACTCCTAACCGACCAACGAGTGACCATCACTTATAAACCCCACAAACGAACATTACATTTTTATTTATATAAATAGAGATAGATAGTAGGTAGCTAGATCAATCAGGAGGACTGCTGGGAGTTGCAAGAATATGTAGAGAAGGAAGAAAGGAGAGAAAGAAAAGGGGAGGGGAAGGAGCTATTACATGGAAATAGCTCGGCACCTGGCCCAGCTGCAAAAATTAATGCGCAAGTGGATAATGAGCCAAGAAATAGATGAAAAGAGATCAGTCAAAACAGGAGAGCTGAGCAATGGCTTTGGCGCTCTACCAGGCTTCGACAGAAAGCAATAACAAAGTCTCAAGTAAAGAGAAACCAATTTCTGGCCACAAGTGACCTAGCTAACGAGGGGATAAAAGTCTCAAGTTTAGGATGTGTAGTCAGATGAAGCATCATTTAGAATCACACCAAGTTCTTGTCCTTGTTCATGAAAGACTTGCTTTTGATTCCTGGGTTTCATGATTGCTTACCCAAGCCTTGGATCAATGTGTTCCTGATTTTCTGGATTGTATTAGAGTTGTGTGGACTTTGCTTTTATGGATTTGGCTGAACTCCACCTTTGGACTAATTTGTTCCTGCTTATCTTCTTACCTAATTGGATTTACCGATTTCTTTAAAGTGCTTTTTGCTTTACCATTTTTTACTTATCTTCAATAAAAGGATTGAGTTTTTTTTCCTATGCAACGTGTGGTGTTTAAAATCAGAGGATTATTCCTGTCCTGGTGTGCAACAGGAAGCAACTGAACGAATAAACAACAAGGCTTTTCTTATGTTCCTGCATGAGATGCTGAAGCTGACAGATGGGAGCTCACCCCGCTCCCTGGATTTGAACAGCTGACCTTTCAGTCAGCAGTCCTGCCGGCACAAGGGTTTAACACAATTAAGACTCGTGCGCCAACTGCAACCGTACCTCGTGAAGGCGGATCTGGCCAAGGTGGTCCATGCCTTAGTCACCTCTAGACTGAATTACTGTAATGCACTCTACGTGGGGCTGCCCTTGAAAACAGCTTGGAAATTCCAGATGGTCTAACGGGCGGCGGCCAGGTTGTTAACTGGGGCTCCTTACAGGGAGCGGTCAACCCTCCTGTTCAAGGAGCTCCACTGGTTGCCATTCAATTTCCAGACCCAATTCAAGGTGCAGGTTTGGGACCTGCCTACCTGCGTGACCGCATTTCTGTATACGAACCCACATGATCTCTCCGTTCATCTGGAGAGGCCCTGCTCGCGATCCCACTTGCATCGCAGGCGCGATTGGTGGGGACGAGAAAGGGCCTTTTCGGTGGTGGCCCCCGACTCTGGAACTCACTTCCTAAGGACATCAGGCTGGCCCCAACTTTTGCAGTCTTTAGGAGGAGCTTGAAGATGTGGCTGTTCCAGTGTGCCTTCCCAGAATAATGATCCCATAGCACTTTGTCCTCCAAAGCACTTTACTTTTTAGATCTGCTTGTATGTTTTCCACAAACGCCCCATCACTTTTTTGCCCATGTTCCAGCATTACTTCCAATTTTAATTTTATATTTGGCCTTCCCATAGTTTTTAATCGTGTGGTCTTATTGTTAATGTTTCATTATTGTATTGTCCATGTTTATTTTAATTGCTTGTATTGTTGTTATTATTGCTTGTATTGTTGTATTTGGGCTCGGCCTCATGTAAGCTGCACCGAGTCCCTTGGGGAGATGGTAGCGGGGTATAAATAAAGTGTTGTTGTTGTTGTTGTTGTTAACCTATTGCGCCACTGAGGGCTCCTTGCAGCTTTCATGATTCCGTAGCAATGATCCATAGCAGTTAAAGTGGTGTCAAACTGCATTAATTCGGCAGACTAGATGCACCCTAGGTTTCAGTGATAACATAATTGAAAAATAAGTGTGCAGATAACCCATTTGGTGAGGCCATTTAGGAAAGAATGGCAGATGTGTTGATTGAAGCCACTTTGTTTTTCATCCAGAACTTTTTCCCCCTCAAAAAAGCAGCATGGTTTTGGCCGTTAAATCACCTAACGAATCCCCACAGTGTTATAAAGCAGTGAGTTTGACGGAGCCAGCTGGAACTTGCCTTGAATGCGGGGCCAACGGTTGACTTCCTGATGCTCAGGGACAGCAAACAGGCATTGTGTGGACAGGACGTGTCAACTACACAATTCTGTTAACACAGCAAACAAGGGTTTCTCGGCCCTTTTGCACAGGTGTGCCCGGGGCTGCCTCTTCCTGCCAGCAAAAGCCATAAAAGTGAAGGTTGATACGGCATGCGCGACACCCCCTTCCCCAATTTGAACATGATGTGCATGCTTCCTTGGAGGTGTGACTTTCCCCAACCCTCCCAAGAAAGATGCCTCACCTGCTATGAAAAAAATGAATTCAGAGTAATACTTTCTAAAGTATTTGCAGTTAAAGATAAGAGGGAATTTGGGAAAGTGAATGAAATGAAATGATTTTCAACAAGGGAGAAATGGAAGGCAGAATAACTGAAATGCACAGGTATAGGATGGGTGATAAGTAGCTCGATTTATTTATTTGTCGTGTCAGGGCAACCAGTCCATTATATTACATTTCTAACAGAACAAA